>VYZM01021926.1:0-118980 GCA_013398915.1 Dromas ardeola | reverse complement strand
GAGCCCCTTTGCTTTCCAGAGCCTGTTCCTTAAGGCATAAGTCCTTAAGTTACAGAGGCAAAAGTCCTCTAACAAAAAGCATTCTAAATATAGAAATCTCCAGACTTCCTCTGGAGCCCTGTCCTTGGCCTGGAGGTTTTGGCAAGACAAACGTGGCCACTAAGCATTGCCTGTTTTTTAGCCTTGGCCTTGTTGAAGGGGCTGCTAGCTAGAAAGTGGGGCCTGACATCGCAAGATCTCTCCCTAGCCCTTGGGAAGAGGGTTGAAAATGCCCACCAATTCCTCAGATGTCAGCAGTCAAGCATCTGACACAAGCAAATACATATCACTGATTACCTGACTGTATTCTCCTCGGTGTGCTGGAGATAAAGGACTGTCTCTTTTTAGCAGTTCTCTGAACTATTCGGTTTTTCTGTCTTTCTACTAAGTCACTCCCTTTATCAGTTGTTTTTTTCTGAAGACCTGCCTTCTAAAATTGGGGCTGAACAGATCAAGAATTCTCCAAATTGGCATTTCAGTATATATCCATAATTCTGGTAGTCTAGTGTTCCTGTCACACCAGTGATTTTTTTGTTATTGTTGTTGTTCAGAGCTTTGTTCTATTCGCAGGGAAAAGATGGCCATGGAAACAGGCTTGCAGCATAATGCAAAGCTTAAGTGCCGCCCTTGTTGCTTGAATCCACAGTGTGCAGAACAGAAAGCTTCTTGGCTCCTGTGGTCTAAATAACATGATTTAATAAAGGAGAATGCTCTAGGCAACAAGTTGATAGGGTAGAAAGCTTCTTGAACTAGTGATAAAAGGGTTTGAGCCAGGACATTTAAGGCAACTTCACAATGTACGTCTAATGTGGAGGGTTGTGAACTAGATGCCACTGTAAGGACTTTCCTGAGTTCGTCTCGGAATGGTTCTAAACAGCCTTTGTCACTTTAGGGTACCCATAAAAGCCTGAAAGGAAATGCAAGAGCCTTGTCCACAGTGACAGCGATCATCGATGGAACAGGATCTGTAGGTAAGCCCGAGCTGTAAGGTAGCCTGCCTTAGCTGTAGGAGGTTAAAACGAAGGATCTTTGAGAAACTAGGCTCTCTCCAGTTCACATTTTGCTAGGACTCGGTAAAGCTTCGGGAATGGGAAGTAGAGCAAACAGCCTTAAACGTGTCTAGTGGTCCCACATTGGAAGGAGGGAGGGAGGAAGGAAGAGGGTGGTAGACTGGTAGACTGGACACAAACAGCAAAAGTAGATGCCATTGGGCTGTTTCTGAGAACAGGGATATTTTATTCCTGCCCTCTGCATTGGTATGTGGAAGGGAAAACTGAGTAGGATTCATCTTAATACTGGGTGGGCATTTTGTTGAGCCAAAAGCAAGCATTTCTCAAACTTGTAGTCTTCCTGCTTCTCCTGAGTTAGGTTTCCCATTGGCTTGCAGCTGTACCAGTAATGTTTTGCGCTTTCTGGGACCTTTTAATACATAAGGTAATACTGAATTAACTAGGTGGAGAAATTGATATGCTAATTCACAATAACTATCTTTCAGCATACTAAATCTTATACTGCATCATTCTGACAATATTATATTTTAGGTGCAGCTTTGGGACCTCTCTTAGCTGGTCTTATTTCCCCATCTGGTTGGAACAACGTGTTTTACATGCTTATGGTGGCAGACGCATGTGCCTTGCTAGTAAGTCTAAAAACACTGTTTAGTTGCCATGTATTTCCTTTGTGCTAAAGTACCTTAAAATGCAAATTTTCTCTTTTGCAGTTTCAGTGCTCCACCTTCATAAGAAACTTCCAGTTGTGTAGGAAGTTTTCAATTAAAGAGCAAATTTGCTCATTTTGAAGTTCTCATCTAATTTTAATCAAAAGTACAGATAAGTTCTGACGCGTTTAAATTCCTGAGCGAATGCACATCTGTTAATTGCTGGCTGAGCAGATTACAGCAGGCGTAATTGTAAGTGAACCTTCATATGTAGACCTAGAAAATGCCTCAGATTCCACTCACAGAAGAATTACTTCGGTTTTCTTTAAAGCCGGTTTAGCAAAGCGGTAACAAATGTTTTGCTACATTGCTGTATCACCAAAATCACTGTGATAATGAAGCTGTTGAAAGTTAATACATCACATTCACCAGATGGGCCCTAAAACTGCTGTATGAGGTTAGATGAAAAACTGGCATCCTAACTTTTGACAGTAACCAGGAGCATATGTTTAGGGGGAGGGAGTGCAACACACACGTGGTGGCTTGGTACAAAGCACATCCATTTTCCTTTTTTCTCCTGTTTGAGATCCTGTCCAGGAAGCTCTGGTTGGGTTTTTTCCCCCCACTTCTGACTTGCCCTGCTTTGCTCTTGAAGACCAAAGAAGACATGAGATGAGGCTAGGCAAGGCAACTCTTGCTGTGCCTTTGAAGTCAGTCTTGCTGTGCCCACCTGTAAGTTAGCCTGTAGGTTACGTTTTTGAGTTTGCCACAGGTTTCCCTGGCAGGCTTCTGTAGCAGCCTTGTTCTCCAGCAGAGCAGAATGCAGCAGAGGTGTCCTGAATGTCACCTGTTTATCCTCTGCTTTTGAAGTCCTGGGTAGGAGTGCTAATGAAAGGGCAGGGTGACTGTGAAACAGCTCAGAAATACTCCTTCCTCTGTACTGGCTGTGCTCAGACAAAACCCTCTGCCTGCATGGTATTGCAGCGAGCTCTGTGCTCCTGCAGAGCTAATGCTGAGTGTGTCAGACGGCTCTTTCCTGACAGAAGAAAAGGAAAGTCTTGCTTTGAGTTACGATTGAGGCGCTTTTTTCTAAATTTCAAGTTAAACCCAAAATTTTGAAGTAAATTTTTCCACATTTAAGATGTGAAATCCCTGGAAATTAGTAAATAAACTAAGGAAGTTAATAGTTGAAGTATGTTGCTACTAGAGTCAGCAGCTCTATAAATCCTTATTTGCGGTCTTTTCAGTGTGAGGTATTCCATGCTGCAGAGTGAGGTTTGGGAGATTGTTGTAGTTTTCCCAAGTAGACTTAAAGCTCTGCTTTTTTCATTTATAGTTATTTATTAAAAGCAAATGAAAAAATCCCACGTTTCTTCGCAGCATCAGTTAAACTGCCTTTGTAGAGTTCTGCTTTTGAGAGGGTTGACTCTGTGCTGTTGTAATAAATCCTGGTTTTTGTAACTCTTGTTCTACTTTTCCTGTTATTTGCAGTACAGCATATAGATGCCTGTATTCAACTGTTATTTCTTCAAAGATATCTGAAGAGGCCTTAGCCTCTTGTGTGGTATTCTGTTCTGTCATGCTTGGCCACTCACATACCTTTGAAATGTTAGGTTTAACTTCTAAACCCACCAATACTTATAATAGTGAAGAAACTTCTATTTCTAACAGTGCGATTCTGAGGTAAGGAAGCCCTTAACAGTGAGAAACCCTGGAAACTCTACTTATGTCTTTAATTTATGTGGGAATCGCCAAGTTTTATTTGTAAAATCACTTTCTTGGGTACTTAGTACACCTTTTAAAGTGCACTTGAAGGTCCCTGATCCTGCACGCACAAGTAAACATGGCTGACTTTGCTCATCTTGACTAATTGTGGGATTAAAGCTTTTCACACACACACAGAGCTGTTTTTCAGAGTAGCAGCTAAAATACTTTTATGCTCCAAAATTTCTATCTGCCATGTATTCTTGAAGTCTTGGGTTCCCTCTGCTGGTTTCTTTACACATCTGCTGGTAAAGTAACCTCAGAAAGTCATTCTGGTTTTTACAAAGAAACTGATCTCTCAGTTGCAAAAAGGAAATTATTTTCCTCTTGCCTATTAATTGTGGAAACTCCTCTTCCAAACACCGAGCATCTGTAACTCTTTTGATTTACGTTTTTTTAACTGAGTTCAGCATTATGTGGTAATGCTTCAAACGAGAAACACTCTGAATAACGGTGTATATCTTATCCTGAAGCTTAGTTTATTTATATATCTGTATAGATATTAACACAGATACTGTGACTGTTTTTACAGTTCTTACTCCGTCTTATTCAGAAGGAGCTTCGGTGTAACGCAGATCATACCCTGTAAGTGTTACGCATGGTTATTGCTCTTTAATAACAGTTTAAAAACACATTACTAAGCCAAGTGTTACGCATGGTTATTGCTCTTTAATAACAGTTTAAAAACACATTACTAAGCCTCTGCCTTGTAATACCTCGCTGTAGACTGAATGTGTTAAGGTTTCTGTACGTCCATTTCTATCTGTTTTAATTTTGCTTCAAAAGAGTAATCTTGTTTTGATATTTTCAAATCATGAACATTTTTCTTTAGAACATCTTATTTTGAAAAGCATTTGAAAACAGGTTTCTCTCTCATGGTCTCTTAGTTATTGTTTATTTTTTCCCAAATATGTAATCTTCCTGGTTTTTCGTCATGGAGCGTCCAGGTGGGGATAAGAAGCTTGCTCTGTGTTTTTTAGTAGTTTCAAACGTAACTTTTTCCAAAATGTTTCCTTTAAGGAAAGGGTGACTCTGACTTCACAGTGTTTTGAATTGAGAAAAAATAATCCACTGAATCAATAGAGTTACAGTTGCATAATCAAAATCTAAATTGGGCCCCTCAGCTGTAGTTTTGGAGAAGTAAAATGGACAGAGAATAGAAAAACGCATAGCAAGGGATGGATCCTGCATTTTGAAGTTCGTGGCTATTATGCCTCCCACCTCAACTTTTCCTGTCTGATTGCTGTTCTTTCCCAGGTTTAAAGAACACTGAGCTAAGAGACCAGATTTGGAATATGGACTGTGTAACAGATCAGAGCTCTTCCCTGAAAAAAAACTTCATGGAATGCATTATTTTATATTTAAGAGGTTCTATTTGGTGAAGAACTTTGCACGTTTGCTGGAAGCAATGTGAGAAACACAACTGGTAAATCCCTGAAGCTCTTATTTTTGCACATGAATAAGTACCTCAGGATGGCAACTATTCAGCAGATGAAGAGACAGGAACTGTGGGAAGGTTTTAGTAGCGCGCCTCAACTGAGCCAAAGAGAAATACCAAGTGCCTTTTTATTTCTTTTGATAGGATGTTTTTAATTAAAATGCCGAACTCTGTGTTTTCCAAAACCAAGTCAAAACTTGGAGCAGAAGGAAGTTGAAATAATAACAGACAGTCTAGCAGTGAAATGTCCCAGTGTCAGTGAGCACAGTATGTATCCCTTATGTCATCTTGCGCACATCGAGGGCATCGCTTTATAGAGGACAATACCGCTGATTATTAAGATGCACTGCTATTAGTATTTGCAAGCTGCTCAGACAATAATAACCACACCATATTATTAGTTTTTAACTACAGCACTACTTCTAATCCCAAGGACAACATCCAGCCTTTTGGTAGGTAATGAAATGGAATTTACTGTTGCGGTGTACCACAGTTAGCAGTTTTCACAGGCTCTCTGGGTGAATGTTAGTCCTCAATTAGGATGGTGCAAAAAAAGAGCCCTAAGCAACAAAAAGTAGATTATGAGTCAGAATTTCCAGTGGGGGGGCTCAAATGATTTTCAGGGCATTACAAAGTGGTGGTGCGAACGTCATGTAATTGTTGTGCTGTTCTCTAGGCTGGGTTGAAATGAGTTGTTGTTCCTTTGGGGTGGTAGAGAACTGTGAACTGCCATACTTTAGTACTACAGGATTGAAGAGATGAGCTGCTTTAGAGCCCGCTGCCACAGTGATCTCTGTTGGATGCTCCCTGGTTTCAGTGCTGGTGGGTGCATGTGGAAGTCATAGTCAGATCAGGGCCTTAATAACCAGAAGTCTTTCAAGTGGCTAATTCAAGTGGCACTGAATTTCAGATTCAGAGCCAAAATATGTTTATATCAGAAAAGATAAATGACCTAGGTGGTAGGTTGTAAGAGAACATTTCAGTAACTAGTGTTACCCAGCAAATAGACGGTTTAATGTCTTCAAAACATATCGTTTCTTTGTACAGCTGTCACCTTTGCAAAATAGATGTTTCTGTGATTTCTTTTTTAAAGATGTACAAAGTAAAAAGGAATTTTTTTGTATGAGGTGTTTATACTTAGATCATGAAGGCTAGATAGTTTAAACTGTGTATTATTCTTAACTGTATTTATTAAAGCTCTAGGCATATGTCTTGTTCTGAACTGTGCTCTAAGTTTTGTGAAACAATGCAGTAGTCTTTACACTTGATTAACAAAACAGCACTCTCTAAAATAGTCCTGCAAAACATGGAGAAATGTTCTCATCGGCTGCTGGTGTTGTCCGTGTGCTGGCACAACACGTAATTTCCAGGACTGTTTTGTAATTTTTCAGTCTTTGATCAGTTACTTTACTGGTTTGATTCAGCACGTGCTTTATGCTTGACTTGAACAGCAGAAGAATGTGTTCATTTTTAACTGTTTTGCTGAACAGTGATACAGGGAAGACCTCAGTCCCACGAAGACGTAGGGAGGGTACCAAAGTCCTTGCAAGTGAATGCTCTACATAGACCCTGACCCTCCAGTTACCCAGGTGAATGGTTGACTTTGCACATTTTGGGTAAACCTGTTGAGACCAGTGGGGATACTCAACATGTGTGTTTGTAAATCTGTGCTGTGTTTGGACTTTAGGCTGCAGTTAAATGTGACAAATTCTGCAGGAATGTTACTTGAAAGGACTTCATCCTGGTGGCATGGCATGCTGGCCCTTGCTTGGCCAGGCTGATTCTGGGGGACTGCTCACCAGACCAGGGGGCTGATTTAGCCTCTGATGGGAGAAAAATAACATTGCAACCCCAAACCATCTGTACTGGCACAACTTCAGTGGCTGTGTGAGGAAGGGGAGGGATGGAGGACTTCTTTAGCTGAAGATGTCAGTCACTTCCCCGCAAAAAGATATGTAGAGCTACATACTACTTTATCAAAAACAATTTTAACTCTTAAAACTCTGCTACACTCAGATTTTGAGAGGCTGTTCCCTATGGGCTGAAGTCTTAGGTTAAAATGCTTTCATCTATATTTAGCAGTTACAGGTTGTAAAGATATTTAACTGTGGTTTGGATTTTACGTGTTTTACTTGTCGGGGCTGCTGCTGTTATTTATTTATTTATTTGAATAGCTTTTGCACTGCAGTGACTCGGATTTGGGATGACGACAGTGTTGGAGGTGCCGGGCTGAGTCCTTCCTTCCATCAGTGGCAGGAGGCGGGTAGGACTCTTGGTGTGTCGATGTCTCTCCTTCCTTGCTGATGAGCAGCATTTCAGTTCCTCCCAGCTGTGAACTTGTTGGACAAAAAGATAAAAGGTTTTGCTTTTCTTTCTTAACAACCCTAAAGGTCTCCCTTGTTGTGAATAAACTGTGTGTTTTGTTGGTATCGGGTGTCAATACCCATTAATCTGGAAATGAGCAAGACTGACAAAATTTTGTATGTAGAAATGTGAGTGACCGGTAGGTAGAGCCAAATTTAAGTATGACTGCAGGGTTTGTTTGTTGTTTTTTAATGCTGGTTATTGTGAATTTTATTCATTTACCATCCTGTGTTGAATAAAAATAGATTCCTCTTTAAAACGAGAAATGTTGATTACTTCCTCTTTTACATCTCCATGAAGAAATGCACTATATATTGCTTGGAAGGATAGGCATCCGTGCTGGGACAGTGCTTCTGTCTCTTGTAAGGTTAATGAAAATGGTTCATTAGGAGAACAACTGAGAACCTTTATTTGGAAAACAGTGCCCTCCTCAACTTGAACATGTGATTTTTTTTATTTTTTTTTTTTTCATTTCATAGAGTTGTGGGTTGTACAACATCAGTATTTCCAATCAGCTGCATCAGATGGGTATATTCTGCCTCCTTATTTCAGTCTAGTAGAAAGGAGGACACTCACCTCAGTCAGGGACTGAGTCCAGCTCCTGCAGCATAGTCTTGTGATTTTTCTGTTGTTGTCGTCTGCTTTGCTTGCCCTTCAATTTACATGGAATTGAAATTGAAAAGCTTCATCTTTACCTCTAATCGTCTTGAACGTTTATTCTCTTGATTCTGTTATGATGTTTGATGAGATTTGTGTGCCTCTACCAGAGATGCAGCGTCCAAAACGACAGATGTGCTGGGGAAAAACTGCTTGGAAAGCCAAACAATTTCTGGTTAGAAGAAGGTGCCTGAGGGTCTTGAACAGAATTTCTCATCAAAATGTGCCCAGAGTGCCTCCCAGGAATAGGCAAATAATAGCTGGAGCATCTTATAAAGGAAGGGAGACTTGGATCCAGGTTTCTGTTCTGCCTGATTCGGAGCAGGAACCTCCGGCAGAGTTCTTGCGCCCTCATGAGTGCCCTGGCTGTCGCTGGAGACGCTGCAGTGGAGGTTTGTCTCCGTTGTGGGTAGGAAGGGGTTTATAGGGTGGGGAAAAGATGAATAGGTAGCAGGGAAGGTGGTGGTGTATTCACAGCACACTTTGAGGCTTCTTATGCGTCTAAGTTGAGCTGCTAACCCACTCCATGCACTGATACACCTACTCCTGTGTGTTTTGCCAGTTGGGAAATTGCAGAAGCAATTTAGCCATCTGCTTCAGGAGGTTATTCCATGTGTTTCTGGCATAATATCCTTAGAATAACAATGGGAGTCCTCTATGTGTGTTTGTGACAATGTCACACTGCCTCAGATTTTGGCTGACCTCATCATGTTTATGCTTGGGAATCTGTTTGTTTGCTGCTAGCAGGTTTCTCCAGTCACTGATGTGTGGGGTTGTTGATATGAGAAGTGCTGCTCAAAATTAGGTAAACGTAAGGTGGCATAAATGAAATCAGAGGATGTTTAGAGCTGTTGGAGGCAACTCTTCTTCATAGGGAATTAATTTGAGGAAGTTTGTTTACAGTCCTATCAAATGATGAGGTCCAGCATGGGTAACGGTGGTATTCTCTGGCCTGAATGAAATTTTGTGGCCTGCATATTATATAGGAGGCCAGACTAGATTACTTCATGATTTGTCCCAACCTCAGAGTGTGTCTGATACGATGTTCTGATTGCTGCACTATGTCACTTCCACCTTACAGCAAGTCTGTTTCGATTTTGTCCTGCCCTCTGCTAAACTAGCCCCGGGACGGTACAGACTCTTCCTCCTGCCCTGCGCTCGCAGCCTGCCGTGCCTGTGGAGGGACCACAGACGGTTCGCTGGGAGCATCTGCGTGCTTTGGGGCTTTGGTAACCTTGAACTGCATTTTCTGCCACGCTGAGTTAAAAATCTGACTGTCATCCTTAAAGCTGGGGAGGGGGAAGGAGAGGATTTAAGTGCTGGTATGCTTCAGCCTCACGTCCAGTGGCCTTAGTGTGTTATGTGTCGCACTGCCTCAGAGTTTATTAAACTCAATTGCTGCAAAATGTTTTTCCCTGTTTAGTTTCCCTCCTTTTGGTTAGTTTCCCGTTTGGAACATGGAGAGAATTAGTTAACATCACCAGCTGATGCTTGGGGTTTGTTTTTATTTTTTCCCCTCTGTATTTCTCTTTTGGTGTAGTATACCAGTTACCCTTCTGCTGCAGAGAAACTTTCATGGCTCTGTAAATTGTGAATACAAGAGCCAAACTTTCTTTAGTTGTATTTCAGGGATTGTCTCCTGCATTGTCTCCTGCTTCATTGTCTGCTTGTCTCCTGCATTAGGAGATTAGCTGTCAAAAAGGTGTTGAAATTCCCTTTTGATGCTGTACTTAACTAGAGGATTCTAAGGATGTTTTCTTCACTTCATGATGATACTGGGGGTAGGGTTTCTCTCCCTAGTTCCCTTATGAAAGCAGCTGACAAATACTTAGCCGCATTTTCACAGTGCTTCTTCTGGTCCAGTTGTTTGTTTCATTCAGGCAGATGAGGACGCTAAACTGACTTCACTTGTACTGCCATGTAAGTAGAAGCACTGAAATGCTGTTAAAAGGCTGATGCAGCAAGTAATGTGTCTCACTTAGATGGGATTCCAAAACATTTCCGTCCTGGTGGTTGATTACAGTCTTCACGCCAAGCTTTTCCAGCCATTCAGAAATGGAAGACACTTAAGCACTCTTTTCATGAATGATTTACGCTGCGACTTCACGTCATAAGGGACTGTCTTTCTGGTTGAGATTTGATACATGTATTCACTGCCATACGGTAAAGGTATGTACACACACATCCATGGAATATCCTTGCTTGTGGGTGTTATAAATAACTATCCAGCTGCAAATAAATGCAAATGAGTCTGGGGTTTTGTTGTGGTGTTTTGTTTTGGGGTTTTTTTGGTCTTTCTTTCATGTCTATCTGCATGTTAGTGAGGTTTTAAACCAAGAAAAAAAGGCAAAGGGAAGGAAAGTACCCATTAGCATAAGTCAGCAAGAAGGCTGCAGTCAAGAGCTTGAACACATTTGGTCTGAAAAAGAGCAAGAGCCTTTTTGTATGAAAAATTGGCTACAGATAAAGAAAGGAAGTGCGAAGACAGAAAGGTGATTCAATTTTGGAAATGAAAAGAAAGAGGAGGACATCAAGTGATGACACATAATTAAAATGCAGGGTGTAATTGGGGTGCTATAGAAATGTGAATGTGGGATGGGGTAACAGTAAAAATGCGAAGACAGCAAAGCCGTCTGAGTTGGCTGGGAAACTAGAGAGAGAGGTGAAAATCTGGTGTTGGGTTTAAAAAAAGGGGAAGGGTAAGAGCCACCTCACCCCAAAGGTCCTGCGTGCTGAGTGGTGTTTCTGGAGCGAGGGGGCTGCTCACCTCGCCTGTCGCTGGTGGGCACCGGGCTTGGGTTCAGGGGGGCTCCGACGGACATGTCCGAGGGGAGAGGGCTGCCATGCTGGATGTGGAGCTGGGCAGCTGCTGGGTCCTTTCTCCTGTAAGATAAATAGATGCTTTGGCCTGAACAACTTTCCAATTTTTCAATTACATGAGGGTTCATTTGAAGTTTGGCGGTTTTGTGCCCACAACGGTAACCTTTTTTTCTTTTTTTTTTTTTTTTTCTCATCAGGAACTAACTGGTTCCTGTGGTTGTAAGAAACGCCTGTGAGGGCTGGTCCTATCTCAGCGCCGTAGCAGCCGAGGGTTTTTGCCGGTCCCCATGGAGCTGTCGCAGGACTTGCATCCAGCAGCGTTCAGTTGATTTTTTTCACTTTTTGGCATCAGCACGTTCCTTTGCCCATGTAGTGGGTTACGCACAGGGTTGGATGAGCAGCTGGTGCAAAACCTGAGGGCGGCTGAAATTCTGGATGTCCCCTTCCAGGCAAGGCGCAGGGCTGTCCCTGTAAAGCCCTGTTTGAATTGCTTCCATCATCTTCAGGTTACTGTAGTTATTTGAATCTGGGCTTGGGGCTAGAGGTAAGTGCTTCAGAAATAAACATCTTAGAACCTGAATTACTCTGATATTTGCATTTATCATACTAATTGATTTTTCTGCACTAATCACATTTATAGTGCGCTTTTAAAAATACGACAGAAAAATTTGAATTAAAACTTGTTTCTTGTGTTTCCTCACCCATAGAAGTCACTTTCTTACATAAACCTGGCCCTGAACTTGTAAGGTTTCTCCCAATATTGCAGGATGTGGATTTCCTATTTGTTAGAAAATCGGCTTTTTGTGGCCTGCCATCTGCGACTGAGTTATTTTTTGTTTGTTTGTTTTGCATAAAGATTCAGGGAAGGCAAAACCTTGGCGAGGTGCTATTGGATAGATGAAGGGGCAGAGCGGCGTGAGGTAAGTTGTTTAACCTTTCCCAACTGTGAGTACTTTGGCAATTGTACGCACAGGCTGCAGCAAAGATGTAATCCCTTCCAGCCTTTACTCCGAGGAGCTGGAAGCTCCTTTTCGCTTGCTTAGCTCAGGAGCAAGCATTTGGAGAATCCGAAAACTTTATTTAAAGTCCTAGCCATCTTGGACACTGCAGTTTTTTTTAGTTTGTCTGATACCCAAATCCTTAACAGGTGGCCTGAATTTCTTAGGTTTTTCAGAAACCAGCAGCAGCTCCACGCATTGAGGTCAGAACTCAAAGCAGCAGCCTGAGTTCATGTGCTAAATCAAGAGGGATACAGATGCACACGTGTGTGTGTGTGTGTGTATATATATATATACACGTACACGCATAATACACATACATGAATTGCAGCAGGAATTGGGAACAAGCTGAAAGGGCTGGATTTCACTGCCCAATAGGTACGGGGAGACTAGCTCAAAAGAGAAGCGACAAAATGATCGATAACTCCTGAATTCTCACCTTCTCATTTTTGTCATGCGAAGGGCAGTTGGTATAGGCAGCCCGTTGTAGCCAAGTGACGTACAGGCAAAACCTGTGGAAGGAGTGGGTTTCTTCTGACTCTTCTGCCAAACACAGGGATTTTATTTCTGCAGCAGAGGATGGAGTATTGTATGTGAGTCTGAGTCATCCTATTTCGCCGCAGGCCACGTGAGACTTCAGCTTAATAAGTACAGCCGGTTCTGAATCTATTCTTAAATTGCTCTGATCATCTGGTAGGAAACAGCTGAACGCTGCGTTGTTCTGTGGCAGAATTTGCAGGTTCCGTTTTATACCAATAGGTGTAACCGTGGGACTCAATTTAGCCATCCCTGTTAGAAGTCTTTATAAAGCTTCCTCTCCCTTTTCCCTTTGGTTGTAGCTTTCCAGTTACGTGAAAGGAAGAAAGCACATTAATAAAATAATAAGGGAGGTCACAAAATTTTATCAAAAGCACCTTTTCTCTCCCAAATAGAAGAAAGAGCTGAAATGACGTGCAAGGTCACCTGTGCTGGGGGTACCCATCACCCCACCGTAGCGTGCTTGTGTTCAGCTCAACACCAGCTCTTCTCTTCCCTCTTGGCTGGGTTAGGGGTTTGGAAGTCAGAACGTTTGGTCGCCTGCTTGGCACTGAGGAGACTCCACTACCCCAGCGGGTCTGCCTGGCCGCTTGCAAAATGGTGCAGTTGCTGAAAACGGAGAGAAATAATGAGAGACCTTCTGGTTTCCTTGCTGTGATTTTTACAGCGGCAGTTCTCAAAATGGGGGTCACCAGCCCAGAAAGGCAGAACCGGGCTGACTGACGAAACCGGGATGCAGACAGAGAAGCCTGAGAATGTCTAATTTAGCTCTAATACAGATAATATCAGCCCTGAAACGCACAAACTTCCCATACCCATCACTTTTTGCCCGTAGGCAAATCACAAGACTCTAAACTTACCCCAGATTTCAGCAAATAATTGTTTGAGGAGGATGAAATCCCTCTCCAGCAAAGAACCTAGAAACGGTGAGTGGATGAAATCCCCTGAACATTTGAAGTAGAACTAACAGCTCTAGTTCTCAGAACAATTTTCACTGTCACTTGAAATGAGACCTCTTGGTAGAAAGGTTACAGATGATGTAAGTCATACAGTAACAGGGAAAACAAAGCTCCTGTATTTGCCCGCTTGAAATCCTCTAATAAAATAAGGCATCTGTCGAAGCAGCATCTAAATGTCATTTCTGTGTGTCATCAGAAAGGAAATGTTATTCCTAAGCACAGACTGATTCCTACAGACAGTTTTTTCAGCTTCCCCAGACCTATAAAAGCAGTCAAGATGGATGATTAGCAGCTCCTGCGTGTTTACCTTATGCATCCCTGTACACCTCAGGAACTGCCTTCTACGTTGTTTTTGCTGTCTCTGTCTTTCAAGCACAGTTGACATTGTCCACATAAATGGGTTCTGCTGAGAACAACAGCAACAAAAAAAAAAAAACATGATAAACTGTCTCACTAGTCTTATTTTTTTAGGCCAAAAAATTGGTCTAATAAGCACTCGGGTGCTGCGTTGACTTTCCAGCAAGTTTAGTATTCTGTGGCACGAGTCTGTTTTCAAGCAAGTTTCTCCAAGCAAATACTTTGTGAATTACAGTTTGATTCACCTAGAATCAAATCCTGGATCGTTTCGGAGCCCGCAGCCTTTGCCTGGCTCTGCCCGTGCAGGTGTCTGGTCTGTTGGCGGCCCCTCACGCTCCCCAGGGGGATGCGCTGGCTGGCGGAGGCTGGGCCGGGATGCCAAGGGCAGGATGCTTCCACGAAGTGGTACGCGGTGACGGATTTTGTGTCTCAGGAGGACTCGGCCGAGCTTAAACCTCCTCTCTTTCAGAATACGAAGCAGAGCCGGGTGTTGAAGCTGGCAGGCTCTCAAGCAAAAGAAACAAGGAGCCAGATGCACCCGGAGAGCAGCAGCGGCAGCGCTGGGGAGAAACGGGACTCCAAAGGCGCAAGAAGAGCGTGCAACTCCTCTCAGGTAGCGGTGGGATGTCTTAATCTTGCAGGAGGTTTGGATATCCTCATGGAGGACTCCGTGGAAATTCCTACAAATAATATTCGGCAAGGCAGAAACAGCTCGTAATGGTGATGTTTTGCGTACTGCAATATGATGCAATAGCACACTAGCAATATTTAATCCCTGGTAGCCACCACATGTCTCTGGGGATGTGCGTGTCGGGGGTTTATGTTCATAATGCCATACTCTAAGGATTTATAGACTCACACAGACACGTATGTGCGCACAAAGCAGGCACACCGCTGAAGAGCAGCTCTTCAGCAGCAGGTGCAGTTCTTCAAATAAAACTCAGTCTCGGTCGCTCACTCTGTGAACGTGGTGTGATTGGGCTGGAGGAGGGGAGAGGGATGTGTAGAAGACAAATAGACCAAAAGCACCATTTTATTAAGCGAAAGTGATGCGTTGCCTTCGTCCCTCTCCCTAGCGCTCGTGAGGGTCAAGCACTCATAAGCTCCAAAGCAAGCAAGGTTCGGCATCTCTGCGGGAATCCTGTTTTGTTGGTGCGTGATTCTGGCTCCGTGGCTTTCCTGCTGCTCGTGGGCACAGTTTTCTTGGGCAGAGGGATGGCGCGGAGCTGGTTGCACTGCTGGCAGGAGAGACGGATGGCAAACGGTGGGGAGACTGCACCCCTCGGATAAAATGGGGCAGGGTAAGAGTGTGGAGCTCCCCCAGCCATTGCAGGTGAAGACACCAGGGAAGACGGTGGGGAGCAGAGCAGGGGTCAGAGGGGATGATGATGGAAAAGCGGCAGGAGAAACCAAAAAAAAAGAATAAAAATGCAGGGACAAGGCATGGGGTTGGAGAGAAGAGCTGGGGACAACGTTGTGCCCTTCTTAGTGGAGGGCTGCTGGGTTTTTACTTTATTTCTGTGTGTTTACTTTATTTCTGTTTGTTCTTGATCTTCTCAGGTTTTTGTCCAAAAACTTGTTTGCTGCCTATGGGAAGCTTTTAGATGGTGGCTAAAAGCCAACAGTGCATTTTCATCAAACGTTTGGGCAGAGGGAGAAATCCAAGGAGGAGAAAACCTTTGTATCCAGTGTCCAGGTTGTGTGGAAGCAGCTGAAGGTGGGAGGATAAGGATTTAAAAAAAAAAAATAAATCCAGGTGAATCCAGTGAAATCCATTCAAAGCAGCAGGAAAAAGAAGGAAGAAAGGAAGATGAGGAGGTTGAAAGACTAGGAAGGAGACATGGCCTCAGATGTGTTGGAGCGTGATGGGAGAGGATGCAGCCACTAACAAAGTCCCTCTGGAAGAAGCTTCCTGCTAAACCCCAGCAGCTGTCACGCTGGGAGCTCTCGGGGACAGCCGCGAGGGTTGTCCCGGGTGATGGTCCCCTGAACTGATCTCCTCAAATTTGAGGCTAAATACGTGCTGTAGAGCTGGCCTCAACGTGGTGACGTTGCGCCCTTCCCTGTGCAGGAGCGAGGAAGGGAAACGCTGGCTTGAGCTTATTTTCTTTACTTCTTGCAATGTCTTAGACTCAAATGTTCACATCTCAAAACCAGTGTTACTGGTCCCAGGGTTCGCCTGGGGCCACCTCTAAGAAAGGGAGGGTGCAGGAGGGTAGGTATGGGCTGAGACCCAGCACCGTGGTGGAAACCTGGGCTTTGCAGGGCAAAAATCAGTGGAGGATGGAGAAAGTATAGTGAAAAATATTTACCAAAAAAATAAATTCAGTTTTCATGCGAGGCACTCCTTCCCCCTGTAAGCTACTTCCATTTAATTTTCTGTAATTCTTCATTGCTGCCCTTTCTCCTGACCATATCATTAATTTATGATATTTACTGTTTTCCTCAGGAAATAGAGTCCTATTATTGCATGAAAATCTCTGTTCAATTTTGGTTCTTGATGAAAGTTTCTGGCTTTCAAAGTTGTAGTGGAAAGCTCACATACGCGACCTGAATGAACAGTCACGTTCAGAAGATAGGAGACAAATAAAAAGAAAAAGCACAAATGCGTTATTTGAAAGCAAACGCTAATGACTTCTCGTCCAGTCTTTCGAGTTTCTTTGGTCATGATTTTTAGATTTTTAGATGATGATTTTTAGAAACGGTGACAATGATAATAGAGAAACGTGTGATGGGCGATTGTCTAAGTAACGCTCCTGGGGAAAAGCATCACTGAACTCAACGTAATCTTGGAAACTGCAGGAACAGTTAGTTAAAAGTTTCCCCGTTTCATGCAGCCTTCAGTATTCTGGTGGAGCAGATTGGGCACTCTCAGTGCTTCCTGAGGATTTTGTTATCCTTTCCACGCAGTATCTGTGGCTCTGTTCTGGCCTTCCCCCCTAAAAGATGAGACTCTTTAATCTCTTTATTGAGAAAATGCCTTTCTGCCCATTAAGGGAAATGGGACTGAATGATCTGTGCAAACAGAAAAAATATGAGAAAATATGTAGGTTATAGAAAAAATGTTATGTATTTGAGGTATTATCTAGCTATCTATGAAGGTCTGTATTTTAATAATCATGTTAAAGTAGATCTAATTTATTTATGTACTGCAAAGAACTATGCAAAGTCCCTTTATGTTGACACCCCTCCCCCCCCCCCCCCCCCCCCCACACACCCAGCGCTATCTNNNNCCCCCCCCCCCCCCCCCCGGAATTCACGTGGCTAGCTCTGATTTTTACAGGACGCAGGTGTGATGCAGTTGAGGTACAGTCTCCCACCCAGGGTCCGAACTTTGCCGATGCACCTAGCTTGCTGGGAAGCAGGTCATGAAACGTTTCGTAGCCATTCCTGCTGATGTGACGGTGGGTCGGTGTTGTAAGGAGGGGGCGAGCGGCAGCAGCGTGCAGACCAGGAGGCACCCAGGGGTGAGTCACAGAGGCAGCAGCGATTGCCTCCTGCTCTGCCCATGTCAGGTCTTTAGCCCAGACACAAATTCCCCAGGCCCCACATCTCCTGAACGTGTGAAATACATTAGGCCAGGCTGGCACCAGTATTAGCAACCCTGTGTTAAGCTTCAGGTTGCCAAGACTTTAGGATGCCTGGTGGCTGCTTGTCAGAAAGCTGGAAATAGCTGATTTTACAGTGAGTCACTCAACAGCTCTGAGCTGCTCAGATGGCAGTCTCCCAAAACAGGCATCTGAAGTAACTTCGTTTTCCTGCACCACATAAAATGCCAGGCAGTTTTCTTCAAATCGAGCCATGTATCGCTTCCCTCCCGTTTGGGAGCACGGGCTGAGGCCCCCGCTCAAGCTTCCCTGCCAAGAGCATGAGCCAACTTTGTCCAGGAGAGAGAATTGACTTTTCCACTTCTTGGCTATCACCCCTCTGAGTGATCTAGCGGGTGACTCCAGACACAGTTAATTTTTTTTTTTTTTTTTTTCTTTTTTTTTTCTCTCATCAGCTCTTGAAAGTTCCAGTTGGGTCTGCTAATTTCTTCCATAACCTTATGAAAACGCAGCTTTTTATAGCTGGGCTTTCCCAGAAGCTCTATACTAGGGATCCAGCAACGCTGACTGCGTGTGTCATTTGCAGCTAGTTAGGGTCTGTGTGTGTGTACGTTATGTATTGCAGGCTTCATACCATATACAGCAGTGCCTCGGGCAAGATTGCAAGGCTCTCGGGTACTCTTGGCTCCACGATGATACTTTAAATGAAGGCCTAGGAACAGATAGCTGGGTTGCAGAGTTGGGAAGGGAGTGAGAAATGGAGAGGTAGAAAATGGAAAGCAGAGAGGGAAGGGAGCCTGAAAATCAAGCAGAGAGGTTGCAAGGGAAGAGAGTGCAGCCAAGGCTCTCCGTAGGCAGCTGGCAGCACACCGCACCAGGGCACGGCGACGCCCGAGGTCCTGCTGGCTCCTGGCAGGGAGAAGGGGTCGCCTGGGGAGGTGATGCAAAGCGCTCTTAGCAAAACCGGGACGCAGGGGTTGTCTGTGCCGCCGCGCTGCAGGGCCTGTGCCAAGGACCCGGTGCTGGCCCGGCGATGAAAAGAAAGGCTTGTGGAGGCTGAGCTTCCTCCGCACCCGGCAGGGAGCAGGGAAAGGCAACGGGTTTGCAGCGCTGGGAGACCTTCAGGAAATCAACTTGGGGAGCTGCCAGGTGTTGCAAGTGCTTTAGAAAACAGATTACTAAAAAAATATTGCTAATGTAGGGCTGGAGAAATAAGGTTTTTACTTTGGTTAGACAAAAGAGGGAAGTCAGGAAATGCCAGATGCTGTAATGGACACATGCTTTCATAAAGTAGAAGGATTGCCTGTGGCTTGAGACTGCTCTTCTCCTCCAAGCCAGTACTGCACACATGGGCAACTGTGTGTGAGTTAACAAGGTTTGCCATTCTTACTTTCCCAAGACTTGAGCCTGTTAACTGGTATGTGTGAGTGTTGAGACACAAGCAAGAACTACTGGCACCAGAATTTTAACAATAATTGTAAACAGAATACAGGCAGTATTATCACCTAGGTGGGATTAAAGAGCAAGGCAGGTTCCCGAGTGAGTAATACTACGGCTCCAGCCCACGAGGCTCTATATCTGCACTCAGGTGCCCCCGACCAACCATCTCGGGAGATGCCGCAGCTCTCTTCCAGCCCACGTTCCTGGGGGTTTGCCATGGAAACCAGGATGCGGGTGATTACAGCTGTACCACGTGGATTGGGGATGGGCATGGGGTGAGCAATGGATCCAGAAATGGGGCTGGAGCCAGGAGCGAGCTGAGGAGCTGCACTGCTGCATGGTGAAGGGCCAAACACAGGCTTTTAGGGCCCATATAGACAAATCATGTACAGGTCTCAGTGTCAATGATTGTTCATTCTGTAATTAGCATTAAATATGATCATTTCCAGGACCGGTCATGTGGAAACCTGGCAGTGTATAAAAGAAATGTGCGAAGAAATGAGCGTAAATTTCTGTATACAGCAAGCCATACACTTTCCATAGGCTTTTGGAAAGGAGCGAGAGTTGGACTGAAAATGTCAGTCATGCTCTGCAACGGGCACAATGGAGGAGCTTACGCTGGCATGGCCATCGGGTCAGCTGTTAACAACGTAACTGCCGTGAAAAGTTAATTCCTGCATAGGCTCGACCCTGACTTACATGTTTGTGGGGGAGAAAGATCTAGAAGCAAACACCAAAGGTGGTGAAAGGAGGGAGAGAAGGCTGAGTGAAGTAGGGAGGGGAAGAGGAGCTGGGGGAGCGAAGGAAAAACCCTCCCAGCTCCGGGGGCAGTCGGGTGTTTCGTTAGGTTTTGGGGAAATGGCATGGAAAGGTAAAGCAGTAAGACAAGGCCCTGTGGGAACGTGGAGGCAGACAGACGTGTGCAAGAGACGTTCAGCTGAAGGAGGGGACCTGCAAGAGAAGGAATTAGTGGGCAGAGGAAGCAGCTGAGGGGGTAAGTAAGGAAAAAAGTTGATTTATTTAAATTATTGTACTCTGCTTTTTCTTCTAGGCAAACTTTGTTCAAAATATGTCATCTTCCTTAAAATACTTGGCTTGACTCATGCTTTGGCTGCCCATCCCTTCAAAGGCCAGGCTGCACCTTCCCAGTCCCAGTGGCCCAGGAAGCGTTTCCAAATACAACTTTATACCCTCATTAGCCCCCTTCACAGGCACCAGGGTACTTTCTGTGCTTTGCACAAAGCCCAAGGTTTTCCCTCCCCAGCCTCCACCACGGGCACCTCTCCCTGCCCCTCAGGTCAGGGGGAGACCTATTTCGTGTTGAGTCCAGCCCCGCGCAGCCTCCCCGGGGGTGCAGGGCAGGGACCGGCACGGCACCGAGAGGTCCCCCTCCATCACAGAGGGCAAGGAGAGCCAAGGTGCATGAGAGAGTCGGGAAACACGGTTCAGCGATGACTGGTGGAAACGCGTTTCTCTGAGGAAAAGTGAATGGGGGATTATTCACGGAAAGGTTTAATTTATCTGGCTTTTCCCGCCCCTCCCCCCCCCATCTAAATCCCTTTGAAGAATACCACCCCGCACTCCCCCCGTTCGGATGTGCATTTGCAAGGAGCACTTGATTTCTTGAGCAAGAAAACTAGGTTTAAGAGAGGCTGGGGGTCATGATCTGCAGCGGGTGCCACCGCGTGAGCACAGCGACTTCAGGACGGGTGAAGCCAGCCCTGGAAACCCCATCCCATGGCTGTAAATACGTGACTGTTGTTGATGGGGATGCTTCGGAGAAAGGATGGATTTTGGGAGGCTATTGCAGAAGGATGTTGCCACCTCGAGATGTGTCTGAAAGGGGCAGGTGCTCGGAGGGGCCACACAGGCTGGCAGTCCACGGGAAAGGCGATCAGAGGCAATGGTGGTGCTGTTCCTGCCTTATCCTTGACAGCTCGCTGCCTCGGTCCCTTCTGCGTAGTTGCAGCCATGAGCAGGGGGGACAGAGCGGAGGGGGATGGTACCATGCCACCCCGTGCCAGCCCTGCATGGAGAGTGGCTGGGGCAGCCCTCTTCATCTCTAAAGATTTACACTCTCCCTGTAAGCAGAGTTTGCAGCAGGGGGGGATCTCGACCCGTGTAAAGACAGTGTGGATGTTTCGTGCCTTGACAGCAGCGAGTCCAAGTGCAAACCGCGTGTGATCTGAATATCCTACAGTTACACCTTGGAAACCCTAGTAAAGCTGCCTCTGAACCACATATGTGGAGCAGACGCCGGGACCAGGAGACAGAGGCACCTTTTTTACTCCTTGGGAGCAGCTGCCGGGGTAAGTGACATCTGGCTGGGGCACCGCCAGATCGTCGGGCCAAAGGCTCAAGCCCCGCGGCCCTCTGAAAGCCACATCTAGTTTTAAGTGTTGTGTGTACGAAGTGGTGTGTGTTGGCCTCAGTAAACAACTTAGCAGAGAAGGCAAAGCAGAGCTGTGCAACACTTGATGTGCTGCCTGCGGTCTGGGAGATAATAGCTTAGTGCTGCCTGTAGCTGGTCAAAATGCTCCTTTAAGGCATTTTTGCCAAATGATGGAGAAACATCGTCTGGCGCCGTATTGCCAGGATTTGTCCCAGTTGATGAACTGTTGAAGGGCTGAATAAGATAGGATAATTATTCCAAGTCATTTTTGTCCCATGTTACACAGCGTATAATGAAATAAAGAGATTCGAGAGGGATAAACCAGCTAAAGGAAGGCAGCCATCTCACAGAGATGCACGTCCTCTTTGATGAACACCATCTTTTGTCGCCTTTCAGGCATGGGCCTGAGCTGTCCCTTAGATTGCATCAAGCTTTTACCATCATTTCTGAGAGCTTTTGTAGATTGAATTCTACATGAAAAGTTCTTGAAAAGTGCAGTAGTCAGCAATTTTTCCAAAAAGTATTAATGTAATTAAGGGGGGGTGGGATGCGTGCTGGATCTTAAGAAACACAATTTAAATACACAGGGATAATAGACACGGCAAGAAGGATGGAGAGGCAGGAACAGCATCATCACCTGGATTTATGAGCCTGTCTTTTTGCTGGCTGGCGAAGCTGGTCGTTTTCTTAAATAGAAATCAAAAGGTGGATGCTCACCGGTGTGATATTCTGGTCGTTAGATGTTTCAATGATGTGCGATCAAATCCTGCAGTGACCTCGTCTGACTACTCTTGGAGTGGGTCATCACAGGGGAGATCTCAGCCTCCTCCTCTACGAGACCAAATGCTCCATGTGCATCTCCCAGTGTGAGTGCTCTTGCTGCCTTCTTCTAAATGGCTGCATTTTTGTGATCATGGCCATCTTCCTCAGGTACCTGCTGCTTGTCAAGGTCATCAAGTTACTTGGGAGTGAACCATAGCAAAACGGGGTTAAGGCAATGCTTGGCAGAGCAGGGAATGAAATGATCTCTTACAGAAGTCCCGACTGATGTACAGAAGCAGTGGGGTTGATGTGGAAGGGCTGTTGCAGTGGGAGAGGCTGCGCCCACCTCAGAATAGCCATGGGGATAGTCTATGGGGTAGCCTACAGCACAGCCTAGGGGATTAGCCTCCAGGATAGCTTACAGGATGGCCTATGGGATAGACTGCAAAATATCCTAGAGGATACCATAGGGGGTAGCCCTCAGGACAGCTTATGGGACAGACTGTAACATAGCCTAGGGCATAGCTTACAGGATAGCCCCACTGTCGCAAGGGTTCTCTTCTGGAAGACCAAGTGCCTGCTCCAAGCTGGCAGAGGAAGGATGTGAAGCAAAGGGTTGCACCTCCCAAAAGAGTCACCTTGTTGCTCTCTGATTCTGAGGGCATCAGCAGTGCCACTGGCTTTGGTCCGAAAGGCCAGCCTGGCTCTGAATTCCAGACTGGCTTCGACTTCCAGACTGGCTCCAGGACCAGTTCAGCCCCTTCAGCTCTTAGGAATCCCCTTCGCCCAGGGAACGAGCCCTGCCCGCGTGTTGCAGGGGGCAGCCGAGGCTGCACGTCGTGCCGGGCCATAGCCTGTAGGGCCGCGCTGGCCTCCTCTGCAGGTCAGTTGTGCCTCACTCATGTCACAGCGAAGGCCTGGGGTGGGCAGGGAAGGCAGCACCGGCCCCGCTGCCAGAAGCCCAACTCTCCCAGACTGCAGCGCAAAAGAAGCCGGGAAATGTTTTTGCAGCTCCTCCATCAGAAGCCTCAGAAAACACCCAGAACTAACACTCGCAGGACGAGTTGTTTCCAGCCGCTGTGCGTGCTTGCAGCCCATCAGGCAGCCTCTCCCCTGCGAGGGTGGAGGTGATGCTTCCTCCAAAGCTCTGTCCCCTCCGTGACCAAGCGTCACCCGCCGCCACTGCCTCGGCTCCCCACAGGCGCAGGCACTGCAGCACGGCACAGACACGCGGCAGATGGCATTTGGCATCCGCTCAGAGAATCGACCGTTGGATGCTTTGCTCTCCCTCCCAGTTTTCGGCTGCGCCTTCCCATGGGAGACGCCTTTGCCAGGATACTGCACTTAAATAACAAATTCCTTCGCTCTGGGGGTGTCACAGAGGGTGTTGGGCGAGAGCATGGGTGTTACGCTTTCTTCGTGCTTCTGGAGCTTGCAGAGGAAAAAAAAAAACGCTGCTTTTTCTTTCTGTCCTTGTAATGGTAACAGGAGGGATGTGGAAATTAAGCTGCCGAATTTGAGCTGAGACGGTCCGAGCCCCGGCGGCGGCGGGTGTCTGAAAGGGCACTCCCAGCACAGGGCACAGCTGGGAGCCTGTCACACCACTTGCAGGGTGCCGGCAGCTCACCAGACGGGTCGCCGCTAATTAATAATTACAGTCCTATTTCACCACAAAACCAAATGACATCTCTCGCCAACCCGATGAAGGAGGTTTTCCCCCCCCCTCCCGTGGGGATAAGTACCACTCGGTCTTGTGTGTAACAGGAGCTGGTCAGCCCCAGGGTCAGAGCCACAATGCGGATGCCCAGCAGCTCCCAGCCCTAAAGCCAAGAGGGGTTGTTGCTATGGGAATGGAGAGGGCACTTGCAGACAGCATCTGGAGCCTGTTTCTTTCCCTGTCCGAGGCAGCTGGATGTGGAGGGAAGCAAAGCTAAAAGGAGGTGGCAGAGAGAGACAGAGGCACAGCAAAATGCATGCATGTTAGAGGAGGGACCTTCCCAGAATGAGAGTACAGTGGGATACAGAAGAGCGGGGACACCAAACTGTCAGGCAGCGGTGGCTCGGCTTGATAGGATAAACCTTGTTTTCTGCTCTGTTTCACACTGGAAAAAGGTCCAGTGAAAGCCCAACTGTAACAAGATGGGATCTGCCTCCTCAACTTACCGGTCCAAGTGTATTTATTTGGATATTGATGGAAGAATTCAAAAGGTACTTTTGCTGTTTTTCCCAAAGTACCGTCTCCGGACGCGGCAGCGGCTGCGGGCTGTGTTTGCTGCACGACCTGTTTCTGTAACGCGAGTTAGACGCGTGTTTGCATTCAGCGCCGTGGCGGGCTTCACGTCTCTTTTTAAGGGGAGGGGGGAGATCTTGAGTGGCTTCTGCTTTGTACACGGATGTTTATTTAAAGGGGAAGGGGAGGCTGGCAGCAGGGGAGGGCTGGGCGCTGCCAGCTCTCGCTGCCGCTGTGGGGATCCTTGGTTTAGCAGCCGTGTAGGCTTCCTCTCCGGGAGTAAAGTCGCAACGTGTTTACAAAGTTTTGCCTGCAGAGAGGTTTTCACCCAAGCATTGGGAGGTGGAAAGCACGGCGTGCCGAGTAATTTGGAGATTGCCTGCCGGAGGGAGGTTTCGTGATGGGCATTTTCCTACCGCCAAGCTGACCGGCAGGCAGGTGCCCGGCTGTTGTGCGATGGGGGTGTGCCGCTGCATCGCCGGGGGGCTGCGGGGTCCCCTTGCCAAGTGGCCCGTAAATGGCGATAAACGTTAATTAAAACTTTCGCTTCCATTAGCCTGCCTTGTTTGCTTAACCACGGTTCACAGCACAGAGGAAACTGGGGGAGAAATGTGCTCTGGCTACAAGGGAGAGCTCGCACACTGTCGAGCTGACAGCCCACTGCTTTTGAACAGAAACAATGCCGCCGCATTTTTGCAAGTTGCCTTTTTCTTCTTTTTGTCAGCAACTCTTTGGCTGCAAACCAAGTGCCTTTTTTTTGTAATAGAAAGCCGCTGCGAGGCTGAAGAGCAAGTAAATTCTGACTTGCAAAATTCAAATATCTCTCTCTCTCGTCTTCCTGCTCTAAATTTTCATTTCACCCAGCCTCGCCTTTTGTTTCTGCTTTAAAAAGAAACAGCAAAGATACCTTTTCCCTTCCCGTTGCTGTATGGGTGACCGCAGAAACAAGGTAAAGGGAGAGCTGATACTTACAGTCCCGTCCCACCACGCACGCCTCCGTTGCCTGCGGTCCCCTCTGCCACTGCCCTGGAGACCCACCGGGACTGCCAGAGTCCTGTCCTCAGGAACAAGACCTCGGAGAATCCAAATCTGCGCCAGGTCCCCCACAGCAGGCTGCTCCTCTTCATCCATTTCGGGGCTTAGACATGACGGTGGTCTCTCTGCCGCCCTGGGCTCCTCTGTACCGGTGGGCAGAAGCGCGCCAGCTCTGCTGAGCTAAAGGCGCCGCTTCTCTTTTGCCGGGGCTTAATGAGTTGGTTGCCTGGTAGCCCCCAAAAGCAAGGCTTGTACAGGGCTCCCTGGCACCTTTACTCTTCGGTGCGAAAGTGTTTTGGTATTTTGAAAGGGTGGCGAATGCTTCTGTAGATGTTGGTAAAGCACATCGTCTGTCATCTACTCTATTTTTTTAAAAAAGTAGCATTTCGCAGAACCAGTCTCTGGAGAGTAAATTTGACACTAAAAACGCAGAAGAGGCACAAACACATGAGCAAGCAAATGCAAACTCAGGCGGCAGTAAGGTTTTTTTGCTAGATAAACGTTATCTATTTCTTTTGTCAGATGTGAAATTCCATCTGTGCAATGTTTGGAAGGATTCCTGCAGTAAAAACGCCATGTAAATGGGGTTCACCCAGGGGTAAGCAGGGCATATCTCAGATTCTCATACCTCCTCAGTAACAACATCATTAGAAAGAAAAAAAAAAAGAAAAAGCGACCCTTAATCTGCCAAGGAATGCAGTATTGGAGGCTTCTAAAGGGAAGTCGTTAAATCAATGCTAAGCTACTCATCAACCCAGTAATGAGGTATGAGCTTCATTATAACAGCGCTTGTTGAGTCTGAAAGGGCTCAGCTCCAACTTGCAACTGGCTTGCTGGACACCGTGGAGTCATGCAACGGAACTGGGCGTCCCCCCATAGCCCCGTAGTGGTTGCTGTGATGGCAATTGTTCACAGGTAATTCTGTGTGTCCGTGGCCTCATGCTGAATTTCCACCGGTGCGGCCACGGGGTGTGCTACTGACTTTGGGAGAAGTTGTCTTGCCTTGGCACTGGGGTAACCGAAGGGGCGCAGCAGGCGCAGAGCGCCACGTGCCGCCTCCCCCGGGAACCTGCGCATTGCAGGCGAGCACTTGAAAGGAGCGTTGAATTCAGCTGAAGTAGGTTTGTGTGCCAGCGGGTCCAGAGGGGCACAGCGGGGAGGGCAAAGGAACGCAGCGATTGCCAGAGGAGAGTTTGCTGGCTTTGAAACCCTTCTCAGTAATTCTTGAAATAAAGGAGGCACCGTCAGCAGGGGTCGAGCGCAGGACCGTGCCCGAGGCCAGCATGTCCCAGAGGAAGGGCTTAGGTCCATACCTGCAAGGCCAGCGCCGTGAGCACCCAGGAGTCCAGTAGCCTCCTGTGGGAGGCCAGTGGGAGGCTGGATGCAGAAGGGAGCCCAGCCCAGTGCTGCTGTGCATCACTCCTACATCACACTGGGGAAGCCTAGTCCTCGCCTCAGTAACTTCCTCTGCTCCTGCCCTTTCCCCTCAGCCCCATCCCACCCGCACCCACAGAAGCTCCCAGACATTTGTTGGATTGATAAACTGACCCTTTGGGGGCAGGGGCAGGCACAAAATGGTCTTCACCAATGCTGACCGCAGGGATGGGCTCTCCTCCAGTGGGCAGAGTTGTCTGAGCATCTCCCCATGCTTGGGCAGCAAGGGCTCTGCTTTGGGAGGGACATGGAATGACCCACCCCGACCCAGCAGACACCAACCGTGGGAACCCCCACAGCCACCTGAGCTCAAGATCCCCAAAGGGGTGGCTTTTGTGTCCACCAGGGGAAGGCTTCAGGCTGCTGGTACCTGTGTCCTGGCCAAGGGGCAGGGGATGGGGGCAGCTGCCTGCCGAGCTGGTGGAGGTAGAGCCAAAGGTGAAGCAGGAGATGGAGGGAAAAGCCGTGCCGGGGCTGCTGGAGAGGGAAGATCAAAGGCTTTGTAGCATTACAGCTGCATGCTGAACTGGGGCTCTATGCAAACCGGCTTCAAAGAGGTCACTTGTTCTTGGAGCTGGTTGAAAAATGAAGTTACGGCCTTAAGTGCTTCCTATCCAGCACCTACATAAAGGGGATGCACGCCTGGGGGAAACAAGCACTGCTCGGTTTATTTATTTTTTAAAGGATCCTCTCACCCGGAGACAGCCAGCAGTTCATTACCCGCTTGCCTGGACACACACCTCCCTCTGCGTTTCACACGCACAGCTGGGGCTTAGCACACCCGTAAAACACGTCCCTGTCCCACCTCTGCCACAGCCTGGTCTGCTGCCAGGCACAGGAGAAGACGGTGGGACGGGGGAAGAAGCCATCGCCGTGTTTCATATAGGACAAGGTGATTTTGCCATACCACCGTGGACGGAGAAGTCTCGTTTTTTTCTGGAGTGCCACTAGGTGGGGTCAAGCACCCAAACCCCCAACCTGCCAGCAGAGAAGAGAGGTTTGCTCTGACAAGCTGGATTTGGAGTCTTATTTTCCTTCATAACATTTTAACCCTTTGGCTGCATTTTTAAGAAAAAATCCTGTTGTGTCTGTTTCAAATTAAAAATCCACCAGCAAGAAAACGTTCCCCAGCCCATGCCCAAATTTTTTCCATGAAGAAACTACTGGGGAACAATTTCTTTTGACCTTTGAGATTTAAATGGTAGCAGAGCCAAACCAGCCAGTGGCTATATGCCCAGATGGGTGGCTTCATGGCTCTCGTTTTCAAATGTCACAGGTAGTGGCTTTGCTCACAGAGTTGTAAGGAGTTCCTCTGAGAAAAATGCTTAATTCAAGAGGATTTCTGTTTCCAGTGTCTTACTCAGCATCACATTTGTAAAAAAGATGGAAAGTCAGAGGGGTACAGAGCCTGAGCTAATTGGAAAAAAGAAAAGGACTGGTGCCTTTGTCAAGGATTCAAGGAAATCACTCAGGGTGGTATTTTCTTCCCCTTCAGAAAGCAAATAAAGAATTTTGGAGCCATTTTGCTGGCTGACTGAGTCATTCTGGATACCAAACAGAGAAATGACCTTAGTTTTTTCTCAAGGAAATGTATTAAATTCAACTTTCTGTGTGTCTACTGTACTGACCTGTGGAGCAGGACACTGATCCATCCACCGCCATTTTTCCTCTTGGGCCAAGGTCCACAATGAACAGAACAAAGCTAAGACTGCATTTTGGTGCTGTGGTTATTGCATTGAAATGTCAGCACATAGAAATCGTTTCTGTCATGTGAGCTTTTCTTTTTAATTAGAGCAACAGCAACTGTGGTATAAATGCAAACCCAACAGATTTTTCCAAAGCTCGCCGTGCTATTTTTAACATGCCAAACTGGATTCAGATTAAAAACAAAACATAGCAGAAAAATAATGGTATGGTGATCAGTTCAAGGTGATTAAATGTTTTTGCATCCCCGTGACCCTCTTGGCACAGCAGGGCAAGCATGCTCTGTGGTGCCCATGGACCCAATTCCCTGGCTGTTTGGACCAGGGACTTAGGGCAATATCCTTTCAGCTGCCAGCCATCGGAGGGGTGCACAGAGCAGGGGGTTCACGGGCAGTTGGGACATGGACATCTCTGGGGACCGCTCTGCCTGGCCAGTGTTCACAGGTTCATCCTGCACATAGAACCGTAGAATGGTTTGGGTTGGAAGGGACCTTAAAGATCATCAAGTTCCAACCCCCCTGCCATGGGCAGGGACACCTCCCACTAGACCAGGCTGCTCAAAGCCCCATCCAGCCTGGCCTTGGACACCTCCAGGGATGGGGCACCCACAGCTTCTCTGGGCAACCTGTTCCAGTGCCTCACCACCCTCACAGCAAAGAATTTCTTCCAATATCTAATCTGAATCTCCCCTCTTTCAGTTTGAAACCGTTACCCCTTGTTCTATCGCAACACTCCCAGATAAGGAGTCCCTCCCCATCTCTCCTGCAGGCCCCCTTTAGGTACTGGAAGGCTGCTGTAAGGTGTCCCCAGAGCCTTCTTTTCTCCAGGCTGAACAACCCCAACTCTTTCAGTCTGTCCTCATAAGCATAGGTGCTCCAGCCCTCTCATCATCACATGGACAAGCCGATGCCAAAATTCTCTTTAGCATGGTGAGGCACAAGTATGTTTTTGTGGGACCAAGGCCATTTTCTTAGTGCTGGCAGATCTCTGTGGGCAAGGGAAGGTGCCTGAGTCTGGCCAGTGGTCTCAGCTCACCTTGGCTCTCTGATTTTAGCTGGCCCTGGTGAATTCAAGGCGGCTGCTAGATGTTCTCATTGTAAAGCAGCAAGAAATGGACAGCGGGTTCCTAAAACTCCATCATATTACAGCACATAAACATTTTAAAGAGTAAAAATGGCTTAAAACCAGACTTTTTAAAAAGTGAGAGAAAATGTCATGCTCGAGGCCTTTCTGTCTCCTGCTCCCCCTTCTCTTTCCTCCCCAGCGAGGGCTCCGCAGAGCATTTAGAGAGCCAAACCATAATCCTAGCACAGCTCTGTAATTCCAGCGTAGCTCCATAATTCTTCTGTAGCCATCACCCAAAAAGGCTTGTTTACTGCTGTTTATCTTTCTGAAGTCACACGCAGTCTGCTATAGTTATTAGTGTTTGTGCTCACGTTAGCCAAGACAAAGCGTAGGCCTAACGGTCTGCCGCTAGCCACACCTATGGCCTCAGTCAAGCCAAGCGTAGCAACCTGTGCTCCTCGCATACAAACTCTTCTGTCTTAATACAAATGAGACAAAACCATTTTGTTTCTGTCACCTTTCTAGTGAACTGCAAATTGGCCTTTCACTGGCCTCTCACCGTACCTGCTTTTCCTTACTCCCTTAACTGACATTACCCTCCTGACAGTCCTGTGTCATCAGGCGCGCGGTAATGTCAGGCATTAATTGTGTGAGTAGTTTTGAAACAAGCAGCCCAGCTTCACTCACACTTAGTGAGGACATTTGGTGTTAAAGCATTCTTATTATCCAGTTTACGAAACGGTTCAAGCTTAATGCATTTATGTGCTACAGGGTTAATTGCACTTAGTACTCCATTAGCAGCAATCATGTGCCCTTTTTGTGTTGAGTAAAGCCAGAGTATAGACATTTCTGTTGTTTGTCAAAGGTTGAAATAACTTTTATGTCTGCTGCAGAAAATAAGAAACTTTCAGCTCAGCCTCTCACAACCAGCCTTGCTGGTTCCTAGTTACACTCTGCCATTAATCATTGGTACTGAAAGACTGAATAGTAGCAATATGTTCCTTAGTATAGTCACCAGGCTGTACAAGGCTCTCTTTAATGTAACCTGGATTCCTCTACAAGCCCCAGCGACTCTAAAAAGTAATGAAATCCTTCCTTGCTCATAGTGACGGAGCCAACCCCGGCCATGCTGTCCCTCTCAATGGACACCCAGGATTGCGCCGAGGGTCACACGAATGAGTGTATCGTAGACGTTTTCTCTTTTCCTGAAAAAAGAAAAATCTCTTTTCCTGTAGTGCTCTGTTCAAGGGTGTTACGAGGATGGGAACTGCGACTTACCATATAGCCACGTGCTTCGGGATCCTGATACGTCAGCTCTGTCTGGCAGCTCCTGTTTCTCATTTTAGGGTAGTGTATATAATTGGAAACTAATGGGATTCACCCCACTTAACCATTAACCATAGCCATCTAAAAGTTAGTGACGACTGCTCCAAGCTAGTCACACAGTTTCCCTGTAGTCACTGGGGAGGCAGGTGGTACCTTCAGAGGATGATTCATCCCATCTTAAACTGGGTTTTGGAGACGTGTGGGCTGATTTACCCTCTGGAAATTTTCCTCTTTCTCTACTGGCAAGACAGGGACTCTAGCAGCGCCACATGCATGAGATGCCAAACTTGTAGATGTTTGAAGTTACGTCAGTTGAATCCCACCCATACATTTCACTTAGGTGTCATGTTGAAATGAATGTTGTCGAGCCGCATCACTGCCCAAAGGTAAGTGTGAATCAGCAGGACTGCAGAGCTCTGGCTGTTGGAAGTAAAACATCTACCACGCTCCTCATTCTCTAACAGAAGCAGTGTTTGAAGAGCTCGGGGGAGCCTTCATTTTTGCTCAGACTCTCAGCTGAGGGCTCTCGTGCCTTCTTCCCCACACATGGCAGATGGCAAATCTGGCGTACTATTTTTAATACTGCTTAACATTTGAAGCTCAGATAAATGGAGTGGTTTTCCAAATATCAGCTGTTAATTAGTACGAGAAATAAAAATAGGTATTTTGGATATAGCTGGGCTCATGCTATGCCTGTGTCTGAATTCAAAGAATGAGAAACCTGGGAGATGTTTAAATGTGGGGGTTTAGGTAAGACCTCTGTTGGATGTTGGGAACTATGACTGATAAGGTCATTTATCTCCCTTTTTTGAGGAAGACCTGTTTGATTACACGTATAGAAATAAGAATTCCTTCCAGTGATTTCTACAGAGTGGTATCTAACAGTTCTGGATGCTGCTTCATTTTGTTATGGACAACAAAGGCCACTGGAGAGACAGGGAAAATCACAATGAAAAATTTCACATCAGCCTTCTGCTTTAGCAATTCAGAAATCCTCAGTGAAAGCTACTGTTACAGAAGCAGCAACAATTTTCACAGTTCCTGCAAGATACATAACTGAGTTTTACCAGGCTCTTTTCTGACACACTCTCCTCCAGTCTCATTAGTGAAAGATTATCATTTTAGGTTGTTTCAACTCTGCACTTTCAGCCCCGACTCTGAACATTGCTCACTGAGCTGAATCAAAGACATCACCAAGTGCTAAAAGTCTTGAACACAGCAAGTTGAGACCAGCAAAAGGAAGTAGGACTGGAAACTGAGGACAGGCTGGCTTTGAAAATATGTCTGCATTATTTATTTAGGAATTTTTACTAGGGTGAAAAAAAAAACAAACACGAGTTAAATTCTTGGAAGAAAACCCAATTACCAACAACAGATCAGAACAGGATAACATTTTGGACAGGGTTTACAGTTTACAGAGGGGATTAGCTGTTCTGAGGATCAAATATAGAACAGAAATTGGACTTGTGAGCTGTGTTTTTTTACCCATCCTATCTGAAAGGAAAATATAACGTGATTAGTTGCAAGCTGGTAGGTTGCAGAGTATATGCACTATGGTCCCTTAGTAATATCTCCATCACAATCCTTAATATTGAACTGCTCCTCTGAGTGGGAAAGTCAGCCAGAGTAGCAGGGGTCTTAAACCCTGCTTTTTCTGAGGGCTTTTAAAATCCTTGTCCTCAACCAGAGGTGGATACTATGGATTAAGAGACAATGGCCCCTTATTTCAGAGGAAGATGTTTCAAAAAAATGCAGAAGTGTCTCCAGGAAAGAAACCAGTCCCACAGAAGTGAGCTCTGGGCCAGGAACCAGGCATCCCCATCAAGTCACATTGTCCTACTTTACAGCCACTGCATGCTTCATCAAAATATTATTTCCACTCCAAAAAGCCTCAGTTATTATTCATTCTGCTTTTCCCCCCTTTGCTTCATGTTACTTTCCAAGGCAGGCAGACAGCATTCCCCACTTAAATCAAATGGCTACTTCTTGGTCTTGGTGGAGAATAATTGAAATGATCAAGCTGAGCACTCAGGGAACATGGTTTCCTGTCATTTTTTTTCTACACATGCTAGAAGTTTTGCTAACAGTAACATGGACAGAAATATGAAATAATGTTAACTCTCAAACAAGGGAAATTAATTGTTTGCAGATGCTGCAACATTTTGAGGAGTACATTCTTTTTCCTCCTGGCACAAATCCAAGGGAAATGCAATTAACAGGGTTTATATGTGCCTGATTTTCTTTGTGGCATTTAGTCATCAATCTGCAGGCTGAAGCAGAGGCCTCTGTTTCGCTTTCCCATGTGGTGTATCACCTCTGTGACTCTGCTTACATGATTTTGGCTCTGCCTTTGCTGTCAGAAATTACACTGGCAAATGAGTGTCTTGTGTTGCCCAGTCTTGCAGGAGACTCTCATACCACTGGGCAATAGTGGAGTCCCCGTGTCCACTCTTTCTCGTAGGAGTTGTGTCAGGAGCTGCATCTTTGGCTTTTTGGGCTGTGCTGACCTGTGTGACTGCACTTTTTTGACGTATGTTTTGGGTAAACCTGTCTGTGCCCTATACATGCATGATAGTAGCGCACTACTACAGCTGTAGAAACTGCTGTGGTCTCCTGCCTTTGGCCTCTGTTATTCTCCACAGCAAGGTCTCGGTCCTGTCCTAAGCAGTGATTTCTTCCATTGCTGGGCACTAATGCATAGAGTGAGGTGCTGAGAGACGTCGCAGCAGTGGCTTGCCACCCAGGGATAGGAACAGGAATATAAGCAAGATGATGACTTTGGGTCAGAGACAGTTGAGACAGGTTTGAAGGGAGGTTTGAAGGAGGAGCCTCAGAAGACCTGGGCTGAAGAGCAATTGTTTCAGAACATCTGCCCAAGTAAGGACATCTTCACAGGACGGCGTAAGGTGCTCGCTTCTTCACCCAGTGCCAACAGAGCTGCCCATGCTCAAAGCTGCAGGTCAGCCCTCTTCCCTGATCACAGGAGAAACCATGTGTCCCATCTGGCTGAAGTATGGCTGCAAGCCAAATGCCACTGTATTGCCTTCATGTTGCTAATGTCCCTGCAATGATAATGGACTTTAGGCAAATAGGATTCCTATACTGTTCTGGAGACATCAATAGTGCGCATTACTGTCCTTCTGTCTCTCCAAAACACATTCCAATCGTGTTCCATCAGCACAACTGACATCAACTTTATTGGGAACATAAACCTGCAGGCAATAACAGGAACAATTGCATATTGCTGGGAAATGTCTGAGGATGTCTGCTTTGTTTTAGAACAGAAGGATGTTGGTCAGAAAAGCTCAGCAGGTTGCAATAGAATCAAGAAAACTTTAGTAGCATATGCTCTTTGATTAAAAAAAACACAACCAGCTGAGAAAAACCATCCTGAGATGAGTATCAAAGTGTGGTGGGTGATTCACAAATCCACTTTTAGCAAACTTAAGTAAAAATACCAAGTATGGAAAGCTAAAAGGCATGTATGGAGACAGCTCATAATCTAGAAAATAGTATCTACAGTCTTTGTTTTGCTTCCCACTCTTTCACTATTACATGGCGTAAAGGAAGCATTAAAATTCATCCTCAATGCATTGAAAGCTCCTGCTGCTTTCTATGAGTCAGGCCGGCTTTCTTACCTTTAATGTTTTTTAATATTTTTTTTAATCTTTTCCTCTCTTATCTGTCCTGGTCAATAATAATTGATTTCCAGAATAAGAAACCTCAATACCTGAAATAGCACTCCTGGCACATCACAAGCCTTTACCTTCTGTTCAGCTGCAATTAACATCGTCTCCTCAGTTACTGCGTGTACCAGTTGTTGTACCCTTCAATACTCTGTCAGCCGATTTTAGCAGCTATCACGCCAGTAGGATGCTGTGTTCTGCTAGGAGTGGTGTTTCAGCCCTGTCTGAACTCAATTGGCTATGTTTTATTGCTTTGTATATTATTGCTGCTGTATTTTAATAACCAAGGGTCAATCACTGGGCAAAGCAGGCCTTTAAAACACACATGGGTATTAATCCCACCTATTGCCCTGGTAGCGGTTACTAACTACCTCAGCAATCAAGTGCCTTGATGTTTATAAAGTAAAGATATCACCTGGTGTAATCTCATCTGTATCAGAAAACAGGGAAGGTGGGTGTGCATGCACGTATCAGCCACAGCCACCTCTTGATGTGACCAATATCGCTCTCTTCTCTACCACAAAACCCCTGATGCTTCCCTCAAGAGTAAGAGGGCTCTTCACCACCAGTAAAAACTGAGGTCTGAAGTCTTCCTTCAGCATCAGCTCGAGTGTCGCAGCCCAGGCACAACAGGACACAGCCAGGCTGGCCAGATTTTGCCATTTTGTCCTTATGCTCCCATTACTTCAGGCTCGTGACGTCCCGAGCTGTGAGCAGGCAGTAGCAGCTCCTCATTGGCAGAGTGCCCCATGGTTTCTCCCATGGCTTCGCCATTGCCAGCTGCAGAGGTCTGGGTCAGCGCCACAAGACACCTCTGAGTGAGAGATTTCCCCTGGGGTCTGAAAGGCACCTTAGAAAAGGCACATGGGAACCATGTTATTGCAACGCTATTACCATTGAGGAATTAAAGAGCTCAAAGGCCAGGACTGCTGGAGTGAGGCTGCAGGCTTAATTAACTCCTGGCACCTACGCCTTTCGGAAGAGTCTTTAATTAGATGATGACGACACGCTATTCCTCTAGCGTGGTCCTCACCTTGCAGAACACATGGGTCCTGCTCAACTGGCCAGTTCTGGTGAGGGCAGTGGCAGCCCCCGCTGCCTGCAGCCCCCACTGCCTGCAGCTCCTGCCTCCTCCTGGCAGCATGAGGCAAGGCAGTGAAAACAAGCCGTTGGAAGGACATCCTGGGTGACATGTTCCTCATTTTCTGGGTCAGCAGCCTTGAGGCTGATCTGTGGGCGTGCACATCCCCTGTGCCTGCCATGGACAGCAATGGAAACCACGCCTGAGAATATGGGATGATACGGGTGGTTGTGAGGGGTGGAAAACAGCGTTTCTAGTGAGGCACCCACAACGAGAGGAGACCTTGATGTTCCTGTGCCTCAGACCTCATCTGCAAATTATCACTTTCCTGCTACTCCTGAGTTTTGCCGTTAGGTCTTCACAAGTCCCTTTGAGCTGCTGCATCCTGAACCCAGAAGCTCTGTGGCTATTTCTTCTTCAGGGGCGTGAGGGAGCTGAGTTCCAGCGCTGGCCAGGAAAGCTGCCCTACTTCACACCAACATCTCCCCACTGCCTGCAGCCACCCTGTTGACACCAGCAGCCCCCAGACAAATCAGCCCAGATGCTTGCTGTTGTTCCTGGCTTTCAGATGATGGGCCAGGCCCAGCTGCAATGAGGCATTTTATTTCCGTGGTGGTTTCAAAGCCTCCACCATAGACAATCAAAGGCACACAAAGAGTCTTTCTGTCCTGCACCCCAGCTGCAGAAGAGCTCCTCCACCAGGGATCACCATCATCCACATGCCCTGAAGGACATCGGAGTCTTGGGGAAAATTGTGGCACGGGGTCGCATCATTGAAGGCCACATCGTAACAGGGGTCAAGGGGATGTTGCGCTTCCAGACCCACCACTCAAACAGTCTTCTCCACATAGGGCCTGCCTGGCGTGCATGGAAGGGCAGGGGGATGAAAAGGTGTTTGGGGGCGTGGGAAGATAACAGTGGCAAATTTTGTAATTCAAGGTCCGAGCTCTGCCCTAACAGCAGGAATGATCCAGCCTGACAGACTGTAGGAAATTTGGCACAAAACTGGTGGGGAAAAAAAACTCTGTTCTGTTTAAGATAGCTTACACTGGTGTAGTCAAGAAAGCAGTGCCCTTTTATACCATCCAAGGACCTCCCCAAATCTGGGCTGTTTTCTTCATAAATCTGGGCTCTTATATCCTTAAATTTGCAGCTCTCATCATCTTGCAGCAATGCTGCATTATGAGATACCTTTTGCTCTCAGTTCACATACAGTATTGCTCTACTTCTGAACAGTGCAATTAGGTCTCCAGAGCTTGCTTGCTTTATCAAAAAAAGCGCAGGTATTACACAGGAGTAGAGGAATATTCCAGCTCACAAGTCAAATCAGATAATTGAAGTGGTAGGATAAGCCTTAAAATTAGCCCAGTTCATGCCTGAATAGAGTTCATATCTCACTGGGAACTAACCGTCCTTTCTCTTCTTTGTCTTCATTTTTTTATCCCCTGCTGCTGTTCGGTTTGGAAGGTGATCTTTAGTAAATATTGCAACTCCAAAGATATCATGGACCTCTTCTGCATTGCAACAGGACTACCAAGGTAGGTGTCTCTTTTCGTTCGTGACATTCATTTCACTTTTGTTGCTTTACTTCTGGGCACGATTTAAAGATAGGCTTCAAATGATGCATTTACCTGCTATTCAGGCTTCTTTTTTGTTCCAGTGTACTGGAAGAAGAAATTGGGGCAACCCAGAGAGCACCAGCTACAAAAGTGCACAAAGCTCAGGCAGGCATTGAACCACCTCAGTGCCTAAGAAACAAGAGTGGAATAGAGTAGAATAGAAGAGATATAGTATATATAGATATAGAAGAGATGCCGTTCTGCAAGTGCAGAAGCCCAGCACTACATTTTTGCCGATATTGAGTGAAATACAACCATATGCTTAGGACCTGTTCTTTAGGGAAAAACTTGGGCCCAATGAGAAGCACTGCCACTAGATGACAAGCTTTATATTTACACACAGTACAATCTAATCCCAGGTATGGGATATTCAAACAAAAAGTATCCCAGCAGAACCATTTTATAGAAAATAAATATCCCCAAATCCATTGCCCAGGCCAAGTGTTTCCCTATTTATGTTGACCAGCAAAGTCCATGCATCTCTCCTGCTGTAATTTCCTGTAGGGCTTGCTTCTCTTAACCCTCAACCTAGAGAACAGCATCTGACTTAAATCTCTGTGTTGAGAGGGATCCAGGGTTGGGTCTTGGTGTGTGTCGAGGTGGGAGAGGCTGGTGCGTGGTGGAGGGTGGCATGGCGTAGCACCCAGCCAGGTGCTGGTGCAGGGAGAGGGAGGCTCCTTAGTCACATCTAGAAGGGACCCTCTGCTGTCTGCGTATGGGCCTTGAGCAGCACAGGCCAGATGCACAGCAGCATGCAGTAAGCCATAGTCTTTACTTTTGTACATGCAGGTTTACAATACAGAAAAAAACACAGGAAAAAAATAAGCCAATCCTTTAATCATGGGTTTATCACGTGACTCCATCTCTGGGGATTGAAGTATAAAATTGTCTATATCGACTCAGAATTTGCATAAACTGCTGGACAGAATTAATGCCCTTTGCTGTTTATCCTGGCTATTTCCTCCAGTTTGACATTAGAGAGGTTAATAACTCTCATTTGCATAGGAGAGTCAAATACTTCCACTCCATCACCCAGGAAACTTTGTTTAGCAGTTTTAGTCATTCATGAACAGGGTGTTCACTGCATATTTGTCATTTTATTTTCATCAGAAGACTTCTACAGAACTGTTCATTTCAAGCAAGCTCCTGGAGCCACAGTAAACCTCCAAGGTTTACATCTGAGCCTATAAGATCACACCTAGCACAGTATAAAAAAAAATAAATGGCCTCATATTCAGCAAGGAATTTGTTTGGTTTGTTTTGGTTAAGGAATAACTACAGACATTCATAGCACTGGTAGTCATTTATATAGTGTGAGTCAATATGCCTTTTTGCAAATGCACGTGGCATGCCTCTATGCATGATAGCATAAACAGAGTCATTGATGTTCACACGCCTGCAGGGCTATGACCTCATTGGCATTATGGAGACGTGGTGGGATGGCTCCTGTGACTCGAGTGTTGGAATGGAAGGATACAAGCTCTTCAGGAAGGACAGGCAGGGGAGAGGAGGAGGGGGTGTCACCCTCTATGTCAATGACCAGCTGGAGTGCACGGAGCTCCGCCTGGGGATGGATAAGGAGCCAACCGACCCAGAGCTTACTGGACAGGATTAAAGGGAGGGCAGGGACAGGTGACATTACAGTGGGGGTCTGCTACAGGCCACCCAACCAGGAAGACTGAGTGGACGAGGCCCTCTATAGACAGACAGGAGCAGGCTCACGTCCACAAGCCGTGGTCCTCATGGGGGGCTTCAACCACCCTGATATCTGTTGGAGGGACAACACAGCAGGGCCTAAGCAATCCAGGATGTTCCTGGAATGTGTTGATGATAACTTCCTTCTCCAAGTGATAGAGGAGCCAACAAGGACTGGTGCTATGATGGACCTTGTTCTCACCAACAAGGAGGGGTTAGTGGGGAATGTGACGCTCAAGGGCAGCCTTGGCTACAGTGACCATGAAATGGTGGAGTTCAAGATCCTTAGGGCAGCGAGTAAGGCGCACGGTAAGCTCACTGCCCTGGACTTTAGGAGACCAGACTTTGACCTCTTCAGGGATCTGGTTGGCAGAGAACCGTGGGATAAAGCCCTGTAAGGAAGAAGGGCCCAAGAAAGCTGAGGTCCTCAATTACTTTTTTGCCTCAGTCTTCACCATTAGGTGCTCTAGCCACACTGTCCATGTTGCAGAAGGCAAAGGCAGGGACTGGGACAATGAAGAACTGCCCGCCGTAGGAGAAGATCAGGCTCAAGACCATCTAAGGAACCTGAAGGTGCACAAATCCATGGGCTCTGATGAGATGCATCCACGGGTCCTGAGGGAGTTGGCAGATGAAGTTGCTAAGCCACTATCCATCATATTTGAGAAGCTGTGACAGTCTGGTAAAGTTTCCACTGACTGGAAGAGGGGAAACATAACCCCTGTTTTTAAAAGGGGAAAAAAGGAAGTCTCACCTCTGTGGCCAGGAAGATCATGGAGCAGATCCTCCTGGAAATTATGCTAAGGCACATGGAAAATAGGGAAGTGATTGCCAGACAGATGGTGACAGCCAACATGGCTTCACTAAAGACAAATTGTGCCTGACAAATCTGACAGCCTTCTACATTGCTGAAGTGTCCACAAGGTTACGACATTGGTGGATAAGGGAAGAGCAATTAACATCATCTGCCTGGACCTGTGCAAAGTATTTGATGCTGTCCCGCATGACATCCTTGTCTCTAAATTGGAGAGTGTCGAGGTTTAACTCTAGCTGGCAGCCAGAACCACGCAGCCGTTTGCTCACTGGCCCCACCCCTGCCCCCAGCACTCCTCCCCCACAGTGGGATAGGGGAGAGAATCAGAAAAGTGAAAGTGAGGAAAAACTTGTGGGTTGAGATAAATGTAGTTTAATAAGTAGAGCAAAAGCCACGCAGGCAAGCAAAGTAAAACAAGAAATTCATTCACTGCTTCCCATCAGCAGGCGGGTGTTCAGACATCTCCAGGAAAGCAGGGCTCCATCATGCATAACAATTACTTGGGAAGACAAATGCCATCACTTCAAACCTCCCCCCCTTCCTTCTTCTTCCCCCAACTTTATATTCTGAGCGTGTCATATGCATGGAATATTCCTTTGGTCAGGTGGAGTCACCTGTCCCAGCTGTATCCCCTCCCAACTTCCCATGCATCCCCAGCCTACTCACTGGTGGGGCGATAGGAGGAGCAGAAAAGGCCTTAATTGCCTAGCAACAACCAAAAACACCAGTGTACTTTCGTCACTGTTTCTCATCCAAAATCTAAAACATAGCACTACACCAGCTGCTAGCAAGAAAGTTAACTCCATTCCAGCTAAAACCATGACAGAGAGACATGGATTTCATGGATGGACCACTCAGTGGATAAGAAATTGGCTGGAGGGTTGCACTCAAAGAGTTGTGGTCAACCGCTCGATGTCCAAGTGAAGACCAGTGACAAGTGGCGTTCCTCAAGGGTCAGTATTGGGACCAGCGCTGTTCAACATCTTTGTCAGTGACATAAACAGAGGGACTGAGTGCACCCTCAGCTGCTGAGTCGATGTATCACAAAGCATAGCTTTTTAATAGAAATTATTAGTTGATGAGCCAACAGAATACATGAGTTAGCAGGGAGCAAAATCTGCTCTGAGACCAAAGATGATCACAACATTTTGCCAGAAACATCTCTGGTAATTGAAACAGGTGAAGCATCAAGCCTACCCCGTCCTGTGCCTTGACCCTTTCTGCACCAAGGGAAAATGGGTCCAAGACAGTGCCGTGCCAGGCTAGGCGAGGAGTGCTGCAGGAGAGAAGGTGGCTATGCACCGTATGCAGCAGCACAGAATTTCAGGCAGCATTTCTAGGTCAAATAAACCTCTTTGAAACATGCTTTTCAGGAACACAACAATCTCCCTTTTGACGGCAGACAACTGTATGGTATCCATTGATCCGACAATGCCTGCAAACTCAGAGAGGTAAGCCTTGCTGCAATCTGCTCTTCAAAAATGGGGTCAAGCCCAAGGGAAGGGGTGGTGGTTGCCTGCAGATGCCTTTTGTGTGCAGTGGGAGGTGAGCAACTCCCTGGAGGGGGGGAGATGACAGCAAGAATTGCATGCTGGCTTATAACACTAATATCTGCTGGATTTGAAGATTTTTGCTTGTTACTAAAGTAGGAACAATTGTGCGAGGAAAAAATACCGCTTTTAAGTGTTTAATGTAGAACATCTGTTCCCCTCCCACCCTGTTTGCTATCAAATGTGAAATACAAACTGCTTTCTGAGTGTTGCTAACATCAGTCCTCTCTGACTCTTCCAGGTCTCCATACAAAGTGATACCTGTTGCCACTGGGCAGCTCTCAGGTAAGATGACACTTTTAAACTGAATTTACTAAAGCTGAATCTGCAAACATTTGCACGTGGAAATTACATGGCTATGATGCAAGAAAGAAAGATGCCGGTGTCACGGTTGTAGTCATGGGAGGATAAGAAGTGTTTGATCACAGTGTTCTGGAGGAAAACTAAGAAAAAGTCCCCAGATTTCAATGTATTTGAGGATGGGGTGGAATGGCTGGGGTCCAGGGGACTTTCACAGTGCTTAGCTCTGGTCTGAGTCAGCACCACTGATGTCCTGGGGAAAGTCTCGCATGGAGCAGTGGGTTGTTTTTTTTTCAGGCAATGCAGACAGTGTTTGAAAGCCTGTCCTGCAGTGTTTTGTTAAACTTGCTTATCTCTCAGCAAAGCTCTGCTGGAAAGCCGAGCACAACATTTGAACCCCATGTTATTTCCAAATGGCTGAGGAGAGAGCATAATTTCTGTTGTGGGCACGGTAGCTCTAAGTGTAATAAATATTTAAATACACCCGACAAGATTAAAGAAGACCTGGATGAAAGAACATGTCTGGAACACATTGCCCAGCATACAGCACTGTTGTACTCCACAGGCAGGACTGAAGTGGCACTTCTACCATTTCTCTTTGCCTGCCAGTGTCATGCCCAGGCCAGTAGCACTCACACACTGGAGCAGAGCATTGGCTTGGGGCAATTCCTGTAGAGCATCTGGCTCACAGTTTCTCTCATCTGTGCAACCACAGTATCTCCTGCCACTGGCTCCGAGGCAGCCTGAGCAAGAGCCCTAGCCCGTACGCTGTGGACCTATGGGGAAAGGTTGGCTGCTGAGGCAGGGGCTGCAGGAGGGTAGGAGACATCAGCCGGGGACACAGTTTGGAGCAGTAAAATGAGAAGATAGGAGAGACAAGGGGCAAGAGGTTAAGATTATCTTGGAAATGTACGCTGCACAGAAAGAACAGGAGGGAGCCAGAAAGTCTGGGGCTGGAAAAAGTAGTTCGCAGGAATGGGTGAGGCTCCTGGATTTGGGGCAAGGCAGTTCTGCTGGTCCTACCTCGTCTTCTTGCTAAGGCTTAATTGCAGGTCCCACCTCTTCTTGCTCAGGCTTCTGTGTTACACACGAAAACATAGTGTCTCACAGCACTGCCTTTTTTTTGGATGGGGAGGCAGAGGGAACCAAAGCCACTCTCTGAGGTACCCACATCTGCTGTGGCAGAAACATCTGCGGGAAAAGGGCACAGCAAGGCAGTGCAGGAGGATGTGCGGAGGGGGCAGAGAGGGAACAGCAGGGAGCTTGTGCATGCAGAGAGCAAAGACAAACGGAGAGCAAAAAGAACAAAGAAGCTAGGAAAGGGGGAAGAACTTTATCACAGCAAGATTTGTTACAAGCCATAAACAGGTCCCATGTCAGCGACTGCCGTTGTTGCCAGAAGGAGGTAGTCAAAGCCGAGGGAAGTACGCGACTGCTAAGGGAAAAGAAGCTGTCTCCTAAATTATTTCCTTATTGTAAAAAACTCTGCTGGAACAGCATCACTCTTCCAGTCCAGGAGTACACTATTTGTGTTATCAGATCAGAAAAGGTGGGGTCTTAGCTGCAGCCTGTATCTCAGTGTAACAGCTGGCATGAGTAACCAATAGCCATTTGCCCCAAGATGGAGGAAGAGGAGTGAATGGAGCCAGTGGGGCTCCGCCGGGGAATGCCACTGTGTTATACCAGCTGAGAAGTTGGTCAAAGGGCTTTCTAGAAAATCTGCGTGTTTTTTTTTTTCCCCTAACATGAAGCTAACTGTATATTTTTATAAGACCATGTATGACTTTTCGCGCTCTCCCAGGGCCCTCATTTTTCACCCCAGCTGACAGCACATGGCTCTGCTTTGTGCAGAGCACAGCTCACTGTGTCAGCAAGGTCTCTCTTCCCTCCCTGCATTTTATAAAACAAGGATTTCCAAAGATCTAAGCTGAAAAGGGCAAAAAAAATTCTGGCGGGACCTTGCCAAAGCATAAGACAGAGTCTGCTATGGAAAGAGGAGGAGAATTGAACTGAGTGTGATGGAACTAATGTTCCTTGGTATCTGTTTCTCTTTCACATGGATTGTCATTAATCTTAAGCATTCCTGACATTTTGCTGAGAGTAGGAAGAATAAACAGAGTGGGAAATTGTTCCTCTTCATTAAAAGAAAAAAAAACAGCTCTGTTCTAGTCTTCACTTCTTAAACAACTGTGCCTTCGTGATTCTGCTTCCCAAAGCAACTCATCCAAATACATGCCAAAAAAGGGGTCACCCCAATTTTCACAGCAGTGGGAGGTAATGCACCTCTTTTCAGCAGTATCCCAGGCAGCTGGAAAAGAGTGACGCACGCTCCAGCGGAACAAAGGCTGTAAAAGGTGAGAGTGGAAAATATGATCCTTTGGGAGGAAAATATAAGCAGTGGCTTTTATCCAGCAGAGGAGATATCCACCGGAGTCCTGCTAAGAAAACGTTCTTCATTTCCTGGCCATAGTCATGGGAGAGGGTTGGAATTAAAAAAAAATTATTATTCCAGTGAGCGTCTGTTGGATGCAGCGGCGATCGCCGTATCACCGCGGGGTCAGCTGTCTGCAAGGCAAAGGCAGGGGCCCAGCTGGCCAGCTCTGAGACCGTGGGGCCACTGCATCACGTGCTGTCCCTCCTCCTGCGGCCTCAGACCAGAAGACGCACGGCTATCCGAGCAGAGCATCAAACCCCCAGTGCCAAACCCTTCCTTCTCTCTGGGGTGTTCAAATTCCTAAGCCCATCGAATGGGCATCTTCTCTCTCCCGACAGGGGAAAGGCTCTGGTCTGTGTCCTCGCAGTGGAATGGGCTCAAAACTCACAAACTGACGGCTATGTTGTGGCTGTAATTAGCAGGGTTCAGGCACTCTGCAATATTGCTGGAGATGCCAATTAAATGAAAAAAATCCTACTAGCAGCACGCTCTTGAGAAATAAAGTTGAAGTCTGTTACGTTTCTGATAGTGCAGAGAAAGGCGCTATTGAGGAGCTCAAGTGAGCCTGATTCACTGCAGTCCTAAATGAGGGGAAAACCTGTGCAGGGGCTTTCCTGCCGCTCCAAAGTTAGGGCAGCAAAGCACACAGGTGGCTGAACGAGCCCCTTTGGATCTCACCAGGGATGTGACCTGAGAGACCATGACATGTACCAAGCTCAGCCCCAGTTCTCTCTGCACCTCTGTCTCCAGCTTGTTCTGGTAGGTCCATCAACACAAGCATCCCGTCATCGCTGACGAAACGGGTGAGGAAACCCAAAGAGTGCAGTGCTCGATCGGGATGGAGGCCAGCACACAGGGACAGCTCGCCACTTGGCACTCCTTGCGCAGCAGCCTCAGCGCCGGGGAAGCCCACGAGTGTCAGATCCACTTGGCCAGGCTGAATCTGTAGGCAGAGACTTCACCCCCCACTTCACCTGCCTTTCAGTTTTCTGCCTCTTCAACTAACAAGCTATCTAGTACAGAATAAACCCCACGGTCTCTACCTAGGGATATTGGCTCATAGCGGGAGAGCTATCTTGACCAAGACCTGTGTGGCTACCTGCTAGAAAGCCCACGTCTGAATGGGTGCTAGCCCTGCCTTGCCCACTGCTGAGCCCCCAGCTGCACCAAAGGGCTCCAGGGACTGCTTTTATTCCCTGAATGATTAAATACACAAGATCTTGTGCAGATTGCTATTGGTAAAGTGACAGAAGCTTGTCATTGTGTCTAAATCCTCTTATTCGGGGATCTCTCTCCTCCTTTTGGAGGCATATTCACGCTCGCAGCTCAGGCAAGAGGGAAAAGGCAGAGACTGTGAGAGAAAAAAACCCTCCTGCCTGCTGCTCCTTACACGCATCCCACGTGGATGCGTGGATTGGGATGGGGGCAACTCCACCTCCTGCTCAACTGCTTCAGGATTACTCACATAAGCAGGGACTTTCATGCGGCAGCCCCAATTAACCTGAGCTGCCAAGCGAATTTGGCGCTTGGTATGACGTGATTCACAGACGTGGGCTTGGACTTGAAGCACCCCCCCTTCCTGAGGCTTTTGTCCACCTGGCTGGTTTTTTTGTGGTGGTTTTTTTTTTTTTTAAATTCCTCTGACTGCCCTGATCCAAACAAATCGCAGAAAGGGAAATACAGACGGGAGCCTGAGCCAGGAGTACAGGCACACGTGAGAAAGAGACCATGTGGCAGGAATTCACCAGCCTGACGGTGGCAAGGAAAGGCAGACGCCCACGTTCTCGCAGCTTTGCTTGGCCACAGCCGAAAAGACGGCGGGGGGGGTGTGGGGTGTGGAAACCAACCTGCCCCCACAACCCTATGCACTCCCCGCTTGCACCTCGTTTAGGCTGGCAGGATGGCGAGGGGAGCTGGGGAGGATGGAGGTGGCTCTCCAGCGTGTAAGATGGGAGAGGAAGAGTCACCGCCAAGCAGGGCGGTGTGAAGCAGAGGGTGCACGCCAGTGCCATCTGTGTCCGTGGACACATAACCTGAGCTGCCCCAGTGTGTACCTAGTCCCCGTCTGGCAGGGAAAGTGCACGCACACTGCCAGCTCTCCCATCCGGCCGCAGCGGGAGCCACAGGAAAAAAATGCTGCTGCCCCATTCCCCCGCACCTGCTTTCTGCCCGTGCCTGCTGGAGACGGGGCTGCTGGGAGGGAGGGCAAAATGGCTCCTTGCTTTGTGATGTCCTGGCCAAGCTCCCTGCTGAGCTCGGCAGGGGCCAGCAGGTGAGGAGCCAAAGTCCCTGTGTCTGCAGCGAGCGCGGGAACAAGCCCTGGGAAGCCCGGCGACGCCTGAGCTGGCCTGTCCCCTGCCCAGCATTACGCTGCTGCAGCATTTTCTGGAGGGTTTTTTCCTAATTTTCATTTGTCAGCTCTAAAACACCCTGTGTATTGTGCAAAAAACTGACTTGCTGAACACCTATATTTGCAAACGTTGCACATTCACGGTGCTGACGGGGGGTGAAGCTGAGAAGAGGGTTGCTGCTGTGCTGTTGGCTTCTGGCTTACTGCAGGCAGGAGCTGGCGATCCCCAGCAAGGTGAGTGGATTGCCTCTGCCCATGCTACATGCAGTAGGATTTCCTTTTCCCAGAGGGAATCACAGAAAAACAAAAGAAGCAACTGAGGAAAAATGTAGCTGCGTGCACCTGGGGTATCAGCCCTGCCCAGAGGTATAAAAAAAACATAGAAGACGGACGGTAATGAAGGGAGCGAAAGGACACCTAGTCTTCCTGTTTTTCAAAAGAGTGGGCAAGCGAGATTGAATGATGTTGGCGTGATGTGTCATTTCTTCAGAATCAGGGGTTATCAGAGGTCTTCCCCTCAGAAGGGAACAGGGCAAAGAAATGGATCTTTGTCTCTTTAAGATGAGACGACCTGCCACTCTTAGTCATATATCTTTACTGCACCCTAGGGTTATAAAAACATACATCTTCGTTTTGAAAGTCTTTTATTACATCCATAAACATCAGATTGCAACTGACTGTTCCCTGGATGAGAACGTCCTAGTAGTCCAAGTGAGTTTTGACAGGGGGAGGGAGTGAAAGTAAGATTGGTTGGGTTTTTTTTTCACTGGAACGGTGTTTATAGGGAACTTGTCAGTCTCTGGCATGCTACAGCCACTGTCAGAGAGCTGAGCGGCACCGAAGTGAGAGGACACGGGTTTCTCTGCTTATTCTCACTGTTGGACTCGGGTACCTTCCCAGGTGCTGCATACGGTAAGCTTTCCTCCTGTCTTAAATAGGATGCAGCGTTTGCTTTGTTTCAGCGCTTGGGTTTTCAAATGGGTTTTGTGAGAAAACTGAAAAATGGGTCTCTGTGAAAAGAACTAATCTCTTCATTTGCTCTGCTAGCCACTCCACTGGGAGTTGGAGTGCAGCAAAAAAAAAAAAAAAAAAAAAAAAATTAGACCTGAGACTTTCAGAGCACAGAGTGCTTGCTCCAGTTTAGAGACGCAGGGGTAACAGCCAAATTGTTTTGACCAGAAAAGTGAATGCTCTCGACAAGTATTTCTGACATCTCTAATGCCTGAGGAATTCAAAATCCTTTCAACAGGTACAAGAGCTATTATTTAGCAATAACGTTGTAAATCCTGAGCTGTATTTCTGTCTGATGTGTTTTGCCTGGGCGATTGCACTCATGAGGCATCATGCTCCCTCAGGCAAGTAGCTTCAGAAATGCCACCAGGGTATTTCTATGTAGGGTGTAAATGGGTGTTCTATAACCTGCAGCGTGTATATGAGAGCATGCAACATTTCCGCCCCTTGAGCATGAGAAACCAAGAGTACATCCACATTGCAGGCATGAGAACGACTGCAGCACAGTGCAGTTTAAATTAGCTGGTGGGGGAAAGTGGGAGCAATCTCAAAACAGCAGCTCACAGCTCAGCAAAGTGTGAGTTACGCTTCCCCCGTCTGTGTGAATACAGTGCGGACAGACTGAAAGATGGGAAAACATTGCTATCGTACTTCTTCCTTCCTGAAGTGTGCTGTCCCTTGAAATCTGGGGTCTTGTTTTAAGGGCTTGTTTGCTTTTCCCTGCATTACTGATTGCACTCCGGTGATGGTCTTGGGAAGGGGCTGGGGCTTCACCAGGCTGACTTTCTCGTGCTGGCTGAAGCACCCCTGCGCTGGAGTTGGCAGTGGGAGGCGAGGAGCTGCCGACATGAACGCTCCCACTGCCGCAGCAGCTCAGGCAGCAATGGGATCCCCATGGGATCCCCGCAGTGGCTCTGTCCAAGTTATGTTCTCAAGGAAAAAGGGGTTGGGAAACTTGTGCCCTGCTGCATCCATCCCATGGACCAGGAAGGGCGGACCTCATTTGGCAAGGACGGTCACCTTGGCATCTCCCATTTGCCTGAAGTTTATGCATAGCAGTACAATCCTTATGAATTTGCACCAAAAAATTGGTCTCCAGGATAATGTCTCAGTGTAAATCTGAAAGGCAAGCTGGGTTTTCTTGCGTTCATAGGCTGTTGCATTGCTCATGGGCACTCTGGCACAGTGTGCTGATGGTGTAGAGGCAGTCCTTGTAAGCCAGACCTTTCAAAAGCGGGTGGCGATTCTGGGTGAAAGGGGTCTCCTTTCCAGACAGTGCTGCCTTAAAACAAGCCACCTCTCAGAGACCCAGCACCCCCAAAAAAAACTTCTGAGAAACCTTGACTGTAATCTGCAGGCAGAGGAAGGCAGGTGAGACGAGGAGTCATTCGCAGACGCTGTTCACTGTTAAAAGGACCAGAACAACTTTTTGGTCAAATGCCTCACCATCAGAGCTGGAAGTCCGAGGATGCCACTTTGCAGGGGGGGTTGAGGGTGTCTTCTTTCCTCTGTCATTTTCTGTTATGTCTCCCTCCTATTTCTTTCAGAGAAGGAAGAATTGTTCCAGAATTTATTAGGACAGATTGCCGAGCAGTTCTCGAGGTAAGAAGCTGAACGTCATTATTAATTTAAAATGTTATTTCTTTTATCAGCCTGAAGTGAAATTTTCACAGGAGGCAGAGGGGCATTTAATATCTCTTTCAAATCCCGCTCTTCCTGCCAATTTTAGACCTGGTACACACGTTATTTCCTGCTGACAGCAATATGGTAGCTCAAGCCAAAAGTGATTTTGGCAATTATCTTTGATCTATAAAGGAGATCGAGTAGTAAATATAAATGTTCATATTGTGCTCCTGCCCTCTTAGGAAGCAAAAGAAATGCTTCTTCATTGAACAGTCAAATCATAGAATCATAGAATGGTTTGTGTTGGAAGGGACCTTAAAGATCATTTAGTTCCAACCCCCCTGCCGTGGGCAGGGACACCTCCCACTAGACCAGGCTGCTCAAAGCCTCAAATCATCGGATTTGTTCCATTTTTCCCTTTATCACCCAAACATGTCTCTCCTCCAAGAGGATTTCTCAACATCTGTACAGCTGCTTAGTTTATTCTAGCTGGTTTCAGTAAGACAGATCAATCCCACCACAGCTCAGCAAATCACCAGTGTAACTCAAAAGGAGGAGAGCCTCAGAGCGTGCAGACACCAAGATGCTGCTTTTAGGCAAAGCATTATCAATTTAGCTTTGCTTCCCTGGGGGGTACAATAACAAGTCACTGCTGAGAGAGGGGGTGATGAAGTGTTGCAGAGCTACAGTACATTCCCAGGGCCATAACAAAATCATGTGTTGTTAATTTTTCTGAAAATTAAACCCGGGTGTATTTTCTGCACAAATTTTACCATTTCCACGGAAAATTTTCTTTTCCTTATGGCAACCGCATTGGACAGATCAGTCCTCTGAAAAATATAGACATTTCTAGCAAAAGTCCTTTGTACCTAGGGTAGGTATGGCACTAAATGTATAACATTAATACATGAGGGTTTTCTTTTCAGGGTTTTTAAAATCAATGAACTGAAAACGGAAGTAGCTAATCACTTGGCAATGCTGGAGAAAAAGGTTGAATGTGAGTGTCCCTTTCTTCATATCACAGTGGGAACCGGTGTCTCAGACCCCCCCTCTCCCCCCCCTTGCTGCCCTCCTTGTACCCCGCTTCTGTCCCGCTCCTCACAGCCCCTCCGCTTGCTCCAATCGCTTGTAATTTGGCCAGCCTGGAGCCTGAAAGGCCGCAGGCCAGCCCGGGGTGAGGCATGGGGACGGTGGGAGCCCGTGGTGGCACCCACCAGCAGGGCGAGGCCGGGGAGGGACCATGTTGCAGGCGTCCGAGCGCCTCCCGGCCTCCTCTTCGAGGGGACATCGAGCCCCTCCGCCGAGCTTTGGGCCCAGCGGCCACGACCTCCTGCTCCCATGTCCCCGCAGCAGAGGGTCTCCACTGCCCACCTCCCCATCCCCCACCTCCGAGCCCTGCCATGCCCCAGCAAGGGGGTGACCCCCCCATGCCTCAGCAGGCGCACTGCCCTCACACAGCCGGGCCCTCGCCACCATTCTCCCCCCTCACACGCCCGGGCCCTGGCGCTGGCTCCCGCACCCTGTAATTAGTTACAGGAGGGTAACGCCGCTGCCTGCCTTCTACTTTAAGTCGGACATTTGCACAGGTCAAACACGTCTCGCAGAGAGACTTTTCTCCCTTCAGACACATATGAAAGCGGTTGGGTCGGTCCTTTACTGCTGACTGAGGCCCTGCGTCCAGCACCGAGACCCGACCGTGTTTCTGCTCAGTGCCATGTCGCACCACCTTCCTCTGCCGGGAAAGGGCCCGCCATGGGGCGAGGCCGCTCCCCGCGGCACAAACAGCGGCGCCAACGCCCAGGCCTCCATGGCCAGGCGACACGGGAGCCAGCGCCTGCGGAAATACAGCCGGCGGGCCAGGCAGTGGCTCCTGGGCTGCAAACGCGGGGCTTCACCCCTGCCTGGCCATATTGCTGGCCGGCCTGCTAGGCAGCATCAATTTCCTCGCTTGTTCAGTAACACAACCCTGTTCAGTTACTGTGCAACAACCAAGCCAAGTTCATCTGGTCAAAGAGCTCCCTTACTGGTTTTCTGGGTTTTTTTTTGTTTTTTGGGGTGTTTTTTTCCCCCCAGGCAGCACCTGACTTGCTGTTTCTCACTATCTTATGCAGAGCACAGGTCCCTGAAAGGCAGGGAGGGGGTATGGATAAGGCAGGGAGGGGGTATGGATAAGGCAGGGAGGGGGTTTGGATAAGGCACTGTCACCCAGCACCGTTTTGGCACCCAAGGCCACATCCTCACTGATACGCAGCATTTAAGCTAGGAGCAGGCAGGATCTTCCCTGGCACTACAGCTGCAGCAAGAGCTTTCTTACTAGAGCTGGCTGGAGGGGAAAAAAAAAAAAAAAAAAAAAGTTTCTGGTTCATGGAAGAAGTTGTTTTCTTGAAATTTCCCCTGACCAGAAGCTACCTTGACCCTGCAGCTGCTCAGTGAGACTGATGCCTTTGTCAGCAGGGAGAGGAAAAAATGTCCTTATTCAAAGAGCAGCTGCAGGGGAACCAGCCGCAGGCTCCCAGAGCGGTGGGAGCCCTCTGGCGATGTCCACAGAGTGGGCACCCTATGGTGTGCCTACCCCCAGCACAGACCTCTGCACGGAGCCCAGGTAGCAATCCCTCCCAGTCTGCTTGGCTGCAGCTTACCCAAGACTCCGCTAATTTATTCTTTTGTCCAAAAAAAGAAAAAAAAAAAGAAAAGAAGGGCGAAAAAAAAAAAGAAAAATTAACTCAGTCACTCTGCATTTTCTGTGAAACTTCTGACCAACTCCAGTTCTCAGGGCTAAACGCCACAAACTGGAGCAAATGAGGCAAGCATTCCTGTGGGTCTTCCTATCCCCTTGGCAGCCCAGGCAAGCAACTAATCCCAGCCAGCTAGGGGCTGCTTTTGGCCACTTGTTCTCCCCAGTGACCCCCGGCTGCACCCTGCACACAGGCTGCCTTTCAGCACTGGCACGGTGGAGGGAGATAACAAAGATTTGGAGATAATGAAGATTTGCCTGCTGTTGCCGGTGGGGAAGAGTGGTGCACTTTCACTCTCTGGCACTTTTTTCTTGTTTAGGGAAGGCAGACTACCCAGAGCTGCCGTGCCGTGCAGGTGAACTGAATTCACTGGTCCTCAGATGAGGCTTCTTTCTGTAAGTGGGTCTCACCGCTGAGGGAAATAGCAGGAGATGCAGCAATCTGCTGCTATTCTGCCTGAGCGCTCATGATCCCATCTCCAGCAGCCTCAGCCTGTGGGAAGGAGCTCCCTGGGTTGCCTGTCTACAAGTGCACCCATCTGCTCGAAATCGGACTTCCAGAACTTGCAACAGAGCCAAATCTGAGGCATTTTGAAATAATCTCAGGCTTTCATGTTTAAAAAGCAAAACTGTGCAAGAAAGGGAGTGTCCAGCCTCCGTACTCGAGCTGGGCTCCCAGAGGTTGCTTTAAGAGCTGTGCTTCAGTGCTGGATTCAGCCCAAGGATTTCTTCAGACAGCACAGGGTCTTTTCAGAAGGTATTTCTTGCTGCAGAATAATATAATGGGCCCTTAACCAGCACATGACAAGGCCATTTATCATTTACGAGCCAAATGTGAAAAGAGTTGTTCTTTTGTTTTGCCTTTCTCCTACCTCCTTCAGAGATCCCTTTTCCACCACTTTCACATGTGACCTCCAGGATTTCTTCCCCAGAGGGGATGTGTGTGTGCTGATAAGTGCTCATGACAGCGCTACATCTGCACCTCACATAAAATGTTCTCAGCTTCCTTCCCATTACTGTCTAGAGACCGCATCGCAGAGATGTGTTTTCAAGGAGCCAAATCTTTTAACTGATTTTTAAATCCCATCTAAAGCTTGTGACTTCCCCTCGGAAAATGGGAATGCTTGGTCCCATGGCTTGACTTACTCTGCTCCAGTGTTCACACAGCAGCCCACACGTGAATAAGGAAGCTGGCAAAAACCCTTTACAATTTGTAACCATCTCACATCTACCTTAAGAAAATAATTATGTAAATTCTCTGCTCCCCTGGAGACATTTTGGAAGAAAACTAAGGAGACGCAATACGAAAAAATGCTCAGGGCTGCCATTTTGCACTATCACTCCTCTTCTCTCTGCAGTTGCCTGCCCCACTACCCTGTCAGTCTGATAACTCTGCTTTGCTCTCGCTGCTTCAAATAGGCAACGGCCACTATTTAGACAGTTTGGCAAATGGGCTACCTACGAACTTCTCCCGGATGAATGCACCAGGGTGGTACCTAGCAGTGCGGGGCCTGCAGGTCAGCTGCAGCTGATCATCAGCAGCTGAACGAGTGCCCATAAAAGTGCAGACAGATAACCAGAATGAAGATATTGAATAAGCAGGACAGCATCTGGCCTGTGTCATCACATTGTGATCACCCAAAGAAATTGCTTGTAATTAGGCTAGACAAAAAAACATTAATCTGGAAATGGGATTTTTAAGTGGAGGGTATCCCTGTAGTCAAGTATAAATCAAAACCCTTTCCCTTTCCTCTCCTAATATGTGGCGTTTTGGACTCAGTTCATATACCTCTCTGGTTTTCCCCTTTCCCAGTTCCAACAGCAATCTTTGTTGTTACTAGCATGAAGAAAACAAAACTGAGGTCTCTGCTTATCTACAGAGTTGTGCCCTTCCAAGGCAGTTTTTTATCACTTACATGCTACCCACCAGATAACTGTGATTTTTACTATTATTTTCTCAGAAAGTCACTGAATACTGATTGTACAATTGCACATTCCAAGTTCCCTGAACCACAGCTTGTCCGTGCAAACAATAAGTTCAGTAAACAAAGGAGCTGTGAAATGATTGCATGTGAATGACATGTGCTTAATAAATGGTGCTGTATTATGTCCTTGAGCATGCTGATAGTTCAACGAGAGGGAAAGAAAAGGGAGAATATTCTCATACTTGCACTGCGTTAGGTTCTCACGGCTATGTGGAATGAAGTGCATTGCTGCATAAACAGGCAATCAAACTTTTTGCCTTGTGGCCCTCATAATTACATACAGAAGGGAAATATAGGATTTTTTTGTGCCCTATGCAGAAATAACCTTTGATTACAAAATTGATTGGCAAAAAGAAGTGACAGATTTTCAATAGCTAAAAAAAAAAAATGAAATCAATCATTAGAGCAAAACTTTCCAACATTTCTCTCTCTCTCTCTCCTGCATTCTCATTTTGATTTCTCTGTATCTAACAATGCTGCTCAGAGCTCCTTAACGCTCTGCGTGAACTTCCAAATTAAAACATTCTATCTTAATGGGAATTCTAATCCTATCGGGACGTGTTTGCTGAGCTGCGCTTATCATCCCATCACGGGAGGGTTTTTTTTGCTCAGGATTTCCTTTGATTCGTATTCTACAGCAGAGAAGTGAAGGCACTAGAACAGCTGACTGCTGCTAACAATTGTGGAAAAGCTGAGACGTTATAGCCGTTCTGTGAATTAAAATATTATAGCTATTATCTAAAATTGGCAGCAGAGAATTCCTATGGGTTTTCAAGATATATGGCTTTGGCAGCACCTGCATATGTGAGAACCGGGGCAGACTGTAAGAGCTTGCTGGCGTACTGGATAACCCCACTGTTAAAGCCCTTTGAAATTTTGCACAATTGTGAAACGAGAGCCTTCGACTTTCGCCATGGTAACACCCCTGTTGTTTTCCTTTGTTGACAGTGGAAGGCCTGAAAGTAGTGGAGATTGAGAAATGCAAGAGCGACATTAAAAAGATGAGGGAGGAAATGGCAGCAAGAAGCAGCAGGTAAGTTCTGCTTTGGACCTAACCAAAGAAATAAGCATCTGTTTTCAAACCCTAATGCGTTTCCGCAGAATTGAGTTACCTTCTGGGCTTAGAAATAAAGGACCAAGGAAACCAATAACCATTAAGGACAGTGGCTTTGATTTAACATTTGAAGATCTATAGCCATTCATCTCTTAAAACAGCTCAGGCCGCAGGAATAGAGAAAAAGGCCTTGCAACAGTTATTTTTCACCATACAGAACGGGAATTCTTCATCCAGATTTACTAGGAGAGAGGGAAAGGGAAAAGAACTTCTGCAAAGTGCGGTGTTTGGTTGGGAAACAGCTAATGCTCAAATCAGCTCCAATATATTCTGGGAAAATATCAAATAAATATGTAGCAGCTCTTCTAATTATGATCTTATGCTATTATAAAACATCCATTTCAATTTCAACAAGAAATTGGGAATTTAATTCCTAATTCAAGGGCTCACTGTGATTGTGAAGCTCGGTTTCGCTGTAATTATTAAAACAACAGCAGAAAAAATTGCATTTTGCTCAGTATGCGGTCTCGGCTGGAAAGTCTGCCCCCTGTGTCACTGAAATACCCCGTTAGGACAAACAAATCATCACCGTGAGATTATGAATACTTCTGGGAAGGTTGCTGAAGAGGGGTATACTGCAGTGCTCGAAGGGTGGGTGAAAGGGATTTTTCTCAGCAAATGTAACTATGCTATCTTGACAGCCTCTCTCTTTTTCTTCATTTGGGGTCAAATTCTCTGACCTTTAATCAAAGCTATTTCCTATTAAGGGCAATGAGGGATTTGCTAAAAGAATTAGGCTTTATAATCACTCGCTTTTATAAATTTTGCTATCCAGCTATCTCAGGAGGCACAGTGTTAATACATCCCTGAAGCCAAATTCAGCTGTCATACTAGCATAAATGCAGAGTAACATTATTAACCTCAGATCTGCTCCAGATTTATGCCAGTAGGATGGATTGCAGTTTGCCCTGTGACTTGCATCACTTCTTGTTCAGGTGTGGGAGGAAATATCGTCAGAAAAATCAGAGCTCAGATGGGCAGCAAATGTAAAAACATGTACGCTGATTTGTGCTGGGTGTGGTGTGAATAGCGTGTGTGCCCGTGCATGTGTCTTTACTTTTCCTCAACTGTTGCAGGGAGCTGGGAGAGCTGCATTTATGAGCATAATGACGCACGGGCAGATAGGGAATGAAAACCAAGAAAAAAAAAAAAGAAGTTACAGCAACTTCACATTTGCCCAGGTGCTGCCACACACATCAGGAAGTATGAGACTGTCCCAGCAGCAGCCATGACTCATTCCTGTTCCAGATCTTGTCACCTTACAATCTATTTTTTGTAGTATAAACAGCAATCTGTTAACAAGAAAAACAGGAATGGGGTGTGTTACATCTGCCCAGTGCAGCCAGCTCCAGCTGAGGTGTAGTCTTTACTGAGAGCTTGTAGTGAGGTATGACAGCTGCCAGAAGCTGGAGACCAGCATGGAGCGTGATGCTGGAAAGCTGTGGTAAAAAGTGGTGCAGTGCTCAGCAGCAGGTAGTGCTGGGCACAGATGCCCAAGCTAGCTTGCTCTGAGCTCACACCGCATAGCTGCTTTCACTGAAGCAGGAGCCTAACTTGCTCTGCTCAGCATCAGTTTGTGCCATACCAGTGTGGGAGCTACCTGTCACAGTTCTTCTTGGTTGCCTTGAGCTGGGTCTTCCTCTTCCCAGCTGCACAAAATCTCCTCTTCCTTACACACAATTCTGCCCATGATTATCTCTACCCTAAGGGCTTCGGTCTCAAAGCAGCAGCTAGATGTGGCTACGTCCAGCATATAACTAAAGTTGGCTACGAGTCACCTCTTTTTGCTGTAGGAGTGAGGAGAGGATGCTCCTTGGTGGCTGACCTTTAAGAGGGACCCCATCGGGAGCTGCTAAGGAATAAGCTGTGATTCCCTATTCCTGAGCGACCACGGCTCCACAGGAGCCATGCCACTAGCCCATGGTGACTCCAGCCTACAGGTGCTTCACTCCAGAGTGGCTAAGCAAGCTCTCTGCCATTGGTGTGAGATATGTCCATGCTGTGGGGCTGAACAGAGGCATCTCAGAACAAGTGGAAATGGTTTTGCTTCTATTTAGACTTGTCATCCTCTGTGCAATGTCATTTGCTAGATAATGCGTTACAGTTGCAATTAGGGATCACATCTAATTTTAATTAATGTACATAAGTACATACACACACATATGTGTGAGTCCATACATTCCTTCAATAATATCACAGTGTACATAACTGTATTCTTGTATGTTTACATATTCTTACATTTGCTGTTATATTACCAAACGACAGAGTAAGGATGAACAGCTAGGTTTATAAAAGTCACCACGCACTGTGAATTGTGCATCTCTCCTCTTCAGAAGAGCAAAGCAGCCCCTCAAACTGCTTTTTTTGCTAGTCTGCTTTTTGCGCTCACCACTGGCAGATGCTAATAACATTATACTGTCATTTAAATTCATGATAATTTGCAAATATAGTTTTACATTTGTAAAGGTCTGATGCATCCTGGCTCTGCTGTGTTCCCCAGTGTGGTAGGATGAAGGTTTCAATGTCTTACTACAGCTGGGAATTGGTGATAGTTGGCTGACCCTCAGCTAACCCTGGCAACCAGCTCCAATTAGGGCAAGGAATGCCCCAGTCTTACTATTTTTATCCTACTTATACCCCTCGCAGTGGAGTTTTGAGGAAACAGCTTTAGAAAAGATTAAGATGGCTTTTCACCAACTGAGAATCTCCTTAAACAGGGCAGGAAAAGGCAGCTGGTTGAAGCCAGCTGACCATCGTGAACTGTAAGATGACATAATTTTTGCAGCATTCAGACAACACCATCAGAAATCATAGCAGACATCAATGCTAAGAGGAGAAAAGAAACTCAGACCAATTCCCGACAGAGAAGAGAAGCATTAAAAAGACATGCAATACAGAATATGCAAAATAATTTAAAAAGGGACAAATAAAGTTTATGGACTAATTTGGTTTGCTTCTTTTGGAGGGGTTTCTTTTAGCTTAATTTGGCAAGAGGCTCAAAAAATGAGAAAGGATAATCCAAATGTTAGGACTACAGGCAAAAATGCAAAATGCAAGCAGATCAACCTCACATGAGAGCTATTAAAAGTCCATGTGACAAACTACCTGGGAAACACGTGCTGAGTTGAAGTATCACGATTGCCATGGGTGATACCACAGAGCTCTTAGTTTTATTGTGCCCCCTGTGGCTGTAAGGCAAGAAAATGCTCTCACATTGCACTGCAGCAACCTAGAAGTTCTGCAAAGGTTGTAAGACTGGTGTGCACCTCCCACCGTCATGGTCCTCTGCTCAGGTGGGACAGCATCAGCTTGGCTCTTCCACACACAGAGGAAGGAAGAGCAGAAAACTGCCAGTGGGTGCTGGTGTTAATAACCAGGCAAGTGTTAATTACCTGTAATTGCTGGCAGCAGCTCCCTTCCTCCATGACCAGGGAGCCAAGCAGACTGTGTCTGCCGAGCCTGTGCCTCACTGCTGTTGTCCTGCCTGAAGGGCAGCAGGCAAGATGGTCATGGAATCAAAATGGATGGTCTTACCCAAGCTTTTATGAGGCCTGGAGCTGGGCTGCAATAAGCCATGGGCTCAGTGGGTGCCTACACTAGTGAATAAGCACAGGCGTGCCAGTGCCCGTACTCAGCATGGCCCCTGGCAGGGCTTTGCCAGGACCACTGTGCCTGACACGGACAGCAAGGAAAGGAAAGTTACTTGGTTTAAATAGAAGTGATTGGGTATCCGTGGATACACGCCTGAAGACAGACGCTCCTCGCTTGAATTCAAATAGACGGAGAAGGGGCGATGAGGGTGTTGCACAAGGGGAAAAAATCCTAAAGAGGATCACACTTTTAAAGCATTTTAGCAACACCACATTGGACAGGAAGAGGTTGGGGAGTGGGGTAATTCTCCGAGTGATGCCTACTCAGAGACCAGAATACTTTTGGCATTTTTCGAGGCACTGTTGTTCTGTTCCCACAATGTTAAGAGCTGAATATTTCATTTCAGGACTAACTGTCCCTGCAAGTACAGCTTTTTGGATGAAAACAAGAGGCTGACTCCCCGGCGGGATGTACCATCCTACCCAAAGGTACCACTCAATGCTTGCTCTTCCCAGAGTCCTACCACGTGCTTGCCATCCCGACAAGTGCTGGTTTACAATTCATGACTCCCTAGCCAACAACCTCCTAGTTATTCTAAATCCACAGCCTGATCCAAAATCCCTTGAAGCTGATGGAAAAAGCTGTCCTTGCCTGCGGTGACTTAAAGTTGGATCCTCAGTAGTCTTTAATACTTGAAATCTCATTAGTGTTTGAAATGTTAATGAACATTTTGCATTCGTCAACATTTAACGCTCTTTTGTCTAGTTATATTTGTTTATTCTCCATGGTGTTACATAGTGAACAATCAAAAATAGCCCATGATGTTGTACTCTAATTGAAAATAGTGCTGTTGCCTGTTTTCTCCTAATGGATTATTTTTTAATTTAAAAAGTAATTTATGGGAATGCTTCACCTAGGGAAACAAAGAGAAAATGCGACATTGGATTCTCTCCAGAATGATTCATTGTCCCTGTAAAAATGACTTAGTGTATTTGCTAGAGGAAACAGTAATGCTTAAAGAAAAATGTCTACTGGGCAAGTACAAGCACAAATCTACAGTGATGAATGAGGCTGAAACCATGAAACACACAGGATCTTTGGTCCTAGCACCGGCAGTCTTTGCCCACAGGAATTATTCAAAGCTACCAGGTTATGTCTGCTCAGTGCCCAGCTCGCACCTTGACAAAACACCAGCTCACACGTGTGCAAATCATAGTTTAACAGTGGGCATTTACTTCCACACATCAAAGCTGTCTCAGCCACTCTGAAGTTCACGTGGCCCCATCCGATGCAGGTGCATGATATGGACGTGCATCCTTGCATATTTGTCTTCAGACCCTTACAGAGCAACGAATTATAAATTCTGCTGTTTATTCTGCTCTGCCTAGCAAAAGTGACCTCTAGGTCTCTGAAACAGACATCATGAGACTTACATTTCTTTTAATTAACTTTTGCCCAAGAGGCTTGTGCTCCTGACGCTAACACATGTTTTCGCAAAACGTATCAGTTCTAAGCCAGATTTTTTCCCTTGATGAAAGATATGTCAGATCAGCCTTTGATGTACTGCTATGGTATTAGGATCTTGAATTAACAACAAGCGCTACAAAGAGTTGTATAGACTGGCTGCAGAGTAAACTGGTAGTCCATATTTCTGTATTATCCCCGACCAAAGCTCATAGAAGTTTTGGTTTTAGGAGTTTGGGTGCGGTTTGACAGATTTGCAGAATTTGTTATCAGTTATCAGCTGCTGGATTTGTCCAATGTCAGGGAGGCTAGGAAGTGATAAGTACACTGAAAGAAGATGTCATTACAGCACTGTTATCAAATAACAAATCTGTACTGCTAATTCACAGTGTCCTTGCCAAACGTCATATTAAATGTACATTATATATGCAAATGCAAAGATTATTGCCTTCTCAAGAAGGAAAATTAATCTTCAGTGTTGTTCTTCCTTGGATTAAGTATCAACAATTTGATGGCTCAGAAAATTTCATACACCTGCTTAGTACAGTAAGCCCAAACTAATTAGAGACAGCCATGGTAAATGGGCCAATCAAAGCTACAAGGTTTTTGTGTCCCAGAAAGACTCTGATCAATATAGTCTTGAGAAGATGAATCGGTAGAGTCCAGATCTCCCTTGGTCTTTTAACCCTCCACATTCCTTTTTTTCATTTTGTATACAAATTGTAACTGGCCGATGAGCTTGATTTTGTTTTAAGCCTCTGAACGTAATGATAAAAAATCACTTGGATCTTCCAGGCTGACAACTGATTTGAAAATGTGGGTGTTCTTGAAAAATACTCGAAATGAGAGCATAAATCATCTGAAAGTAAATATATCATACCCACCAGCTAATTTAACACTGTAAGCATAGACACTTCACGCCATCCAGCCATGACTGGCTGCATTGAATATCACTGGTGCTCTGCAGGCAGCAGAACCAGTGCAGCCAGGGACAGATCTGTGCCCTTTAAATCCCTGTGCTGAATTTACCCACAACCCCATCTATAACAATTCTGCTCTCCTCCTCTTTCTCCCAAATCCTCCACCTCCCTGCTCCGCAAGGATGTCCAGCTGCCTGCCAGCTGGTGCCGTGGCAGGCAGTGAGCTGCCTGGGGGCTTGCTGCCCACCAGGCTTGGGCATCCTGCCATGACCACAAGCAGCCCAGTGGGGAGGATGAGGAGTGTTGGACAGGCAGAGGGAGAGATCAGTTGCTCTCTCCTTGGGAAATATGGCTAAACCCTGTGTGAATGGAACCCCAGGAATCCCAAGGACATGCCAATAGCAGGTTCCATGCCAGGGTGGGGGACCCTTACTTATGCTGACTGCCTTTTTTTCTGCAGTACATGCTGTCCCAGGAGACCATCGAAGCACTACGGAAACCGACCTTTGATGTCTGGCTGTGGGAGCCCAACGAGGTAAGGATGCCACGTTGGCTGGGTTAACACTCTTCCTTGAGAGCCAGCAAGGCCAGAAGAGCCCTTTGAGATGGTCTGCAGGGTTTTTTCTGCCCCTTACTCTCTATACTTCTTTTTAATTTTGATATCGCACTAGAATACAGTACTTTTTCCTAACATATGCCAGATAGATCATGCTGATTATCATACCCTGACTCCTCTTTATTTTTTGTTTAATCTCTTGCTAGTAATGTCCCACAACAACTGGTACACTATCATTACTGCCACATGAGTTTTCTCGTGTCATTTTACCTGAACAAATCAATCCCTAGCAAAGTGTATGCTTAAGCATATCATCAATAACTCCGCTCAAATCAATAAAGCAGCGTGCTGCTGTGTGAAGTCAGGCAGAGGTGCATGCATTGATTCACACCCTTTTAGGCAAAGGTTTTTCTGTGGTGTATTCTGAAGAGGTTGCAAAGCTGCATGCAGAGCCTATTATTTTTTTCTTATTGCTACATGTTCTTACTTTTCTTATTGCTGTTGCTCTTTTTCTTGTTGCTATTAGTATTATTCATTGTTCATCACTTGTATTGCAGAAGGTTCTGGAAAGCCCATGTGTAAACCTCTGTAGAAACATCAAGGAGAATGAGGTTTCTGTAATGGCCAGTTTATAATGTAAAATGAGATTCAGCAAACACAAGCAAATCTCACCTAGGAAAAATGTAAGGGAGAACAGGACTAAACCAGGATTTTAGTGATGGGTTTTTCCCAAGGGAAGGATTGGGTGGTTCTAGCAGCAGTCCCAGCAGGAATCACCTTAATTACCTTCTCAATCAGATCTTGTGCATACAAGTGTCATTCTGGCTCAGAACCTGTAGATCAACATGACAAGGAAAAATACCCCACACCCCACCCCCAGTAACAGCATATTTCCTTCAGGATATTTCATCTGACTGGTGGAGTAACAGAAGGGCTCTCTGGTGGCTTTAGCTCCATCTCTCATTCACACAGGCTGGCAGAGCGTCCCTTTTGCGGACTGTGCCACGCTGAGGCTGGTGGTCTGCAGTTACTGCTCCCTCTCCAGACCCTTTTCTCTGTACCGTGGCCATACAACTGCTCAGGCGAAATTACTCACCCCTAGTTCTTGAATGCCTGTCAGGTCTTTGCAGCAAGAGAGAATTACGACCTGCCAGGTGGACTATAACACTGTTGGCTCATTGTTGTTCTGACTATTAAGAAAGAATAGGGAGACACAAAAACCATTACCCACGGATTCTTGTGTGCTGAGGCATAGTATGTTAGCACAGTAACTCATTTAGAGTACTAGGAAACACTATATGGTGGCATGAGTGAGGCTAACAAGAGGGTGCAGAGATTAGACATGCCCTGCAAGGAGGAGTGCTGCTCAGAAATAAGATACTGCACAGACTCTGGTGAAGCAAGCACCATATGGGTTTAGGTCACCCTTTAAGCTCTGGTTTATGTTTACAGAGATTATTTCAATTCTGTCAGTGCTTGTTTAGCAACGAGCGTTTGCCCACATGCTCAGTGGGGGGGGGGGGCAGGTTATAAACCATAGTCTTCTGTAAGCAAATTAATGACGTTGTGCTCTGCAGCATCTCAGTAAACAGAGCTATGCAGCAAGCTTGCGTTCTTTCCAAATGCCCACTCACTTTCAAGCCTCAGAAAAGCCTAATATTCAAGCTTTTGCTGTTGACCAAGAAAGCTAAAAATGAAAACTGAGATTCTCCTGTGTTCAGGGGCAGGAGCTTTGGGACTCAGAGTCACCCTGCTGCTCACGCAAAGCTCTCTTGACAACAGCTGGAGGGAGACAGGCATTTCTGAGGGTAATTCAGCCCTTCTGGATCAAGTTTATTGTCTCAGAAAGTCTTTTCTGAAACTATTGCGAAACATATTCTTCCTCAGGGACTAGGAACAAGACAAGGTGGTCTACAGCAAAATGCTGGCCTTGTGATCTGAGCACAATTCAGCTCGTGACATTGTCCCTCAAGCCTTGCAGGAAAGTCTCTTTCTTCCTGTTCAGATGACTCAAAACCAGCCCCCTTGTTACTGCATGAACTATGTATATTCCCTGGATAAATATAAAATTTCATTAGATGAAATCATTTTTCTGGAGAGTTTTTAAGAGCCTAAATAACAGAAACCTAACTAAAAATGTCTCCAAGGTCATATTTGTGACATTACACTCATCACATTAAAACTCCTGGATCAGTCTACAGTCTAAGAACTGCATCTGCTAATATAATGGCTACATTTCATCCCCTGCAGATTTTGCCTTCAGAAATGGGAATCCAGATACATAAACTCCTGAACTCCTGAAAGTCTATTCATTTCTGAGCAGCTGCTAAGTGCCCAGACACATCAGATGATTGTCAATACCTTTCTCTTGCAATATTTTCAAACCCAGAAGATTAACCGGGAGTGGTAGTGCTAAACGACCTGCACCCCCCTTCCTACCACAGAGCAGATGTCATCTCAAAAGAGCAGCCTGCCTTTGCATTTCGGCTATTGGGATTTGTAGTTACAGTTTATGGGAGTGGACCTCTCTTATGAAGAAAGACTGAGGGAATTGGGTCTATTTAGTCTGGAAAAAAGACAGCTGAGGGGTGACCTTATTAATGCATACAAATACTTAAAGCGTGGGTATCAGGAGGATGGGGCCAGGCTCTTTTCAGTGGTGCACAGAGGCAGGACAAGGGGTAAGAGGCACAAACTTGAATGTAGGAAGTTCCATCTAAAGGAGAGGCAGAACTTCTTTCCTTTGAGGGTGGCAGAGCACTGGAACGGGCTGCCCAGAGAGGTGGTGGAGTCTCCATCTCTGGAGACATTCAAAACCCACCTGGACGCGTTCCTGTGCAACCTGCTCTAAGGTGACCCTGCTCTGGCAGTGGGCTTGGACTAGCTGATCTCCAGAGGTCCCTTCCAACCCTATGATTCTATGATTCTATGGTCACAAACCTGCTGCAATTCTGTAGTGTTATAACAAGAGTTCTTTTGTTAATCAAGAAATTTCAGTTAAGATAGTAGACTTAGGAACTCAGGAGAAGTCATAAAGAAAAAAGATATTGACACATATTTAGAATAAACATTTCTTTAAGGATCTCTTATTTTCTGCTGTCATTTTCTATACAGCTAGGGCCCTTGGAGTCAGAGGAAAAACTCCCTCTGATTTCATTGAGCATTAGAACATATCCCAGATGAATTAGAAAAATGGCAATACTTTTTTGTGAGAAGGAATTGCTATGATACACAGGAATCACAATTACTAAAGAAAGCTGGTGTGATTCAAAACCCTGAACAAAACCTATGAAGTCAACAGCAATCTGTCTACTTCAAAAAGCTTTCAGAACCACTCTATCTCCCCTCTTGCACTATCTTTAATCATGCAATTTTTGAACATCTTTCTTTCATCTTAACAAGAGGGCTCTGCAATTATTAGGTGCTTGCAAGGAGGAAATTCATTCTGCAATGTATTGTAAAGCGAAGTGATATTTACCAAGCCAATAACCTATTGGTCTCTGGCTGCAGATGCTGAGTTGTTTGGAACACATGTACCATGATCTTGGGTTGGTAAAAGACTTCAACATCAATCCTATCACGTTAAAGAGGTGGTTGGTAAGTATTTCAAATTACTGATATTTGCAATTTTTCAAATTCAAAAATCAATAAACAATCCATTTAGTCATGGAATTAACTTGACTCACATGAGTAATCCCACTGAAAGCAGTCAATCTATACAAATTCTTAAAATGTAAGTACTTCAGCAAATGTTTGCATACTTGTGGTAACAGATGATATTTTTTTAACTGTTTTACATGTTTAACTGTTTTACATTTGCTGAGCTTTCTATTACTGAAAGCAGTTCATTTCTGGTGAATGCTCTTGGTACCTAATGTAAATGGAGACGAGTGTCTTCAGATATGGCCCAAAAAAGCCAGTATGTGCAGAAATCATTAGGTGTGCTAAATCACAGGGAGTAAAAGAGCAAGGCAGGAAGTAAAAGGAATTGCTGAGAAGTTAAATAACTTCCTTTGCCTTGGTTTTTAATGTTGAGCAAGTTGCAGAACTGCAAGACATGATAAAGATGAGATCATACCAAAACTACGATGCCTAAAGAAGAAACACTGGAGTATTTAAAAATCAATAAGGTATCAGGTCCAAGGGAGAGCATAAGAAAGAATTTGCTAAAAAGCTGAAGAATATATTGGCTTTCTCAGAAAAACACATCATGTTCCTAGAGAACTGTAGAACTGTAAATATTTTGCCCATTGTTTAAAAAGAAGAATTTTAGTTAGTAAAACTGAAGAATTATAGTTAGTAAAACTTACATCTCTACCTGTCGAACGAATTGAAACAATAATTAAAAACATCACGACATGAAGTTCATTATCCAGATGTTTCATATGATTCCTGTAGCGAAGAATTATGTCTCACTAATCTCCTCTAATTACCTGAAGAGCATGGACAGAATAGAGGGAACTGTTTTAGATGATTGATGTAGACTCCCAGAAAGGCCTGAACAAATTCCACGAATTCAGAAGGTGGCTAGAAGACATAAAGCGAAACACTGGATTCATCCTATCACGAAGTACAGCAAGAGCAAAAAGCACCTGAGCACCGGCGTACCCAGGGCAGGGACGGTCACTGCTTGGTGTGCTGCTGCCAGCTGAAGCTAACAAGGCATTAGGCTGATCTGGAATAAGGGATAAAATGGACCGATGTTACCATGTGTCCATAGAAGGCATAAGGCTTACCTGGAATTTATGCTGGTTAAGGACTGGTTAAATCTTTTTAGAAAAATTGTATGACTACATTAAAGGAGATATGAAAAATGACCGAGACCTAGGAAATCTCTCCCCGAAGAAGACAGATTAAAAGCTCAGTATTGTTGACCCTAGAAAGCAGCTGAACAGAAGGGGTGGGATGAAGCCCAATACAATCAAGGCGAGCACAGAGTAGATAAAACAGAAAATTTCCTCCTCCTGTCTCACAGCCTGAAAACATGGGAAGCAAGGTGATATGTCAACACACATCAACATGCCACCCACACACAGCACTGCAGGCAGTTTCCTGTTAGCTTCTATCTCCAAGTAATTTGTTACCACTAGCATTTAAGACAGCCTCTTTCTGAACAACAATGCGAGTTTATTATGTATTTTCTACAAAGGTAAGACAGGGTGAGATTTCCTTTCTTAAACATTAGCTTCACAGAAAGAAAGATGATTAAAAAATACCCCAAGGACTCTGCTTCAAACTATGATACTTCCCCAGGCACAGTATGGGCACCAGTTTGAACTTGAGTGGGTGAGAAAAAGCCACCTCATGCATATGTTTACTTTCTTGCTCCCACATCCACTGGCTACAGAAATGTTCCAGAAAGGGGAGGAAAGGATGACTAACACAACCCAGTCGCTCCAGCCCTTCAGTGCTCTGAGTCAGGGGTCCCCTGGGATGCTCTGGGCTCCGCTGCTGGATGTATACATTATGTCCCTGCAGTGTTGTACGGTGCCTGAGCATGACCACGGTGTCCATGTGGAGGCTGTGAGATACTGCCCACCACCTGTGGGCCTGGCTGTCAACCATATTGTGCCATTAGTTATTCATTTTTAAATAATGTAATATATTTCTAAAGTCCTTGCTGCAGAATAATCGGAACTTTTGCAGAATAATCTGAGCTTTTTCAATGAAGCCCACAAATATTGAATAGGCATTGAAAACCCACATTTCTCTTCACCTCATCCAGAACTTTGAGGCTTTCTAGAAGTCAGGACCCAGGTTGAAGAGTTCGATCCTGATGGGGCTTGAGGACTCTTCAAGTAAATTCAGTATTTAGCTGGAGAACGGGACATTAATTCTGTCCATGTCATTTATTCAGGCTCAGTAATTGAAAGCATGTGCATAAGGGCTCTCTAGGGTCCAGACTATGGATGATTCAGTAGAAGGGGACGAGCAGTGCTGCTGATGCTTGGCTGTTTCGTGCAGGACAGGACACCAAAGGCTGTCCAGTGCATTGGAAGAATGGCTGTGGCGTGTGTTAACCCAGCTGTGCCAGCTTCACACAGCTAGCCCGGCTGACAGCAATGAGGACACATGGAAAGACAAGCGTTAGCTTGCATTTGTCATGAGGGCACGTAGCCAGGATCTGTAGAAAGTTAAAACACACAAAAAATCACTCCTGTGTGCCTATATGGCTGAATCTTTCCCATGCTGCCTAGCGTAGGAAATCCACACAGGTACCCTACTGCATGTGCATATGCACTCACATCTTCACTTTGCCAAGCAACACTCCCCAGAGTGCCGCCTCTGAGCATTTGCAAATGAAACAACAATTACATTTCAGCCTTGCAGATTTCAAAGCTGCAATTTGCATGCAGCAAGAGAGGGGAACGGGGATGTACTTTACATCTTTAGTAACCTGGAGTTCTTTACACAACCCAAAGTCACTGTTTAACCACCTCGCGGTTTGAAATACAAATTCAGGATGAAAGCACAGATCGTATCTCAAGACTGAGACGCACTTGCAGCTGTGCTGGGATGTTTACCCATTGCTAGCTGGTATGAGAGAGATGTTGCTATGAGCCTTACCTACTGACAAATTCTCGAAAGACAGTAATCTCTCACCCTCAGAGTGAAACTCTGTCCTTGCAGAAAATAACACTGGGCTCCATAGGACTTCTGTAGGGATTCTTACAGTGCTTCCAGGGAGGCTGGGAAGCATATGTAGTCATGTTTTTCTAAAAGAGCTCTCCTGTCTCTGACTGCTTCATTCCCTCTCTCTGCAGCTGTGTATTCATGACAATTACAGAAACAACCCCTTTCATAATTTCCGGCACTGCTTCTGCGTGACCCAGATGATGTACAGCATGATCTCACTCTGCAGCCTCCAGGTATGCGCCCCATCTCAATAGCGTCACTCCATTTCCATCACGGGGCACATGTTTCCCCACTGGGCACCACGACACCTGTGCCACTTTTCTTGCAAGACAGGCCACCAGCTTCGTGGCAAGTGATGAGCTTTGCAGTAGCTGCACATGTTCAGTGCGTGGGTAGAGGAGGTGAGGTGTTGCATTTCCACCTCTGGCTGCCCGTTCAGCCACCCCATCCCAGACCCCAAGCACCTTCCCAGCTTTCTGAGGCTGCTGGGAAGCTACCTTTGCCTCCTGGATATCTCCAATTTGTACACTGAAAATCTTTTGACACTCCAATAGCACATCTATTCATCAGCTCTAAAAGCCCACTGAATTACGGTCCGTGGATATGGTATTCATCTGTGCCACAGATGAATAAGAGGTTTTCTCTCTCCAATAAAGAAAAAAGAAAACCTCCAATAAGAGGTTTTCTCCAAATGTGTGCTTGCGCCTAGCTGAGCTACTGCAAATAACACCTTGCATGTACTGTATGCAAGATTCACATTCGACCTGTACTTTGTCCAAAACTATAGGCATCATCTGTTTTCACTGACTGGATAACCTGTGTTTATATATTCATTTCATTGCTGTACAAAACAGATTTTAAGCAGTTAAAAACCCCCTTTCTTCTCCATAGTTAAACATGTCAGTTACTAAGTCCATTTTCTTGCCAATAAGACTGTGAAGGAAAACTCGCTTTAATGGAAGTTCATCCTATCCGGAAGCTGTGGGAACGCAACACTTAATTTTTCTCACTCTTTTCATAACTTTAGTTAATGCAGACTGCAATGGCAACTAAGCTATCTTCCAACCCTCCCTTAACTAATCAGGATGCTCAAATGACTTGTAAGAGACTGTACTAATATCTCAGTGTTTTCATATGATCTCTGCAGTAATAGCAAGTTTCAAGCAAATTGCCTCCTCTGAGCTGCTGTTATTTAATGCAACAAAGGCAAATATGAGTCATTTTTACTGGAAGGGAAGGCAGAATTCTCTTTCTTGACTGAAGTAAATTGATCTATGAAAAAATACTTCATTTTGCTCAGATTTGCATTCTCTAAAAAGTAAATGTGGGGGGTTTTTTCACCTATTTTCATTTACAGGGATAAAGGAGGTAGAAATAGTAATACTACCTTAATGTTTTGTATTTTACAGGAGAAATTCTCCCAAATTGACATCTTGATTCTCATGACTGCAGCAGTATGCCATGACTTGGACCATCCGGGCTATAACAATACGTAAGTCTGTCCCTTCCTTGCTTTTCCCTTAAAATATATTGGGAAGGTAATACCAGCTGGCATTTTTTGGTAGATCAGGTTTTCCTTCTCACAGCTTGCACTGGCCGTGACCTTCCCCAAGGCCCTGCTGTTCACTCACACGTGGGCCAAGGCAGAGCTTCATGCAGAAAACTCAGGTCTGGGTTGGGGTTACCAGCTGTCCTTGGCTCTGTAAGGAAAACACTTTTTCAGATTTCTATTCCAACACTTTCCCTCACTCCTGAGAAAACAAGGTGAAATGTTTTACAGCTGAAAGGACATAAATGATTATAGTTTCATTGACTGAAATGGAATAATTACACTAAAATGCAAAGAGTGATTTAACTTACACATTATGTCGTAATTATAAATCATGAAGTGCATGTTATTCAATTTATTTTCATGTGAGGAAATTAGAATTGTTGACCCATGGACACTTTTGTGTGTGTGTATGTGTGTGTGAAAAAGAGAGAGAGAGAGAATCTAATTGATTTGTAGCCATTCATTAAATAAGGGCAGAACCAAATTCTGACTGGGATCAGTGAAAATGTCTCCGTTGTCATTAGTGGGGGTTGAATGAAGCCCAAACAGTTCCTTCTGTGTTTGTTCTATGTCATTTTAAGCTACAGAGACTTGGTAAAATTTAAAAAAAAAACAACAAAACTACAAAACTACAGGGCAAGAGTGCCTGAGATGATATTAAAGTAATATCTATCTTCTCTAAAAATCTGATTTAGTATTAACAGTCAAATCAGCTGGTGTGTGTCTGCAGGAGTTTTCATTGTTTTTCTTCACATCAGCTATCAGATAAATGCACGAACTGAGCTTGCGGTACGCTACAATGACATCTCCCCACTGGAGAACCACCACTGTGCTGTGGCTTTCCAGATCATTTCCCAGCCAGAATACAACATTTTCTCCAATGTCAACCAGGACCAATTCAAACAGATAAGACAGGTATGAATGCTGCTCCCATCTGTGTCGTACAAACTGTTCCTGAAGATGTAAGCACGCACAGACTTCCCTGCTGTACAATGCGAGTGAATCATTCTCCCTAGAGGGTAGGACTGAAAAAGCCCCTCACACTGGAAGGATCCAAGAGGAATTCTTGGAAAATTTCCACAGCAGCACTCCCTGGAATGTCTTGCTGAGAAATAATGAGTACATCCCGACTATTAAAGCCTATGACATTTTTGGGGTGGATATTTATATTATTGAAGGAGCCAGTTAGCTCTGACTGGGAAAGGATTAAGCTCCCATGGCAGAAGTTTATGCTTTAAGAGAGCATTGTATTAATTTTAAAAGGGGCTTGAAAATGGGAAAAGATTTGCAACCGCAGAACATTGTACTGTTGGAAGAGGCTCTGGTGGCCTGGGAGTCATCACAGTTATCTTTGAGACAGTGAACTATACTACAATTCCCATTAGAGCACTAAGGGCCAAAATTCAGTCTTAGTTACACGTTACACCTTCCTTACACACCAAATGAAAAAGCAGACCAATGTAAGGGCTCAGATACCGGTTTGGCTAGAGTTACTGATTCTGCCAGTGCATGGGAAGCAGGCATGAGCCCAAAATGGATAGATCTGTATGAAAACATGCAACTTTAAATTAACCACATGTTTTCCCATCATAAACTCTGCCTAGCAGGAGGATACGGAGCTCCTAACACATTGGCTGCATCTGGGTATTTCAAAGCCCTTAATCCAAGGAGGATAAGCACAGAGGATATCCTCGTCTACTGATCTTTGTCTCTTCTTAGGGCCACTAAGAGTCAGCAGCAAAGCCTACAGTGCTTTCCAACGAGCCAAAAAGTGGATCTTGGCAAACAGAGTGTAGCTTTTACATCCTGTTGTACAGTTTGTTTTTCCACAATTAGTCAATGAGAAAGGAAAAACCTCAATGCCTCTGGAATATCGCACCAGTGTTACAGATCGATCCAGCCATGATTTTAATATACCATGAACTCTTTATAACCCTCTTCCAGTTTGCCTGGCAGTTTCAAGTCAGAAACTTCCCCTTTCAGTGTTAACAACGTAATGCATTTGAGGCTTTTTGTGTGTAAGAAAGACCCTACTTTGCTCTGCAATAGTAGACTTTGTAAAGAATGTCAAGTTAATGTGTGAACATGTTTTCTTTGCTAGGGAATAATTACGTTAATCCTGGCTACAGACATGGCGAGACATGCAGAAATACTGGACTCTTTCAAGGAAAAAATGGAAAATTTTGATTACTCAAATGAAGAACACATGACCTGTGTAAGGAGGTTTTGTAGAGTATTATTTTTCTGTGTGTAGTGTTAAAGCTTGTAGATTAACATTAATTTGTTTAAAAACCAAAATTCAATATACATTATCAAAAATCAATCCTTCCTACATCCTCTGCCCCACCAAAAAGAATTGAAATTTGAAAATGCGCTATATAAAATAGACTATTCCAGCTTCAGAAATCCTGGAGTCTCATCGAGAAAAAAAAAATTTACTCTGTCAGGAAACAAATTCTTATTGTCCATTACTGTGGGGCAAAAAGTATCCACAAGAGTACAGACCCTAGTCTCCTCGGCTTCCTAACCCAGTAACTTTTGACATCCAGGGAAGCCTCTCACCAGCTGCCTCTGAGTGCTCCACAAGCAACTTCATGGTCATTTGTGGCTGAATCTCTTCATGCAGCAGATAAGCACGTGTCCCACTCTGACACACCCCAGTGCTACAGACAGGGAAAGTGAGGCAGAGAGGGGATAAGTGATTTACACAGGGTAACTGGGAGAGTGGAAAAGAATCCAGATCATTTAAGGCCTCGGATTTAATCCTAAAACTGTCCTTTCTGTTTGCAAATATTGCCTCCCATTGCATTTTAAAGGTACAGGTTCTGGATAGGGGAAAAAAGGGATGGTGATAAGATTGCAGTATTAAAGTATTATTCTCTTTCAGCTGAAGATGGTACTGATAAAATGCTGTGATATCTCCAATGAAGTCCGCCCAATGGAAGTAGCGGAGCCCTGGGTAGATTGCTTACTAGAGGAATATTTTATGCAGGTAAGAATGAGGGAGAAATGCAGTTGCACAAATTGCTGCTCTTCCTGAATGCCACCTCAGCTACAGGTTCTCTGCTGCCTGACAGCCCAGTCTAGCTCCAGGATGGAAAGGCTTCTTTTACAGAAAATGGGAGAAGGATGTCAGCAAGAAAAGCTGTTCCAAAAGCAAGTGAATGCAATTGACTGTAATTTGCAGATGAAAGACAACAGCAACCTAGAAATCCTAATGCTAGCAGACTGAAGCTTGTTCTCTGTAAAGTGGCTGCTTTGCAAGTTCGTTTGACATATAAATGATTTTTGAGCCAAAAGGGCAAGAGCAGTGGAAAGAGAAAGTTCTCAAGTAAATAATATCAAATTTCACACAGAAACTAGTTAACATAATTTTCACTGTGTATGAACATTTGCCTAAAGAGAAAGCAGATGACTTGCTGAGGTGTGAAAAGTCAGGCTTTAAGCTCCCCAAACCATTGCTCTGTGCTGGATTCCCACCTGGACACAGTTTCTGATTGTTTAAAAAAGGATCCCTGGGAAGAGCAGCCCTCAGCTGCCTCTGGCACTTGGCCTCCTGAGCAGTGTGTTCGTGCTGCAGCAGTGGGATGTCAAGAGACACACATCTGCAGTGCTCTGAGGAGGAGATGCCAGAGCTTTCTTGTGTGTTTTGTCTACACGTTGATAGGGTGCATGCTGAGGAGGGCTTCTCACAACAGACAGACACCTTAAGTGATGTGTCAGAAACACTCCTCACTCACTGCATCTGCAGCTTTTTGCTCAAAAGTATAGTATCTGTGTGCCTTACTGTTTTGGCCACCCAACAAAAGCACCATGTGCCAAAAGATCCAATAACTGAGAGGTAGTCTGCTACAGGATATCTGTTTCGCATGCACAGTCTGTGACCTCCTTGCATGTGAACCCACATAGAAACAGTGAGTCAAGTAGGTAGCTTGATAAACTCAATGCAATCAATTCTCCATTGACCTAGCTAGCTAGAACTAGTTTTAATCATTAGTAAAGAAGGATATGTAATTTCTGGTTGAATAACCGAAAATAATCACCCTCTGGAGAGTGATGAGGAAATCAAAGACCTATTCCTTCTCTTCCAGAGTGGCATAAGCCATTACCACCTTTCTGAATGCTCAGAAATATTTTACCGCACAAGTCCCACGGGTTTGTAAAGGGAACCAGGTGGCCTCATTGTCCTGTAAAGCCTGGAGATGAACGCTTTCATGCCAGTACTGTGCAGATGTAACTGAACAGAGTTCTCTTTCTTCAGATGCTTGCTCTCAACAGAGCAGGATACCTTGGCCTGAGGGAAGCATATTGCTATTCTGTGCTATCTTCAGACACCACTGAGATCTGTATCTGAAGGCTACTGCTCCTTTGCTAGTGATCTACTTGGTACATTACTCTCCTCACAGGCTTCTAGCTGAGATTAATATTTGTTAACTCTGGATCTGTTCCAGAGCGACCGAGAAAAATCTGAGGGGCTTCCAGTGGCACCGTTCATGGACCGCGATAAAGTGACCAAGCCGACAGCACAGATCGGCTTCCTGAAGTTCGTTCTCATCCCCATGTTTGAAACAGTAACAAAGGTAAAGTCACCCAAGGCCAGAAGCAGAAGTGGGGGCATGCAGAGCTTCAGTGTTTGCTCTGACAGGTGTTTAATTAGCCAGGGAAATAGGGATGTACAGTTCGCACCCTGTCTTTCACACCATTTCTAGCATGTACAAGTTAATGAATACAAAAGGAAATGTTGAGACTCTCTTTCTTGTTTTCACCTAGCTATTCCCAGAAGTGGAGGAGGTGATGCTCCAGCCCCTTTGGGAATCCAGGGACCGCTATGAGGAATTAAAACAGATAGATGATGCTATGAAAGAGGTAAGCTCTAAATATCTCTTTGATAAAGCAAAGATTATGATTGAATAAGTCAAACATCATATTATAGCAGCTTAATTCCAAAACAGTAGGAATGCTTATGGTATAATCATAATCATGAGAAACACATTCATTACACCTGGCTGGAGAAAGGTGTGTGCCATGAGCAGTAAGTCTGCACAAGAGCATGCCCTTGCAGAGTCGACCGGGCACCACACAAGTATGGCTGTGGGAAGGGAGCTACTTGCAAGAGAGAGACCTCAAGACAAACCCCAGAGATAACTACCCGAGGGGAGTGTGTTAGCAAATAGCTTCTTCCTGGAGGGAACTGCCTTCCCCTGCGACAGAGTTAGCCTGGGCCAGATGATTGCAGCAAACTGTCCTGGGGTTGGGCAGTTCAAGGCACTGCACCACCAATGCATAAGTTTATTTTCTGGGCAGAAACTTCCACTCACGTGTCTATCATCAAGGACGTGCTGGAAATCCTATGAGGAATTACCCTCTAATACACAGCACCCAGTACGGTTAAACACACAACAACAATGAAGCCATTTTATGGCCCAGGCTGAGTGGGGACCTCCAATTACGGAGTGTCTCTCATTTTGACATGTGAGGCTTAGGGGTGGTAGGATGTACATGTAATCACGATTTCTCTCTACGGCTACGTCTGCGTTGCCTGACAGGGCAGAGACTGAAGCCAGGCCCTGGGTTCAGGTGCCCCACGCCCGCAGTGCAGCAGCCAACATGCCGACTTGGGTCCTGCAGCACCCTGCCGTCTGTGACGCTGGCCTGCGCGCCTCTTCCAGCGCTCCTTTTCCCTGCCAAGGGAATGGATGCCCAAATGGCATCACAGTGTAGGGGTTTTCTGACATGAACAAATTTGTCACGGAGACAGGATGCTATCAGTCACTCTGTCATTAAAATAAATTGGGAAGTGCCCTGGAGCACCAGTTGTGCTGACATTGTTTGATAGGTGGGAGATGAAAGTTCATTCATTTGATCATCCCTGGCTGAATGAGGGGAATAGTAGCTTTCTGGTGTAGCTCCCACCTCCTCCCGAGTGCTTTGGAGGAAAAGCCCCTCAACAGCACAAATACTAAGGCTGGTTAGTCAAAAAGCACATGCTTTGAGGGCACTAAGTTATAAAGGAGAAGAAAATCTTTTAGGCATTCTTCAGTTTAGTGTGGAGCTTTTCTCAAAGGAGAGAAGAAGAACTCAAATATGACTGCCAGACTTTCTGAGTCCTATTCATCTTTCAAGTTGAGCCGAGATTTTACTTCTGGTTTACAGAAGCTGTCAAAACAGAAATTTTATACAAACTGATGGAGCTTTAATTATGGTGTATTGGCATAAAAGGTCTCAGAAAAATAAGAGATGCCTGAATTTGTGAATATCCTGAAACAGGAGGAGTTAGTTAATAATCCAAGAGCCTAGCTCGGCAGATGATGAGAAAGACTGAGTGCTGTTTACTCAGGCATACATCCAGAGCCGTTTAGATGAAAAGGTGCCTGTGATATACCAAGCTTCTGCCTGTTCTTTCCCGGGAAATGTTGCACAAGCCTTGTAAAGAGATGGGTGTTTGACTCACAGCAGCGGTGGAAAGCAGCACGGTGTGAGTCAGGGGTATTAATCCTGCTTTGCTCTTCGTTTCAGTTGCAGAAAAAGAAAAGCGAAAGTCTGACCACCAGCAGTACCGAAAAGTGAGACGAAAAAGCCTTCGAGCAAAACATAAGCCCTAAGGTTATTCTGGTTTTGAGAAATGCTGTATTTGCCAAACAGACGTGGTGGCTACGTCAAAATCCAACTGGGACGATGTACGCAGAGAGGTGGCAGGCACGGATGCCCTGCCTGCCTGTCTGCCTGCCTGGGCGCCTTGCCTGCAGCCTGCAGCCTGCTCGCACAGGCACTGCTGCCATCGGGCACCAAGGGCTCCCCTCACTCTGGCATGCCCATCGCAGCCCCCCCTGGCAGGACTTAACCCTGCGGACGTTGCACAGGTTGCAGTACGGCTCAAATCTTCAGCAGATTTGCCTTTGCGGTCATCACACTGACCACAGTCTATAGAGACAAAGCGGAGTTTAGCTAAGGAGCCTTTTCTGGAAAATGATCCTTTGGCATCCAAAAACAAAAGAAAAAGTTGTTTTAGTCAAGATCCTATACATATATATATATATATATATATGTACAGCAGTATGCTAATTACAGCATAGCTTAACAGATGCTTATATTCTGACCAGGGTCCTGGCATTTTTATTTTTTTTTTTTGCCTAGTAGGCCCTAATGACACATTTCTCTGTAATATTCTCTGAATTTTATAGTGTTCACAGCACATGCAGAAGCCAGCATAGTGGATGCAATTTTTTTTTCTTTTGTACACTAGAAGAAATCAGAAGAAACCTTAGTGAGTTTGCCAGTTCGCTTTGTGGCCTGGTGCAGCTAGTTGTCACAGGATCCTTCAGCACGAGCAAAGAAGGGAGCACAAAGCTGAAACCACTGTGCAAGCATATTTTTATCCTCGTGGATGCAAAAAGCAACAACAAGAAAAACCTTCAAAGATGTACAGTTGTGGTTTTTTTACTTTTAAACTGATGGGCTAAATAATATATTCTTCTACAGAAATGGGTGTTGTACTTGTTTTCTTTTGCGCATGTGTTCAGGTGAGAGCTGTCTCTGTTCCTAAAGACAAATGCTTTCACAATGAATACAAGGTAAGGGGCTGTAAAGGAGAGGGGACGGTCAGTTCTCCTTAAGAGGAGAAGCTTTAGAAACGTTTTTGCTGTTATACTTGCATCATAACCGCAATACCGAAAGAGCTTCACTTCCATTGATGACTTTGTAAAGGTTGGGAGCCAAGCTCTGCCCGCAGTTGCAGTCATGCAAACGGCTGGCAGGCAATGCTGTGATCGAGTCCTCTGCACCGCCTCGCCAGAGGGGCCCCCAGGGGGAATCCCCCGTAGGCATGCAGCCAGCAAAGCATCCTGCGTGTTGCTCCCAGTCATAGAATCATAGAATCACAGAATCCCAGGGGTTGGAAGGGACCTCTGGAGATCATCTAGTCCAACCCCCCTGCCAGAGCAGGGTCACCTTAGAGCAGGTTGCACAGGAACGCGTCCAGGCGGGTTTTGAATGTCTCCAGAGACGGAGACCCCACCACCTCTCTGGGCAGCCTGTTCCAGTACTCTGCCACCCTCAAAGTAAAGAAGTTCCTCCTCCTGTTGAGATGGAACTTCCTGTGTTCAAGTTTGTGCCCATTACCTCGTGCCCTGTTGCCGGGCATCATTGAAAAGAGCCTGTCCCCATCCTCCTGACACCCCCCCTTTAAGTATTTGTACACAGTCCTCCTTGGCTCATCTCCTGAGGCTGCCACATCAACTTTGTTAGCTGTGTCAGCAGTAAGGGTAGCACTAGTGCTGTGCCTCTGCAAAGGCCAAAGCCGCCCGTGTTGTCTTAGCTTGTTTTTCAGAAAGAGATGAGCAGGTGGGGGCCAATCTTTCCCCCCATGAAACACCTTAGGAAGCTCAGCCTCTCTGGCAGGTGTCTAGTACCAAGCTCACCTCTAAAAAACAAACCCTGCCTCCGGCTCTGGAAATTCAGATTTATTCTCCTGTTGTTTCTGCACATTAACTGTAATCTTAACTCTTATTTCCCCTCAGTGCCATCTCCCATGTTTGGTCTCTTTCCTTTGCACAAAACTGTATTACTTCAGCCGCTCCCCAGTCTCCCAGGGAGATCAATGTTACCTTGAAACATTCATCCCTCTGCCCTATTCCTGCTTCTACGTTTTCAGAGACCCAGGACAGATCCACAGCTAGTTCTCTCTGCTGGTGCCTCTTTCTGCCCAAGCTGCCTTCTCCTTTAAACAGCTTTGTGTGTGTATGGTTTTGGGCTTTCTGCTGCAAACCGGAAAGGGGTCTGATCCCTGGATTTGAACAGTCCTGGAGGACTCCAAGAGAGATGGGAAGATCCAAGCGAGCATAGGGTCAGCTCCAAGCTACACGGGTATCTTCATGAATGAATGGACTTAAACCCTAGTTTTGATTAACCTCAGACTTTTGATGCTTGAAAGTTGGATCTGAATTATGTGGTTTGGGCCTTTTTTCTGTACTAAATCTTAAAATCCAAAGTACATGGTGACCCAGATTGTTCTGCTGTGGAATTCTTCACTTCTTTTTCACAAGTAAATCAAATTTACCATCTCCATTCAGGCAGTTTTCCATCACAAATCAGCTCCCAAAGCAGAAGAGCTGTGCAGGAGCTATAAACAATTGCTATAGGTATGCCAAGTCCTGCATTAAGCTAGTTACAGTAGATAAGAAAACCTGCTGTTGGAGCTTGACTGCACCCTCCTCCCACTAAAAGCGTTTGAGTTAGATCCTGATAGGAAGTTTTGTTTCAGTTGGGAGGATTTTCTCAAACCATAAACCCTAATCCAACAAGTATTTATGCATGTGCTTAACTCCCACAAGCCTAGTCACGGACCCTGGCGTACAGTAGCTAATTGCATAGTGCAGGAGTTTGAGCAGTGGTGGCCCTTGGTGCTTGTTTTGGCTCCATCATTTTTAAGAGCAACCTGAAAACTGTTTATTGATGATGTGAAGACGTTGGTGAAATCCTGCTGACTTTATTGGAGCTGCATCAGAAACACGGAGAAGGGAATGAAACCCGTCCTCAGGGCTGCACTAGCGACTGCCACGATGCTGTAACGCACTGTGCAGCTTATTGAAAGAATAGGCAACATCCAGGCTGCTATTCAGAGACAGCTGTAAAAAAGACCACATGCAGTCACAAGCAGCTATTGGTATAAATGGGAATACCACAGCATTTTTTTAATATCATTTGCCTTTGTAATATTAGATTTCCATGAGACAATCCTCCCAACATGTTTAACAGAGGGGAATGCAAGGCATTCTCTCATAATTCTAGTTTCTTACACTTTTTCCATAATATTTGATCCTGTGATTCATATGCAAATTAACAGATTTGAGAATCTCGGCAATCAGCCCATTAAAATGTGACACATTTTCAGGCTGACATTTTAAAACTACACTTAGCATGAAAAAAATGTTTTTTGAGGCAGCCAGACGGATGTCTCAAGTGTGATTTAATCTTTTCTCTCCCTAATCCAGTGAGTAAGAGTGACTATTATACGTCAGTGTTGTTGTTTCAGCTTACAGTAGGTGCCTTACGAAGAACTTTCTAAGATCTGCTGGATGCATCTTTTCAGCATCCTGACAGTGCCACAGGCATCCCAGCCTTACAGCCCTACTCTTACACTTGTGATCAAAGATGAACATGAATCAGGTTATAACTATTCCACGCCATTTAGCTCGGAAAACTAATGATGAGTCCTGGGATTTTGCTGTTTTGTTTTGTTTTGTTTTTTTTTCCCAAACGATGAGATCCCACAGCCCCATACTCACTTCGTTTTTCAGTATGGCTTTCATAATCGGATCAAGCTAAGGCTATAGTATAACTGCATGTCTCGGGAAGGAAACAGCTTTTTAAATATGTGAATACCCCCACAGCAGCCAATTTGCAATGAAAATTTAGTGTGTGTTAAATACACGGGTTATGTAATGCCAAAGAAGACGTATCTGTGCATGGAAATTGTTAATCTCAGTGCTGCCTCTGAGCAGCAATAATAACAGCATCTCTTCCATATGGGAGTGAAGCAAAGTGCTGGTGCAGAGTATGATCCCATCAGGAGAAGAACTGCCAAGCAGTATTCCATTTTCCTGTTTAAACAGTGGGCTTTTATTGCAAACTACCCCTTCTGTCTGGAAACACCTGAAGAACAAGTCTTACCTTTCTGTCTGGTTTGCAGCATTAAAAGCACACACATACTTTATTTTATCCTTCTAGCGTATTGTTCTGGGTTTTTTGTGAAGGTTTCTGGGAGAGCGCAGGCACAGCGGGGCAAATCACCTACCCTACTAATGCAAAATCTCCCCGTATTTACCTCTTTCCCACACTATCATCTCCTTGATTTCCCTGTGGCAAGTCGGGGTATAAAACACAGCTACACACCTGTAGGTGACAAGGAGCACTGAGCCCCAGCCTGCAGGAAGGAGGTATGTGAAAAGACAGCTCTGATGTAGGGCCATCCAGCCGCTGCTCTGACTCCCAAGGTAAAAAAAATTACTTTCCAAGAAGTTGCTCTGGAATCAGGCACATCCCAGCTCCAGGCTGTGGTCCAGAGGACACCAGGCAGGTCCTGCCTTCCTGAGCTACCCCTCTGTGTGCGCAACCCTCTGCCATGCAGCCCCTTGTGATGAAGGCTGTTCAGCGCCAGTGAAGTGAAGCAAAGACTTTCTGAAGTGTGTTTAAAAGTGCTTGGATGCTGCTGTTCCAGGCAACATGGCAGTGCAGCGGGCGATCTCTCCTTCCTCTCAGCTCTCCAGGGGAGTGCCTAGGCAGAGGTAAAGTTTGTACTCTGAAAAAACAGCACATTGGAGTCCTGGTCTGTGCGTGGGTGCTATGATAGCACAAGAAACCACTAAACCTTAATAATAAACCCAGCTCTGCCACTGGCTTCAAATACCATCTGGGGCGAGTCACCAAGCCAGGGCTTCCCTCTCCTTTCAAACACAGACCCGCCTCTGTAAAGCACCTTGTGGTACCCGGGTTTAAAACGCACCTCACTGCAAGAACCAAGAGTTACTATTTTCAGAAAAACGTTACTTCATAGAAACTTCTAGCCAAAGAAACCTGTTAGTTGTTCTCATCAGTGAAGAAGCTGTAACTGACAAGTCAAAAATCTCTTTCTTTGTGATCATGTTGTAGTAGATCTGGCTCTTTGCTATGGCTTCTCACTATCTCGCACACACAAAAATCTTTCTGACTATTTTGGCATGTAATCAGGAATTACAGGTGTACTCAGGCACACGCACACACACAAAATGGCTATCTGTAGACATTTTTATAATACCGCTCTTGGCTCTGTTGCAAGACAAACTTAGAACCAGGAGGGTTTGGAAAATGTAAACTAGTCTTGCCACAGCCAACGTTTGCTATAATGTCTCTGAGGAAAAAAAAAAATCTCTGTTTTCCAAACTGTGTGGAAGCACGCTTACTGCCTGGCTGACAGACCCCGCAGATCCTCTGCCCTAAAGGAAGCTCCAAGGTGACAGGGACTTGGAGCAGCTCTATTTCTTTCTAGATGAAAATAGCTTGCTCTCAGCCTGCTGATGGTGTTTTGGGCTCAGGACAGCTGGGACATGCTCCAGGCTGAAAAGCGCAAGAAGAAAATCAACACAAAAATGTATAAATCCTCCTCAAATCTGTGTGCCCAAGCCATGCCTTCGAGCATGCTGAGTTCACAGCTCCCCTGGTTAACCCCTGCAAGCCAGATGCCTCTCCAGCTCGTCCCACAGCTCTCGTGCCACCTGAGAGCTGTCAGGCTCTGCAGCCCCCCCAGAGCACACAAGGATGTTCTAAGGCACCCGTAACTAATGGGCTTGTGCATGGACAACTAAGCTGTAAGCCATTAGATACTCATGCACCTCAGCAGAAAGGTAGATCCAGACCCGTCCATGGCCTGGTCTAAACCAGGAGAGCACACCGAGTCAGAGGGATGGGCAGCCAGGTCACCACGGGGTATGGGGACATGGCATCCCCTTCTAATTTTTCAGCCTCAGATATTACAGGGTTTTTTTCAGGCTTTCCCAGTTAGGTTTAGTATTTAGCTGTGCATAGTTCGCTCCTGGAATGGTGTCTCCAGCTGTTCATCTCCTGCCTGACCTCCCCTCTTCCCCACATCCGAGAGCTGAAAATGTCCCCCCACAAAGGACTGTTGGTGACGGACACATTGGGCTCTGACCACTGTGGCTCTTGTGCCCAGGCATGACCACCCTCAGCCAGCATTGCAAGGGCTTCAACATAAATGCAAACGACTGGCAAAGTGAAGGCCACACAAAGGGGACATTGGCTCTGAGGCTGTTCTGCTCCTTCCAGCTTCGTATCAGGGAAGCTGTTTGAGGTTGCTTTTTGAAGGGGAGCTTCTTTTTGGGGCTGGGTGGGCGGGTTTTTTTCAAGCACTTTTCCACCTGGCCCTGCAGCGCTTGGTCTGCTTTTCAAATCAACGTGCTGGAAACGTGGCGGTCATGTTCACGTACTGCTGCTGTCAGTGCCGGGGATCGGCCAGGCCTTCTGTCACACAAAAGCTTGTCAGGCCTTTACATTTGGGGCCACATAAAATGGCACCAGAGGCTGAGATCCCGTCTTGTAATCTAATTATAAATCACAGAATCATAGAATGGTTTGGGTTGGAAGGGACCTTAAAGATCACCTAGTTCCAACCCCCCTGCCATGGGCAGGGACACCTCCCACTAGACCAGGCTGCTCAAAGCCCCATCCAGCCTGGCCTTGAACACCTCCAGGGACGGGGCATCCACAGCTTCCCTGGGCAACCTGTTCCAGTGCCTCACCACCCTCACAGTAAAGAATTTCTTCCTGATATCTAATCTAAATCTCCCCTCTTTCAGTTTAAAACCGTTACCCCTCGTCCTATCGCTCCACTCCCTGATAAAGAGTCCCTCCCCATCTCTCCTGTAGGCCCCCTTCAGGTCCTGGAAGGCTGCTCTAAGGTCTCCCTGGAGCCTTCTCTTCTCCAGGCTGAACCACCCCAACTATCTCAGCCTGTCCTCATAGCAGAGGTTCTCCAGCCCTCTGATGTAGCCTACAAGTGGGCCTGTGGCTCCGGAAAACGTGTGGTGAGGCAGAGCTGGTGCCCAGGCCATGCAGCAGCTCAGACATGGTGGTGGCGGTGGCAGCACAGCCCTCGCCATGGGCACCGAGCCCCCCGGGGGACCGCAGGGAGCAGAGTGCCTCTAGGCCACCATGGGAGCGTCTCGGCTGCTGGCCCCAGCCTTCCCCCTCAGCCACGTCTGCCCCCCGCAGCCACGCGGGTTGGTAAATGAAGGGAAGGAGGGGAGCGATGGGGAGAAACTCTCTGCCAGCCATCTAGAATAGAATAGAATAGAATAGAATAGAATAGAATAGAATAGAATAGAATAGAATAGAATAGAATAGAATATTTCAGTTGGAAGGGACTGTAATGATCATCTTGTCCAACTGCCTGACCAAAAGTTAAAGCATGTTATCAAGGGCATTCTCCAAATGCCTCTTAAATGCTGACAGACATGGGATACCAACTGCCTCTCTAGGAAGGGGGAAAGATTTTCCGTTTTCATGAGCAAATTTCCTGCCCTCAAAAAAAATATTCTGTACTAACCTGAAAACTTGAAATTTCGTTTTCTTTACTAAAAAATCCTCAGCTAAATGAAATGAACATTCAGAGCAATGCTTATGTGTTGCTTCATTTTTGAGATGTTGTTTCCCTTCCAAGAAACATTATTAATTTCAGGTGAAGTTATCCTTGAAACAAACCAACCCATGGTGTCCCCATTAGAAATGCTTTCCACCACGTTTCCTTGCCCTGCTTTGAAACAACCTGCCCAATTTGACTTCAGACCACAGGTGACGCCATGGTGGCTCTCGGTGGTGGCTGGGATCCCTCCTCCGGCACCCTTGGACCCTGTGGAGGATGGTGGGGAGCAGAGGATGGGGCTCAGGCCATGGGAGGTATGCTGGCAGTGGGTAAGCACCTTGCACCTGAGGGGAGGCTGGCAAGAGCCTGGGACAGGCACTGGTGGACCCAAACCCCACTCGCAGCAGGAGCTTGGTGCCTCCTTCCCCACCAGCAGCCATCCCCCCACTGCTTCCCAGCACCCTCCATGGCACCCGGACTCGCAGCGGGGCTGGCTGTTGGGGTTTGGCTGCAGGGAGATAGCTGCTTATCTTGGGGAAGAGCAGGACAAATATGTTCCCAAAGGTTACACGATAGCAAGTCTAAAACACCGTGTACTTCAGAAAGTTCACCAGGGCGATGTGCGCGTCATAAATTACAATTTCATTTCTTCCAAGCTGTATTTTTTTTCTCCTTCTCACTCAAGACTTTGATCCTTCTCATCTTGCTGGCTACTGTGTGTGTTGCTAAGGGCAGATCTCCAGCTGCAATGACTCGTCCTAGCTCTTTTGCTTGCAGAGGACACGCCACTCATTTTAGGAAAGGTGAGCCAAGGCTGCGTCACCCAGAGTAGCCAGAGGCTTGCCACGCTCTGCCAGAGAAGAGTGCCGAGTTTCCTCTCCATCTGGAAGGCAGCCTGCGTCCAGAGGGATCCTGGTTTGTAGGACTTTGGTGGACAAAAAGTACAGGAATCTCCCCTTTATTTATAGTGTTTCATTTCATCCTACCGGCTGTTTCATTTCTTCATCCTGTATGGTGATTTACTCATTGACCTGTGCTTCACAATTCCATTTCCATCCATGCAGAAAGCATCAGCTGCTGCCTGATCTCTGCACAATGCTAAGCACCTCATGAGAGACTGGGCTACGACAGGTGACCCTGCTTCAGCTGCCAGCAAGTATATTTAAAAAGCAGCAAAAATGCATTCCTCTGCATACGTCTTATTTTATTCATGTATTTATGTAACTGTTTTGACTAGGGGGAAAATTGTGAACACACAGAGAGTGGCACACACAGTTTTGAACTGCACTGAGTTACAGGCATTCATATAGCATCCTTTAGGGGTTGTACAGAATTGTGGCTCAACATGTGCCTTTTGCATGAAAACACATAAAATTAAATTGAAAAAGTTACAAGCTGATTAATATAAAAAGTTTGCACCAGTAAGTATGGTAGATCTCTTTCTTTCAACATCAACTCTGCAGGCTAACTTAGGAGGCTTACTTTTTTCAAAACTGAGATTAAATCCATTATTTCCCATGTAATAACCTTATAACACCTCTGAATTTATCTCTAGGACAAAGGTCTTTTCTCATCCCAGCTGTTAAAATTTAACTAAGGAGACAATAATCATCTTGAAGGACACATTGCACATGGAGGGGGATTCAGTAGCGTGACTTACAAGAGGAACTCAAAGTTTGCAGAGTAAGAATGGTGTTTGCAGACTGTAAAAGAGAATAACAACCCCTGGGACATTCTGTCAAAGAAGAGGTGAATCCTCCACTGCGCTGCACGGGAGTATTTGCTCTCCATACAGTGGCATCAGAATCAAAGCCTGTTTGCCAGAAAGGGCTTGCCTGATTTTTTTTTAATTTCTTTTTTGAGCCCTGCCTTGTTCAGAGCTCAGTAAAAAGCCAGTTTCACCACCATAAGTTTCATCAGAATTCGCCCCCTGAGTCTGCATTTAGACAGTGCAGGTTTCCTGAAGCTGTGGGCAGGTGCCTCCAACTTGTTGCCTGGAAAATCAGCTTCTCTGTAAACAAGCCAGATAATCAAGAGCAGATAAAAGTGCCTGCATCAGCGTGGGGCATGTGTGCACATGCTGTCCTTACTCTACTATCCCAACTCTCGCTGTATTCTTACCAGCAGGTGACTGGCATCATAGCCATGGATGCTCTGTGCTGTGGGGCTCCCCATTCCTTCCTTGCCCAGCAGAGGAGGAGGAGGTATCACCGTAGGCATTAGAGGGTGATCTGCAGCCAAGCCCTGTTACCATTTCCCTCAGTGCACAGCAAGAGCGTTTTGGGCTGCAAGAAGGGGAGCTTGTGCTCCAGCCTGCACTCCCAGCAAGGCCAGACCCCTGAAAGCACCACAGTTGCACAGCTCACCTTTTTTGGGGTGATAGAAATGGCAATGACCAAGGTATGATACTGCTAGGGATGGCAGCACAGCTGTGACCTTCACAGAATCACAGAATGGTAGGGGTTGGAAGGGACCTCTGGAGATCACCTAGTCCAACCCCCCTGCCAGAGCAGGGTCACCTTAGAGCAGGTTGCACAGGAACGCGTCCAGGCGGGTTTTGAATGTCTCCAGAGACGGAGACTCCACCACCTCTCTGGGCAGCCCGTTCCAGTGCTCTGCCACCCTCAAAGGAAAGAAGTTCTGCCTCACATTTAGATGGAACTTCCTACATTCAAGTTTGTGCCTCTTACCTCTTGTCCTGCCTCTGTGCACCACTGAAAAGAGCCTGGTCGCATCCTCCTGACATCCATCCTTTAAGTATTTATAAGCATTGATAAGATCCCCCGTCAGTCGTCTCTTCTCCAGAGTAAAAAGACCCAAATCCGTCAGCCTTTCTTCATAAGAGAGATGTTCCAGTCCCCTAATCATCAACACTTGCCGTCAACACTAACAGGTTGGGAAGCTGGCAGCAGGGATACAGCTAGAGCAATGGGAAAAGCAGACCCGGCACCCCCAAAATCCCCATCGCATGGCCCCAGCTTCACCTCCAGCCTTCCTAGAGGGCCAAGAGGTCCCAGGTTTGAGGCTGCACACCGCTGCTCTGCCAGTGCTGCTAAGACCGGGGAGGGTCAGGCTCAGGAAGGGCAGCGGAGTCCCTCCTGAGGACCTCCTGTTGCATGAGGTCTATGCAACACGTACCTCCCACGGCACTACAAAGCCAGAGGGAGATGGGGCATTGGCACCCCTTACCTGGGCTTTGCGTTTAAAGAATAAGCCTGAGGACTGTGCTGGCCCTGACTAAGGGACAGTGTGCTGGGCACTACCGCCAAGTAACCGACACAGAAAATAAGAAGCACTAGCCACCTGGACACAAGAGTTAAATGCCTTCATGCTGTTGGTGTGTTTTTCAAATTGCAATACAGCATTTAACAAAGCAGGTTTCGTGGTTAGGTTTGCATACAAATTTGCATACCGGCCTCATTAGACTAAACTCCAATTAAGCATTCAATGCATGCAAGAATGGCAGATGCGCAGGCCTAACAGGTGTACCGTTTTACACCACGTGATGGCTGTGGTGTTTATATCAGACATGATTGTACCCTCTTCTGCCCCAAAATTGATTCATTAGCTTGCATCAGCTCCATCCATCTCCCACATTGTCCACATCTGAAACCTTTTATCTTCTCCAGTTTCTCATTTTTTCAGACTTAAATTATTATCTACTCTACTCCATTAAGAACCCCTTTCTAGCCCATCTAAATGTATTCTCATTTATGTAAAAGCACCATAACAACAAGGAAATGCATAGCAGCCTGACATTTCTTTTCATGCCGGTACTTACTGTTCAAAATGTCCTAGAAGAGCATTAACGATGTCTGTCTTTTCACAGGTGAAGGGGACTAGTCATTTGAAAGGACTGTCCATCTTTGGAAGATACCGCACCACGCAGGCTTTTTCATTATCCTTTTGCAAAACACATTGGAATCCCTTGGATGACACCCACATCAGTCTCCTCGCTCCCAACTGCACAACCGCTGCGTTAAAGAACTGCCAAGGGAGGAACAGAGATGAAAATTATGCAAAATTTTTACATTTTCTGATTCTTAAGGAGTTAGCAGTTAGCCACTCTTCTCAGTGATTACACGGTGCTGGCAATAAACAACTTTCGTAACTATCATGTGTCTGTAAAAGCCGCTGATCACTTGAAACGTCTCTGCCAGGAATACGATTCTGTCAGTAATGTACAATGTACCCGTAGGCTCCAGCTCCGAGCGGCCCCACAGGAGCGACTCCCCAGAGGGACAGGCAAGCTGCACGGCCGCTAAAGCCACACCAGCTAAAGAGGGAGCCAACGCTTACCCTCTCAACACTGAGAGCACCGGTATTTTCTCCCTCTAGATCAAGTCGAGATTAACCAGTTGGCAATTTCACAGCAATCACAGGTCCTAGTGAGGGTCTCCGATGTGAATCAACCCGAACGGGTTTGGCTCAGTTGCAACCCTGACCTCAAATCTTGGACTATGTCTATCAAACCTAAACACTGCTGCTTCGGTCTAGCTCTAATAAGGACACTTCTGCAGCAGTTATCCACATGGGTACATAAACCAGTAACATTTCACTGGAAGCCTCTCATTTTAAAATTCATCCAGCTTTCTCCATGGACAACCACGTTCCACCAGGAAACAGGCATCTGTAAGGATAAAATGGAAACGGGTGTCTCCCCTTCCTAGGAGAAGTTAGAGTAGATGTCATTAATTCTCTTTTCACTTCTAATCCCACATATTACTTTCTGCTGGAAGAAGACTTTATACCGGGGGAGCCCCAAATTGCTGTGCAGTCTGCAAATGTTAAGAGAAGCATGGTTTCTACCTCAAGGAGTTAACCAAATAGTCTGAAATGGGACATAAATGAATTCAAATGGTAAGAGGAAGGAATAAAGGTTTTTGCAACACCTGCCCTAGGATGAGTGAGCAGATGACAGCACTCTGATGATGCTGAATGTTCTGCAGGGGCAGCAGACGGCTCCTCCCACCCTCATTCCTCATGTAGGTCCTTCTCATTAACCTCTGTGTGCACACAGCGCTGGTGCCATCTTTGGTCACCAAGAGATCTGAGGGAGAAGCCGGGAAAGTCATAGGGATGCAGAACCCAATCAGTGAAACACTAATTACGTTTCTCCAAAATGAAGTTGCCAGTGCAAACCTATTTGTGTTTTTTTCAGCTGAAGTTTCTTGCTTGGTTCGCGGCAGTGGCGGTCACCGCATGTTTCTTCTGCTGTAGTTCAGGAAAGATCTGCTGACTGCACCAACCCAACCCATGGCAGCACATGCAGGGGCTGGTGCAGCTCCTTTACACCTGGACAGAAGCCCGCTGGGGAACCCTGTGCAGAGGTGACCTTCTCGCTTCTCAGGGGAGCTTGGCTGAAAGCTCGGATGCAGAAGGACTTTCCCTTCCTCCCCTAGATCTTGCCGGGCCCCGTGTTACTCCTGCCTGTTCAGCTTATCTGTTGATTTTAAATCAGGATAATTTAGATAAGCTTTCCTCCTGAGCGACACAATTTTATTGTAAGCGGAGGAGCCGAGTTGGGAACACTGTGCTCATCTCAGCTAAGTGCAAAGAGCCCATCAAACTCACAGGGACAATGCAAAGCACACTGGGGCAAAAACCAGGCTGCCTTTACCCGCCCCAGGAAGGACTATTCCTGTAAACGGGACTGTACTTGACTAACCATGGGCAGGTGAGCTGGAAATCAGTGACTGCTGCCCAGGGAGCCAGGCAGAAATGCCATCGCAGGGTCACGCTCACACGCCTTACCACCTCCTGTATGAGTAAGGGCTGACTAAAGTACCACCCGCTGCAGGGGTGATGCAGCTGCGCCTCTTCCCAAAGGAGAAGCCTTTCCTCCTGCCAGGGCTAAAACCAAGCGGCCAGCGCTCACCAGGACTAAACTGCCTTTGGTTTGAGGCCCTGAGGGACCTCATTCAGCCGGAGCAGGCTGGGCTGTGCCTACCTGATAGGTTGCAGGCAGATAGGAGCTTGCTCCGTCCCGACAGGGCGCCCGCCTGACGTGAGCCGGGTGTGGGCAGCGGGTGTGCGGGTTTAGATAGCGCGCTGCTGAGAACGGGGTGGACCAGCTCAGGAGCAGCCCTGCCAGTAAAGCCTGAGCGCAGGCTGGCTTTTCGGGCATCTGCTTCCACAGGAGCCCTCCACGGCTTAGAGGCGGGATCAGCTCCCAGCCTCGGTGACACCATCTGCCCGTCTGCTTCCCCTGCCCGCAGCTCAGGAGCAGGAAAAGATGGCAAAAACAAGCTAGAAACACAGTCACAAGACTTCCTTCTCTCTGTATCCTCACGGCGGCCAGCTGCAGCCAGCTCCCTCAGCTTGTCGGCACGTCTCGGTGTGTTTGCCTTTGCCAGGCTCGCTCCCTGATCAGCGGGGAGCCCTCTCACCACCACCCTGTTCCCCAGGGCAGCAGAAAGGGCCCAACGCCCAAGTGGTGAAATAGCTTCTCGGCCCTAACGCCTCCCACTGGGGAATAAAGCAGCAGCCACACTCGCAATGCTGCTCGTTGCTTACCGGGCAGCACCGTTTCCTGACCCTTTCTTCACACCTCTTGCAACTTTGATGCGATCTATTTTAAAAAATACTTTATTTTTTTTTTAAATCACAATTTTTAAATAGGCTGACCAATAGGTTTTGTGCATGTTAATCGGTCTCAGGCAAGTAAGATCAACTGGATTCTCCATGACAGTTACAAAAAGAGCTGAGATGCACACAAGGTATGCAGGTCTGACTATGCCTGCAGAAGAAAGACGTGTCATCTCTCACCAAGGAATGAAGGATGAGTGCGGGAATGGGAAAGCAATAGAACTTCCCAGAAAGCCCTAACAGGAGCGCGAATTCTCTGTTTCTCGTTACTGAACTGGTTGGTGTGCAACTGCACACCTTGCTCAGGGAGACGCATTATGCCAGTGACATCTGGGTCTGCTTAGCCTAGAAAGGGGGGGATGGAAAGGGAACTTCATCAATGCTTATAAATATCTACAGGGCGGGTGTCAAGAGAATGGGGACAGACTCTTTTCAGTGGTGCCCAGTGACAGGATAAGGGGCAACGGGCACAAACTTGAACACAGGAAATTCCATCTCAACTTGAGGAAAAACTTCTTAACTTTGAGGGTGGCAGAGCACTGGAACAGGCTGCCCAGAGAGGTGGCGGAGTCTCCGTCTCTGGAGACATTCACAACCGGCCTGGACGCGTTCCTGTGTAACCTGCTCCAGGTGACCCTGCTCTGGCAGGGGGGCTGGACTAGAAGATCTCCAGAGGTCCCTTCCAACCCGTGTCATTCTGTGATCTGTGAGGAGAGCCTGATACCCATCACTTCTTTTAATGTGATACAAGATGACAGAACCCAGACTGGAGCAGGAGCACCAAGCACTGCACCAAAGGCCAAGTGGCATGCCCAAACGGGAACCGAGCATAGGAGAAGACACATCAAGCCAGAGAGAGAGTTGGAAATAGGCCTCTGACAGCTCACGCAGTCCTGCCTCCCCCAGCAGGCACACGGGCCTCCTTCCCCTGCCCCGCAGGCAGGAAGCAGCTCTTGCTGTGCCGCGTGTTCCCAGAAGGGGATGCAGCAGGAGGCCCAGCCACAGACGGGGTCCCCCAACTTTGCCATCTCTGTACCAGTGTGGGGAACGACAGATGCCAAGGCAGGGTGGCACAGGGCAGGCAAGGTGCAAGACAGGGCATTCCCTACACGGTGCCAGCAAAGCCCCACGTGAGGCCACAGGGCAATAAGTGGACTGGGAACCTCCTAAGAATTACAGTAGTTGTTACTAATTCATGCATGGGTTTCCCCTGCGCTATCTTGATAATGCCACAATCTGTTGGGCTTCCCAGCAAGCAGGAAAAAAAAAAAAAGGCAGACATGGTGAAAAAGCCTCTTGCTTTTTTATTTATTCAACACAGTTTTGGTGCCTTCCTAAATATATCGATTGTTTATTAGCAGGAAGCAATAATGCAGCAGCAGCTTTTCCATGCTGGGACCCCACGCGTCCGAATGGAGCTGCTATACCCAACTGTTGCCCGAGCTGCTGCATCTGACCACCGAGCGCTTTGAGTTTTAAGCCATTAACCTTTTATGCAGAGGACTCTATAGCTGCAAAGGTGAAATAGTGAGGAGAATTGTTTTATTTTTATTCCTTTTTACTGTAGATCCTACCTGTGCTGGGTTACAAAACCAAAACCAAAACAAAGAGTAGATGAAACTTCCTCCTGGCTGTAACACGCAGTGTAGAAAAGGGACAGAACCTGATTTGATATGACTATTTTTGACAAGCAATTTAAAATGTTATATAGCCAGCTTTACACTGAGCAGAGGGGGCTCCCCGGGGTCTTCTGTCCTAATTTGGCTGTGGGGTTTTTGTTTGGTTGGTTTTGGTTTTTGGAGAGCTTTTTTGTTTTTTAATGAAGGCAGTGGCAAGAGTGGAAAAAGGCTGAAAACTCAGTCTTATGACATAATGACAAAAGTTCCCATGTCTTTGTATTAAAACAAGTAGGTAGGAACTACTCTCCTTTCTAAATTAACTCTCTTCAGAAATTTCAGGAAAACAGAGAACTACTGGTTGATTTTTATTGTTCTTCCTAGAAGTTGCTTGACACAAAACAGTTTTGCCTTGCTTACAAAACAAAATTTCCTGGTAAAGTATTCTGGAAACGCAGTACATGCAAATCTTAAGACAGTGACTAATTATTACAATTATTATTGCCTTGAAGATAAGAAGCCTTCACTTCCTAATGGCTAGTTTATTTGCTGAATACTGTGGGCCTTAGATATGATGAAGAATTATTATTCCAGGTAAATCTAAATGATACATAGATAACATGAATTCTTGCATAGACCAGGAAATGGGGGGGGAGGGGGGGGGAATCACACCAACATTGGTTTTTATTTAAATAGCCAGTGTGTCTCGTCCTACTGTTCCTGAGCTTTGGAATATTAGAGAGCAAAGCAAGCACTGCAATGTGAAATACTGCAATTATAAAGGGGAAATGTCAACAGAGAGACCCAAACCACCCAGCATTGCAGAAAACTAACTAGAATTTATATCGGATGCTGCCATCTTGACATCTCATCTCATCTTATGCTGATGAGAAAATATAGTAACACAGTTCTTATTTAAAAGCACAAAACCCTGGTGGGTTACAACGCAGCTGTAAAGGCAGTTAATCAAGCTACGCTCCTAAAAACCTGCACAGATGGAATGCCGAAATGGATGTTTTAATTGGTGTTTTTCACATTTCACATTCACAAACATTTCATGACTCCCTTTCCCCGGTAGCCACTTCAGAAAGGATTAACAGCTACTTGCTAACACCGTACTCTTTTCTTGTAACATAAGGCATAGAAAACTCAACAGTGCCAGCATATACTGCTCCCTGGGCATCGCACCAGGATTTAGGCTGTCCCCTTCTCCTCCCACCGCAACCGAGAGGGGTGAGGGCCACAAGCCGTTTAAGCTTCACAAGTGAAGTTTAAGCCAAAGGATGACATCAAGAGACAATACAAGGTGAGGGTCTCCTTTGTGTTAGAAAGCACTTTGGGTCTCCTACTAATGGTTGGGGTTTTTTGTTTGTTGGTGTGCTTGTGTGTGTGTGTATATATATATATGTATATATATATGAGACTAGGTCTGATGGTCCAAATTAAAATTTTCATTGCAGATGAGAAGATTAAATAATTCTTTGTATCCCTATGGACAGCATGCAGAAGTTCTATATTACGCTTGCAGATGTAAATCTGATCGATCTCAGACAAGTGAACAAGTGTACAAAGCTTTCCATGGAGAGCTCGAGCACTGCTGTTACAGGAGCAGGGGGGATCCATGACTGCATTAATGTCATACTGGAACAGGTTGCCCAGGGAGGTTGTAGGTGCCACATCCCTGGAAGTGTTCCAGACCAGGCTGGATGGGGCTTTGAGCAGCCTGGTCTAGTGGGAGATGTCCCTGCCCACGGCAGGGGTCTTGGAACTAGATGATCTTTAAGGTCCCTTCCAACCCGAACCATTCTATAATTCTTTATTTGCTTCTACCCGTATTTGCTTCATACTGATTCTCTGGAGTTAATACATCCACCTGCCTATCATGTACTGTTTGAATTAAAAACTGAATTAAACAACCATCAGTACCTAATTTCCACATCCAATGAACATCAGTCCCATAGATCTTAATAAACTCTTACCAAAAGTCGTTGAGACTCAAGACTCATTAGGAAATGGAGGGTAGCTGCTCCCCAGTGTTCAAGTTCTGCACTCAGGAACAACTGCCTTACGCATGCACAAACGCATCCATTGTCCCTGTTAACAGAAAAGGGAGGGGGAGGAAAATATAGCATCAAAAGAAATATGTTGCTGGTGCTGTGAGCTGTCCTGAACGCAAACCGTCAGGTCACACAACACAGCCTTCATCAGCGTAATGGCTGCTCACAGCTGTGGTCCAGCCTTGGAAGCACCCATAGCCAGGGTAGCTCAATTTGGAGATGAGCTCTGACGGACTTCAGCTGCTAATCCCTGACGGATGCGGTGGCCTCACACCACAGGCTTGCCGACTGTCAGATGCTACACAAGACTTGTGCAGTCACCACTGGTGGTGAGGTGCATTTGCCCACATGCTGGCCACAAGCTGCTTGGGGACCTCAGCACTGAAATGGGGCTTGTGCTCTCAGGTGCCCAGGAGAAGAACTGCCACTGCTGCAGCCCCTGCTGGGGTGGGTGACTCAGCTTGAAGCGAAGGATGACGCTGGGGAGAAAAGCAAAGACAAAGCCAGTCATATCGCAGAGCAAAAAGCCTGAGTGTTCTTGTTTTGAGCGGCAGGGGTGGAGGTCAACGCAACCAAGGGCTGCTGCGGGACTGTGCTCTGCGCCCTGCTCCTCTGCTCAAGGCAGCCACGTGCCTGGTCAGTCGGCACCGACCTGCAAGAGCTCGCTGCCCACTCCTGCATACAGGTGTGCCCTCAGCTGCCGCCTTCTGCAGGGACATTTCATCTCCTTGGTTTATCCCTCAGCTGCTCCTTTGCCTTCCAGAGTCACATTAGTCCCCCAAGAGGTTTTTTTTCCCCCCCACAGAATTTCTACTCCGACCTTGACCTGACAATGTGTGGAAAGTCGCTGGGTTTGAAAGTGCTGATGTGGGTTATCAAGCCATGACCCGCTTCAGAAGCAGAAGATTACTTCTACTTCTTGCAGGACTTTCCAGAACCCCGTTGTTCAGAGGTGCATGGCAACTTGTGCAAACACACTGGAAATGGAGATCTGCTGGCCTCCAACGCCATTCAATTCTCTAGCCGTTCTTCTTTCCAGCCTTTGCATCTACAACTACTGACAAATCACGTCCAGCCTGTTTTCTCTCCCTCTTGAACTACCACCCTCAACTGAGTCATCCTGTCCTCCTTCACACCACAACACCAGGACTGATGGTAGCAGGGACAACCAGTAAGAGTTAAGCCTGCAAGGCTTTTCCCTTTCAGATCAAAGCACTTCATACAAAATATTTCAGCAAAGAGCAAAGAAAGTTGAAGCAGACTTTGGAGCGTATCGAAATCGGCACCAACTTTTTATTAGCCTGAGGGTAAAGCAACTGTATTGCATCAGGATTTATTTATCTTTTTTTTTTAAAAAAGAAAGGAACATTTTTGTTTACAGGCATTTTTGTTTATAGAGTAAATTTGCTTTCGAGGTTTTGTTAAAAATGCGAGGATTGCGTTTGATTAGGATTCCTTCCTGCTACAACAGATAGAAGATCACTCAGTTCAGCATGTTCCTGAATAGGTTTCAGTGAAATCCCAGCAATGGAGGTAGGATACATGTGTTTTGGTTTAAAATGCTGAGGAAAAGAAACTCAGTATTGCTTCAACAGTTTCCTTACCTGCATTTTTAAAGGCTCCTTGGATTGTCAGTGCTCAGGAAAGAAGCAGGGGAATCGCACAATCGCCATAAAAAAGTCTAGCGTAGAGTGGGGTGAACTTACGTGGCCTACAAATACCCCTTGCAATGATTTGAGGGCCCCCAGTTCTGCTATAAAACTAAACCCTACCTGACCCATCCCCTTTTTGCTAGGCACACGTACATGCCTCGGTTCAAGTTCAGAAAATAAAGACAAGCAGCCGACACCAGGTTAAACTACTAGAAATAAATAGTTCGAATACCAGGGAGAGGAGTGTTGTCTCACTCTCTGCGGCAGTGGTGTTCACGCCTTTTTAATGGTTTGCGGGTGTCTAACCGTTTTCCATTCAAGGTATAGGCACACTACAGTGGATTTAGACCTTCCAACAAGTTTCCATCTTCTGATCACTTTTCATAGACCCCTTTCAAAGCAGTCCACAGACACGCACGGCCTCACAACTTCAGCTCAGGAACTGCTGCATGCAGAAAAGGAAACATGAAGTGGAACAGGAAAGGAATACTTGCAGGAAAAAGAACCAAAAGGCCTGAATCAGCTGCCAGATATCACATCTCATGTCACTCCCACACACCACGACCTGTCATGAGTTCAAGCGCTGGAAGAAATTTTGTGTTTCTTCCAGGACAGCAGGCAGGGTGAGGATCACAAGAGCACCCCACCGCCAGTGACGATCACTGCCAAGGTCTATACCGTGCTGGAAAAAACACTGGGGACAAATATCCCTTGGAGATAGAAATTGCCAACATAGCAGTCTTTTATACTTAATAAATGTAACAATACCAATGTTTGTGCTGAAACCCCATACAGGATCTGCAACCAACCCACTGAAAGCAGTTACCAGTGTCCTCCTCAAAAGATTTTCCTCCTCCAGGAGTAAATGGTTTTGTTTATGCACATAGACTCACAACACTCAACATCAAAGCCACTCAAGAGAAGGCAGGGTTGGGCAGAAACCTCCGTGGTGAGCAGAAGTGTCAGAGAATAGGTGATCTGCTCTGTCAGCCCCTGCAGCAGAGCCCCCGCATTCCTGCATCTCTCTCCCATGCTCAGGTAACAGCAGCAGAGCAATTCTTGGGATCAGCCCTCCCAATCTCAGAAGACCTGGATAAAATGATAGTTTGGTGACACAAAAAAGACCCGCCTTTAGCTATCACCACCACCTCAAAACCAGTATTACTTCATGACATGCAGAAGTGATCCAATACAGACTCCTGTTGCAGATTCAAATTTGTTCAAAAATGTTCCAGTTTACTTTGTATCAGCAGGCTTCACGCTGGGTAAAGAATAACTTCTTCATCAAGAATTAGCAAAAAAAAAAACCCCTAGTCTGAGCTTTTTCCTCTTGTCCTGTCTAGTTCACAAGCAGTGTGAGCACTGGCCCCTTTCTGGTAAGATCATACTACTGAATCTCTGCACGGCCAAACTCCCCACCTGAACAATCACAAAACTACACCCTGGGAATGGAGTTTCCTTAATTGCTTCTCCAAATGCTTTCCCTAGAGCTCCCTCTTAAATTAGATGAATACAAGAACTACAAAGTTTTAATAGCCACCATCATCCAGCAAGTATCTCAGTCTCCAAGTCATAATATCAAGCACTTAAGATGGCAATTTCTCATCCTTTCTTGAGGACCAAGAAAAATATGCATCACCAGCATTGTACTAACGTATTTACTACTCCAGATATAGTCAAAGGTTTTCACCTCAAACATGCAACTGTCCTTCAGAAGACTGAAATTACAGGTTTTCTTAATCGTAGCTTCTCGTCAGCATGGGATGTAGGCAAACTCCCAGGAATTTGCCTACCTGTTGTTGAGCTCCATTACTGTCACTCAACATCTTCCACTGGAGAAGGGGAGGCTACAAATTGTCAGCAAACCAAGCAGTTGGGCTTCACGTCTGCATTTGAGCTCTTAAGTTTAAGCCTTTTACCACATTCCCAACCTAAATACAGAGAAGCATTAGCTCCATTTATATGACATCACATATGTACACATATACAATGATGCACTGCAGAAATAATTACTCCTAATACAGCATAGCTAAGGACAGACACCAGGTGTATGAGAACGTGATCCTCACCAGTCAACAGCACAAACCAAGAAACCACCCAAGCCAACTTCTAGGAAACAGCAAGGACTCCATGTAGCACAAGAGCCTTCAGGCACTCAGGGTGCTCAGACAGTAACCTTGTCCTAGGGGCGGGCCTCCATGCTAGGCACTCCACCAGGCCAACCTGCTGCTTCAGGCACTCTCTTGAAGGACAGAAGAAACGTCAGCTCAAAACTGTTTGCTCTGGATTATGTAAAGTCAGGTCCATTTATCTCAGCAGACTCAATCTCAATAAAAGGGTTATTGCACCTGAGGGGGTAAAACTCATCAAACCCAAACATACCCACCTACCACCCTCTCCTTCGTCCAAGACCCAGCGTAATCCAGGAGCACTTGACTCATTTAGTGATATCCAAAGAAGATGCTTTAGATCACTGGTATGTGGATATTGGACAGAGGGGCCTGAACTGCTACATGAGACCATCATCTTCGTGGACGCGCCACTGCATTCTTACATCATGTAACTGCACAGGTAGTAGAAACTACTTCACATTTTATTTGCGCCAAGGCAGCTCCTGCCAGAACTGAGACTTTTAACCAAAATAGACAATAACACTCTCAACGCTTCACAATTTTTGTCCAAAGACACCTTTGACAAGGCAGAAGGTTCTTCACTTAGAAGTAATCACCAAAATAAATCAGACCCTGGACGTAAAGGACTGGCTCTGTACTAATGCAGGCAATGGTCTATGCTTACGGAGACACTTCCAAACAGAAGGAATATGAAAATCCATGTGATATCCCACAGCACAAGAAAGACTCATGGCCTCTGGCACACACAATAAGGACAAGACTGCCATTTTGAGCAGACATAAGCAACAAGTTCTGCTTCACTGCTGAATACCTGCTATTCTCAAAACAAACTACATCTCAGTATCTTACACATCAGTGTAACTAAAATTTGACTGCAAAATTTTTTAAGTGTCCAGAGACTCCAAAGAGGACAGCTATATAAAGAGACCTAGAAAACTATTCATGGGGTTCGTGGGCTAATTCTGAATACTTTTAATGGATTGTACAGATTTCTACATCTGGTTTTATGAATTACATTATATTCCATATAGACATGATGCCATCCGGTAGATAAACACATTTCTTCTGCCCCGTGATGAAGCAACAAGTGATCCCATAAGGGTCTTACTGATAACTTTTCAAAAAGACGTATTTCTTGGCTAATTGCAACATGAAAGAGTTCCTGTTGAAAGAAGCAGAATGGTCTCCAAGTTTTGCACATAAGGCGCTCAAACCATTTTCACAGACACACTAGGATCATATTGCAATAGAAGAATCTTCCAATAACAAAGTTGACTGACAGATTTTGCTTTTACTTTCCAGTGTATAAAAATCTATTTTTGCACTTCTTCCTACAGAAATATGCCACAAGGAAAAAGCAATGGATTAGAAACCGAGCAGAATCCCTACCATATAAACTGAAGGTAAAGGGTAAAAACAGAGATGGCGAAGTTTCAGCTAAAACCTTTCATATACAGCAAGAATTTTGCTACATTCCCTTTCCAACAGCCAGGTACACTAAGTTAGTTACATTAACTAACAGACCTTTTTAAAAGTTTAAAAAACACCCACCCAAACCAAAAGAAACAAACAAAAAAGTCACATCAATTTTAGTCTGTGCACTTCCACCTGAAGAAGAAAGCCTGAACACAGTAGGCAAAAAGAATATCCTGTTTCGAGGAAAATACCATCTCCAATATTCATATATCATGCATTAGAGATTCCTAGGACTGAACCGCTAAAACTTGTATGCTGCTAGAAGCTTAGGCATGTTGTAAATGCATTATCTGCTGCAAGCAGGATATTTTCATATCAGGCTACCTGAAAACCTGAATCTGAATAGAAGTTTAAACCAGTCTTCTTCCATAACTCATTTTACATTTAAAAACAGTCCACAGTTGGATCAGTTCCTTTCAGCAAGGCAAAAGGTACAAGCTAACAACAGTGTCATAGTGATGATTCTTCAGTCTTCATCTTTTTTGTTTCTCCATTTGAACCACGCTGCAGATCCTCCTGCCTTTTCTTTTTCTGCTGCTTTAACCTTTCCTCTTGCCTCTGTAGGTAGTCTGCCATGTTATCAAATGAGGCCTTGTAGAGACTGCTGTAGTGTCTCTCTGTGCCAACAAAACCTGCAATTGGGCAAAGCAAGAACACAAGACAAGTGTTAAATTCCCTTAGCGGTCTCAGCAATTATTTCTTGCATGTAATTTTAGATAGTGGCATTTCAACTCATTTACTTATCTTTGGTCTTATCGACTTTATAAAATATCAGCATTTATGGTGTGTAAGCCTGATTTGTATTGGTAAGCATCTGTCCTGCATTCACATGGCCAAGCGCAGCCTCTATTTTTAGGCTAAAAAATTTGCACACATCTGACATTGAAGCAAAGGCGGCACACAGCTCTCTACATGTTGGGCACTTGCAGACTTCAAGGCTTCTGTTTTTAAAGTGACTGCTGTTGCAACTTATTGTTAGACATCCCATCGGAGTTGTTCCCCAAGACCTAAGCTCTGCAAAGGGTGTATGCTACTTAACTATGCTTAGCTGAATTCTCTCCTAGAGTATTAACTTAAAAGAAGCCCAAAGAAGTAGACTTAAAACAGTGAGATCTTACAGCACATGCACATTTCTAAATATTCACCCCAACAGTTCTGTTGCACCTTCTGTGAATTCAGCATAATATTCATCACATGATCGCCAAGACTGCATTTAGATGAGTTTAAGAGGGAACTAACTACCATCCAAAAAAACCCCAATCAGATTGTTTCTGTAGAGAATATAGAACGAGACTAGCTGGGCTAGGTCCACATTTCTAAAAATTGTTAGAGTAGTACCTGACAAAGCCAGTTACCTCTAGTTCTTTTTGTATTCCTACCTTTTCCCACTTACAAAAATTCTTGATCTTAAAGGGCATATGGAAGGAAATCCAGTATTTGCTAGGGTTTGGTCCTGAAGCTAGCGTGCTGCTCCACACTAGTGTACATACAGCATCCCCTTGTTTCTTAGTACACAAACAAAACAACTTTCCCTCACTGGTACTCAGCAAAGCACCTGCCTTTTACTTTCGAGGGTCTTGCCCTCACATAGTAACCAATTTATTGGTCTTCAGCCCTGGGAGAAGTTCACAGAATCACAGAATGGTTTGTGTTAGAAGGGACCTTAAAGATCACCTAGTTCCAAGCCCCCTGCCCTGGGCAGGGACACCTCCCACTAGACCAGGCTGCTCAAAGCCCCATCCAGCCTGGCCTTGGACACCTCCAGGGATGGGGCATCCACAGCTTCTCTGGGCAACCTGTTCCAGTGTCTCACCGCCCTCACAGTAAAGAATTTATTCCTGATACCCAATCTAAATCTACCCTCTTTCAGTTTGAAACCATTACCCCTCGTCCTATCATTACACTCCCCATCTTTCCTGTAGGCCCCCTTTAGGTGCTGGAAGGCCGCTATAAGGTCTCCTCGAAGCCTTCTCTTCTCCAGGCTGAACAACTCCAGCTCTCTCAGCCTGTCCTCATAGCAGAGGTGCTCCAGCCCTTTCATCATCTGCGTGGCCCTCCGCTGGACCCGCCCCAACAGGTTCATGTCCTTCTTGTGCTGAGGATTCCAGAGCTGGACGCAGTACTCCAAGCTGCGTGCTGTCAGTCTGAATATCCATGCTACTCTCTACTTGATCAGTCTGCACTAAATCTTGCTGTGTCTTTTTCTGAGATCAATTAGAACAGAATGTCAAACTGTTCAACATGTACTTCAAGACTGACCTTAAATCCTACAGAATCATCAATCAGGTGAAACAAGTTTATCAAAAGATGATATGCAGGCATTAAGCCTGGGCTTAAACAACATAATGATCACCTTTTTTAAAAGAAGTAACTATCTTTTCAAGCACTAATTATGCACTGGAATAAATGCTCATCAAGTGAGCCTCCCCTTACTAATTAACAATAATAGACCCTGTCATCTGAGCAGTCCTCCTTTCCCAGCTGCAGAAGCAGCCAGCTACCATGTATCACAGTAATTTGCTATGCTTGCTAATTATGCTCAGACCTCTTCCCCTGCCTGCTCTTTTTACTTCTCTGTTGCTCATTTTCACTCAGATCTCATACTTCTAATTATCTGCCTGGCTGTAACTATCATCATCTACAACATCTACATGCAAACAGTCTCCCTTCTAAAGTAGTACCCGAGCTCCTTTTAGATTTCAAAGACTGCACCAATTTAATGACAACTTAATAACAGCTACACACTAAACCATCCAATATTAGGCATTAGGGAGACTTTACACATTAGACTGCACATTCCTGCAACTCTTCCTGTGGGTTAATCACCTTTACGTAGGACCACCAAGAACAGACCAAGAGACCAGTGGCGACTGTAACACCTCTTTCAAGGAAGAAGGTTTCCAGACTCCCAGAAAAAGCACAGGAGAGAGATTTCAATTAATCAGCTCTTAATACATAATGAGACAACCACTAGCACATGCCATAACGCAACCCTTCTCCATCCTGCAGCCATCACTGCCCTAATTCCAGCTTTTAAATAAAGTTGCGTGGTTTTTAAAGAAAAAAGTCCTGAAAACACAGGGTGCTTTTGAACCAGTAAATCATGTTTTATTTTTCTGCCAGAGACTGGAGATGGGACAGAAATCAAGAACAAAATGAACCAACCCTGACACCAATCAATTTCATCCCTGATGATACCATCCAGGGTCACACCCTCCAGCCACAGCAAGCTCCACATAATCTGCCTTGCCAAGACGGACCTGAATCACCCACCTTTACAGCAAAGCTGCTCCTCCCATGGCTATTCCAATTCTTACTATCTCTGCTGTACTTCTGATAAAGTGTCACGCCCAGGTAAGAGATGAGACAACAAACAACAGTATTCGATATCACAGCAGTAAAACAGACTCCAGCAGCTCTGTCACAGGGTGTTTAGATACATCCCTGTGATAAGGTGCTTAGGTAAAACAGTTATAATACTGTAATTCAGATCTAAATACTGACAGCATTTTGTGCTAACAGTAACCTGAATGCACCTCATGATCTACACTAACTTCCATACCAGATGGAGTGATGAAACTGAGAAAACTGAAAGATCAAGTGACTTCCAACAGACAGATGAACTGACCTGAACTCTGATTTTGCTCCTAAAACTTATGCTTTAGCTGTAACAATTGCATTTGCTGGGCCTTTCTGACAGATTTCTCACCTTCAAACACTGTCCAGTTGTCTTGAAGATATTTTGACATCTTCTGTAATCCTTTGTCATCAGTTACAAGCTGGGAAAAGAAGGAACATTGCATGATATTTTCAGAATAATAAACAATGTAATGTTTCACAGCACACTAAAAAAATTCAACAGCTCTCAGATGAGTACACTGAAAGGAGAGCGAGCGTAAGCCCTCCATGATGACTTTTAGGCTCCTTTTTTCCAGGTCTGCTATAGAAACCTGGCCTGCGATCATGTGTTTTGCTGGGGAAGCTTTGCAGCTTGAAGGAAAAGAAAATGGACTCCTGCTTACTAATCTGTGAGGCAAAGGAATATCACAAGGAACACATAAGGGTCAAGAGAGTTTCATTTAAAACCACTTCACAACTATACCATAATTAGCTGGGGACTTACAAGGATAACAAGCGAGTTTCCAGCTGTTTAATAAACTATTACAGAGAACTTGACAGCACATCCCCCAAATTTGACTCCCTGTTCTCAGTGAAAAAAAAAAAAAAAATCCCCTAATGCTTCCAGAACGCCTTGTTTCCCCCAAAGGGTCCCTCACAGGCAGGCACAGGGAAGGCTGCGTGGAAAGTATTCCTGAGCAAACCACAAAGGGATTTTTTTTGTTTTGTAGGTTTTTTTAATAATCAAGCGTAGCACACAGAAAGCACAGGCAATGGTTTCAAGTACCGAGTGCAACTGCTGACAACCACTCTGCTTGATCCCGCTACGCCAGATGTTAGCTTTACCAGAGAAGAGACTGGTACTCATAACAAGATCTCAGCATCTTTGTGTAATACACAGGTGAGAGAAGTAGAATGAGATGTGTACTGATGACTTTGCTTGGTCTCACGACATAGGGAAGTGTGCCATTTAGCTTTCACGGAACATAGTTCACTCAATTTTTGTTATGGCCTCAAGACAACACAAAACATTCAGGATGTTAGCAAAACAAAAGTATCTACCTTCCATTGTCCATCACACGGGCTGTACAATTGAAGAGGAACTTCCCTGTCTTCCTCCAAAATCCATAGATCTCCTGTTTCCTCAAATGCAATGTCCCAAACTTTATGTTTCAAAGAGATTTGCTGTCTGTAAACTAGCTGCTGGGCAACGGCATCAAGCTGAAAGATGTAGACTGCGGGAATACTTTTGAGAGGAAAAACTTAATTACCATTATTACCAAATCCACCTACAGCCATCACTTGTTCAGCAAACTACAACCACCCACTCTAATTCCAAGTAGAGCCATAGCAAAGTCATCAGGAATTGCAAAAAATACCCTAATATTTCAAGTGCAATTTGCTTACATGATCTGAGGCGGAAGCTGTGAATACCTAACACGTCAAATGGCTTTTCACATGTTATATGAAAGAAAAAGCAGTCAGTGCTGCCTTTTCTTTAAAAGAAAAGGTAGTAAAGGGAATTTCATAAGGATTACTAAGGATTTATATAAGGAGTGTTGCACCATAGCACACTGGCCTACAGGGCTTCACTTGAAGGAACATCTATCTGAGCACCAGTCAAAATAAAACAGGAAAGGAATTGCATGCTGAGGAGGGGAAGAGGGAATGAGAGGGGCAGGAAACCTTGACACGGCTGAAGAACAGAACTCTGGCACTGCACTCATCTCCATCTCTCCCATCAGGACTCACTCCTCTAACAGTCACAGCACCTACGTGCAGAGTTTCCTAACCTTCCTCAGACAGGTCCCCAGCGTGCCAGGCAGGACACCTCGGCTCCCTCCCGAGTTGCCTACCAGGTCCACATGACAGCACTGAAATGCTGGGCTGTGGAGCTGGACATGAAAGCCTGACGCAGAGCACAGTGTGTCCCCTGGGCTAAGTGACATGGGCACAGCCCTCATCTGAAATGGCTTCCCCTTCCAGGGCCAGTTTGGATGCCCATGCAGAAGGTACGACAGGAAGCAGCTAAGGCTCCTCGCTCTGGCAAAGAGCAAGTTCACCAAGGGGACAGATTGCTGATTTCACTGTACAGGCAGCTCTAGCAATCCCTCCCTTTCCTGTTGGCAAGCTTTTGTCAGGAAGAACAGCTTCCTTGGCAGGCTTAAGGTGCTGTGGAAAGAGAGGGGAAGAGGACTTGTCCATTCCTGCAAGACATTTTCCCGCCAGTCGGATTGGTAAGGTTCCTCAGGACTTGGACCCTTCAGCTCCTGAGCACTCTCTCCTTAGGCAAATGCATATATTTGAACCCAAAAGTCAACAAAGCCTCTCCGTGTTTTTAAACTGAAGCAATGCTATGGTTTTAAACAGAATGGCCAAACACATTTACAGGAGCAGAATATGGTGACAGAAGTTTGGCCGCTCCATCGCCGCAGTACCCTGAACAAAATGAGACCCAAAACACATGGGTCAGGCACAGTGATTTAGGGAGACATCCTCAGCACCGAGCAGGGCTCTCGTTCATCCTAGCCCTGCATTTCCTCCCATGAGGGAAAGACATCACAAAGTCTGCAAAATTTAACTACGCTGAGTAACCCTCACACTCACCTCCACACTCAGACCAAGTACAAAAAGGACTCAGAGGCTCCCTGAGAGGCCACTGGCATGCCTGGGATGCTCAGAGATCCACACTACCAAGTACTTCAGCCTAGGGGAAAGTTCGGACAGCCAACAGGGAAAACTGCTCTAGCCTATGCAGGAGCTGTGATAATTTTAGCCATTATTCCATTAATTCTTACCGGTCACATAGAATGGCAACATAACTACCTTCACAGCAGTAGGTTATTCTTGACACAGGGTATTTCTATTAGGAAAAGAAAAAGAAACATCATTGTAAGTTAAGACCATTTATGGACAGAAAATTCACATTCCATTTCCTATATTAACCTATAAAATTTAGCAGGTGTCTTAATTTACAGTAGTTGTACCATTTACTTAATTGTAGCAGTGTTTGCTGTTTTATGAAGTTTTCCACACTTCTCCCTTCACGGTAACCCAAACAGAGATCAAAGGTAAAGGTTTTAGTGAACTACTCTTAACAGACAAACTAACAGATATAGGAAAGTACACCTCAAACATTGTCTCCTGCAATACTATTGGCAAAAACATCAGCATGAAGCCTGCTCAGCCAGGATACCACACTGGCAGCTTAGAGATTATAAACACAAGCCATTAGCTGCTGTTATGTTTGTTAGAAAAGAGTGATGCATAGCTAATATCCTTGCTGCATTGTCTCTATTTTCAGCCTGTGTCTGGGTGAATCCATACCGCATAACCAAAAACATGTTCTGAAGAACGAGGCAAGACTGCCTGAGGCCCTTTTCCTCATTTAAAAAAAACAACAAAAAAACCCACAAACCAGAAAAAAAAAATCGCACACCCAACAACAACAAAAAACCCCACACCACACTCCTAATTTAGAAGATATATAGTTTTTTCTAGGAGAGAATCAGAGAAATACCTTTGCTGCCAAATCATACTACTTGAAATATATAACCACTGAGGCTCCTTGAGTGGGAAGTAAGAACTTGGGAGGAGCAGAGAAACTGCAAGATGCAGCCCGAGGTGCTTTTTCAAAAGTAAAGTTATATAATGCAAAAGACAAAACTGCAAAAGGCAAAAGGCTGGTTCTCAAGTAGATTTTATAAGGAACAACAACACCAGCACTTCTGATTAATAAAACCTTCCTACTAGAGGAGTAGTGAGTTATTCACTTTAGGGCAGGGAAAACACATCTTCTTGACACTCTGCTGGCAGAATTCAGATGCATCCTCAATTCCTCTTTCCTTTTACACCCTTTCCAACCTTCACCTGTTTCCCTAACACCACTGCTCACTAGACAGAACCTCTGGTTCACCAGGTTAAGCTGAATTTGGGAGTAACCATGGGATTTTACCCTTTGAGCTACCAGATGATATCTAGGCATTGTTAGGCTGCTTGTTTCAGAATTTTGCAATCAATGTAGGAAAGCAAAGCAAGCTGTACAGCTTCCAAACATTCAAGTCAGCAAGTTTAATACCAGAAGCTAACTATTTTGTCAACAGTACATGATGCAACTACTAAAAGATAAACCAACTGCAGGAAAGAAATTTAATTAATGGTATAAATATAGCTGAAAACCAGGGTTACGCAGTGCATCTCCAGCACGAGAAAACAACCAAAATCCATTGTGTGATACAATCTCATGGAGGGAAAGCAAGAACAACACCACGCACACACTTTTCACTCACATACTCGATTGCCTGCCTGGACAGAAGAGGAGCACTTCATAAAAAACACTATCAAAAGGATGATAATGATATGTTTCAGAGCTCAACTGCACAGATGGGACTAATCTCTTACTACTCTGCAGAAATACTAAGCTGTTAGTCTATATTTAGCGTTGGGACCCAGGACCCCTGTTTAAGATGGCCATAAAAAATGCTTACGGTTCCAAATACCGGGTAGGAAGAGTGGGCTCAATCAGAAAGGTTCTCTGTAGCTAATACATCTAAATGTAGTTATTGCAGTATGGAGCCATTTACACTACAGCTTTAGAGTAGAACTGACAGATCCTATTGTAAAACTACCAGTGGGTTCTTTAGACATTTAAAGGAACAAGCCAAGATATACATATATATAAAAACACAAAACTTGGGATATTTATTTCTAATAACAAGGCTCTGCCTCTCTGCCTGTCTCATGACAAACATGCAGGGCAAGTGCGGCGATGGGAAGTGCCCACCTACGCAGCTGAGTGCTTTCTCATAGAGAGACAAAGGGTTCTGCGAACTTGAAGTACGCAGCAGCTCTCTCCCACCCTGACTGGGGGAGGGAGGAGACGGCTTCTTTTGATTTGAACCAAGTGTTATTCACAGCTGGACAGAGACAAAAAAATGCATCTTTGCAAGCTCTTTCCTTTCCATATGCGTGCAAGTTAGCAATCAGCAAAGTGAATGCAAGACCCAGAGTAGTATCTAGTTCAAGGACAAGCCTACGAAATTAGTTAACTTAAAGAAGAGCTACAAGAGCAGTCTCCGATAAACAGATGTTCGCTTGATACTCTCTGAACTTATTCAGCATTTATATGACACTGTTATCAGTCTGCCAACACCTAAAAATTAACTTTTAATGTCATCTGTGAGAAGAGGTGACCCCGTGAAAAATTAATGTACTGAAACATTGGGGTAGAGTTGTGCAATTCATGTTCTGGACTTTAAACAAGCTTCTGCTGTCAAGAGGATCAGATGAGGTGAAAGCTCCGAAGCAGGAAAAAATATTTATACAGCACTATGAAATTAGAGAATTACTCCCATTCTAGTGGGAAAATTAACTGGGGATCTGCAACCCATCAGCTGAAACCAATGCTGCACTGCTCAAAAACACTCCTACATTCCAAAACCAGACATATATTCATCATCTGCCAAGCAAAATAAGCCCACGTTTATGTGTTCACATGACCCACCATTACTGATGATTCCATTATCATTGTGCTTCAAGTTGTGTTTGAAGCTTCAGTGCACTCACAGTGGTTATCATCAATAAAAATGAAATAAAATGCAAAAGAAAAAAAAAAACAACACATATCCCCATCTAATACTCGGTTACCAGAGTCATTTGCAGACAGCGTGCTAGTTACAATCTAAAAAGTGCTGGTGAGAGATTGTTCCCTTAAATTCAGACTATAAATGTCACACCAGGTTGTGAAGATAATCTTTGATACACCTGGATGCACATCTCTGGCATTTCTAGCACTATGATGCCAGCAAAACACAAGTCTCCTTTCCCCTTTGATCCTGCCAGCCAGCAAGACAGTAATTGTTCTGACGGAAATACATATTTACAGCTGTGTAGCAATACAGCACAAAGGTGGCAATATACCGCATTAAGATTTAAATCTGTCATTTATCTGTCTGTAATCAGTGGAACACTGCCCAATCCCTGTTCCAAGTACACACGAACTCTGAAAGTCAACTGAGTCTTCTGCGCCCCTCAAGCATGGTACAAATTTTGTGTTTTTGGAGACAGAATTTTAAAAGCCTGTAAGAGTTGGCAGTGAGAAGAGTTTCACAGATTCAAGGAACCCTGAGGCTTCCACAACCACCATTAAGAGACACTAAAACATGCCAATGGGCAGCAGAACTGCAAAATACTGCAGGAATACAGTTTATTAACTCCTATGTTGTATTTATTAACTCAGTTTATAGGTTTTCCCTTTCTCTCATTGTTTATTCACACTGGGGTAAAGAAGTTAAACAGACTTCTCAAATAGCCAAAGGAAATCCCAACTTTCTACTGAGAGACTCCACCAGTACAGAGTATCCTACGGAAGAGACGTCGTCAAGTGTGTTAGAAGGCAAGGGAAGTATTACTAAACTATATTCAAAAGCATTCTAAGAGTTGGAGCTTTTTGCCTTTTTTTTTTTTTATTTTTATTTTAAAGTTAGTTCTTGCTTGCGGCAACAAGTTTTTTTCCTCTAACATTTGTTAGTTTATCCAGTGCTACGTTCAAGGCTTATTATACAGTTTAGTATTATTTTTGATAAATTTTTTTGTAAGCAGTGGAGTTAGGATTCAGTTTGAGATCAAGCACTGTTAATTTACATGCAAGCCATCTTACAAAATGCTGAGCCAGTCTAAGCAACAAGTGGCATTTTTAAAATTAATAATAGGATTCCCCAATTCACAGATAGTTGCTTACTAGTCCTCAATGATCCAATAAAGCTATAAGGCAAAGTATTTTAAAATAAAACCAATCTTCACCCAAAAAGAAATGCTTTGCAACATTACTGCAGACACGGATTCGACAGCTATCAAACTATGTTGTCTCAACAGAGCACTCTTATTAGCTACTTTTGAACACAAAGATAAAACACTTTGGTTTTGAAACTCACTGAGCAACTTATTTCCAGCAGGCTATACATCGCAAAGTAATTTTGTACATTTGCCTCAATCTTAATTCTCCCCTCCTCACTCAAATCCTGCTGCACACAGACTACAACAGGATGCCAGCTACGTGGACTTGTCACCTAACTTGGTACAGCCATTTTTTGCTTGGGAAAAAAACCCAGCAGTAGCAACTTCAAAGATTTCAAGCACTAGACTCAAGCCGAAATGAGCCAGAGACATCATGAATGTCTACGAGAGGTCTCTGGCTCAGGTGTGCTTAAATTTTTATTTTCAAGTTCAGGAGCAGGTTAAACTGTCCATATAGATACCACCCTGAATTCCTGTTAACAGGAACTCTAAGCAAAAAACAAAATTTCCAGTATCAAAGCTTTGAATGCTGCAATGCAAGTAGCTGCTCTCCTGGGCTTATGTACAGACAGAAAGCTGCACATTATTACTACAAAGAACAACCTGCTGATGTCTTCTGCACAGAAACAAACTCTGTCAGGTCTGTCCCTGGGAGCTCGGTCCTTGCATGGGCTGTGCTCCCAGTTCGGTAACTGGGAATCCCACTAACAAGGTCAGGCCAGACCTACATAAACAGTAAAGAATCTCAGAGATCTTCAGGAACGGCTCCTGACTGCTGGGGGAGGTTGTGCACAACACACTTAGACTAACCAAAACCACAGCAAAACACAAGGGAGGAAAGACAGAACTTTTCAATTCAGTTTCAAGCTGGATACGAATTCCACTGTGGTTTTGCCTAAGAGCCATGCATGGCTACAGGCTTCTCACTCACCTAACAACTGGGAGACAGCTGTGGTCTTCAGAGAAAGAAATATTTTTAGAGATTCACATGAAATACACACCCAGCAGCATGGGTGGTAAGATGAATAACTCTTAAATGACTCAACAGATTAGCAGCTGGCTTAGTATGATGTACACAGCAGGGACAAGAACAAGTGTTGTTCCATTGCTAATAGGTCGTATGGCAATTCACGTGACAAGAAAGAACAGAACCAGAGATCAAGTACTACCAGAACCACTGCTCACATCAGATTAGCATTCAAATCACAGTAGAACTCCAAACATGAACGTATCACACAGTCATGTAGAGAATGCAGGATAAGGAGACCTCCTGGGGTATTCAGTTTTCATATAGGGCTTGTGCATTTTCATTTTGGCCACTGTGCAGCTTCAGAATAACCCAAAGGAACAAGCCCAGTGTTTTAACTCCATGAGGCAGTACTACTGCAGGCGACTGGTTACAAACGTTACAAAGCTGCTTTCTGCTTAGATCAAATTTCAAGTGTTAAAGGTGCAATTTAAGTAGTTTAAAAATGGGTCAGTTTTTAGATCTTTCCAGTGTTACAGGTTATTTTCTGGCTAAGAGACTTTCTTTCCCCAAATCCCAGGCTTTTATAACAGTTTCTAGGTCTCACATAACTTCCAAACCCACCAAAAGAAGGGTGGCACTCCTAACAAAATAGAACAAACACGTTTGGGAGCCATGAGAATCAGGAGGATAGCAAAAGCACTAATACACGTGGGCCTACCTGGTCAGGTTTGGTTGTCTCAGGCCCACAGATGGTACTTAGATGACAGCAGTACACTTCTTCCCCACTTTTGTACTCCCAAAGTCTCAGAGTTGAGTCCTGGACAGATAGAAGTGGACACAAGTCGGTTACTAACACCACCTCAGGCAAAGAGAGGCCTTCAGCTAAATCCCATTTCCCTGAAGAGCCTCCCACAGAAGCTGCTAAATAGTCACTTAGTTAAGACCTCAAATTGCAGATAAAGCATTTTAATTAACATAATTTTTTGCCTCAATTCTAAATTATTCAACCATACTAACTTTAATTCTCCTTTTGAAATGGAAATTGGGTAGCTGGAGGAGTGCATTTCAAGTCTGTCTCAAATAGCACAGTAATACACGTGCTCAGCATTTTAATGGCTAATCTTTTACGTTGCCCTTCCCTGGCCCTGCTCTTGTTATCACCCAAATTCTCATTTGATTTAGTAACCTCCTAGAGAGAAGCTAAACACCTCTCTGGAAAAAGAGAGTCATCAAAGAGCATTTGCTAAGAATGAAATACAGCCGCACACAGCACTAGCGCTAGAGTTGCTTAAAGAATTAGAGGAACAAGAGACGAGAGCTTTAGGGAAGCAAGAGCAGCAGCTGAAACCAAATACTAAGAATTACTATGATCTTCACATCTTCACAGAAAACATTATTTGTTTCCTATGCAGTTTTGTTAGTCTGGAAAACAAAGAATATTGCTTCCCTTCCTTTAGACCAACTCCATTTACCCGCTCTATACAAGATTCCATCAATTTAAGGAAAGGGCTGAGGGGAGAGAAAGGAGGCAACACTCACTTCTTCAGTCCTCACCCAAGCACCGTGTAGCACTACACACTGCAAACTTTACACAACATGCACTCAACATAACTATGAGGACATAGAGACAAGGACGTACTCCAGAACAAGTCTCACAGGGCAAAACAAGTGGGAGGGTGAAGAGGGAATGCTTTTCTTATCTTAAGAGCTCTAAAAAAATTAAAAATCTGTGAATCTAAGGCCATTAATTCTCAAGACGCTCATTATCATGACAGGCTGGCATAATATCCATTTGCTTCAAAGTTGTTTAAATAGTCCAATGATTAAAGTTTGTCTGTGCTGCAAAGCAAGAGTTAATGATGAAGAAACAGAGGACTTTGTGATGTCTCCATCCCAGAGACCTTAATAAGAAGCTAGCCTTACTGTAAACACAGTAAATGGCGCTTATATGATCTAGCAATAGAATGGCTGAACACTGAACAGAAAGCTGAGAAAGGGAGGGAGGGAGGGAGGGAGGGAGGGAGAGGGCATGCGGGGAAACCACGAGAGATTATTCCAAGTATCCCAAGGAGCTTGGGGGAAACACAAGCAAACAATGGTTTTAAAGTCTAAATTCTCAAGAAAAATACATTTTTGAAGAAATTCCAATACATACCCCAGAAGCTGACAACAGCAGATCAGGATAGTTGGGTATTACAAGTATTTTGCTTACAAACCTAAAGGGAAAGTAGTCAAAAGTTGAACTCTCTTGGATGACACTGGTTTTTAAACACATACAACACGAGAACGCATCAGTTTTTAAAGAGAATATTATAACTGACAATCGAACAGATTCTCCACATCAAGCCAGTTAAGGTGGAAAAAAAAGTAAGTCTGCAGTACTTAATATAGTATATATACTACACAAACTACTGACCTTCTACTTAAAAGAAAAATTATTTCCTCACCTGCACTCAAGGAGTTCTACTGACTTCCTTCTGAATGAGAACACTGCCATTTAGACTAAAAAACGCCAATGGAGATAGATTTACTCGGGTACCATGTTCCCCTTTCTCAATTCATGATGCACATAAAAAACATGAATCAACAGATTCTTTTAAAACACAACAGTGATGACTCGGCTTTCAGAGTACCACATCTCTTCCATCCCAGTTGCAGATTACTCAAAAGCAATCCTTACAAAATTTTAAAACAATTTACCACCAGTGCCTACATTCAGCCAGAAACCTTGTTTTCCAGAAGCATGTAATATTGCTATGTCTACCATGATTTCTCTTTGCTGAGTAATGAGGACCTGAGCTTCTGAAGTTTGTTATTATGAGAGCTCAGCAACTTAAAATGTAGTGACCTGAGCAGAACATTGCCTGAGTGGTACAGTCTTGCTTTTGAAAATGGGCATAATTTTAAGGCCATTTAAAAAAGAAAGAGAAAAAATTATAGAAGGAAGAGATCTGGTCACTGTAATACAATCTTTCATGACAAAGCAGAAATAACGGGTGCATGCAGGCATAACAGATCCAGCAAGAATCACCATGTACCCCATTGAAAGAAGAAAATCCAGGAGCATGAAACAAGACAATTATATCTGCTTTATGTAATCCTTTGCTTATTCATTCCTAAATTAAGTACTGAATTTTTAAAATATATTTCAATCGATTTACACTAAGTGCCCTTCCACTCTGTGGCCACTAATGAACTCTTTGTGCAGACACAATAGCCCCCATTTAAAAGTGTCTTTCTGACCGTCAAGTTCTATTCATTAGAAAGTACAACTGTGTACACAGTAGGTGGAAACATCAGACATGGCTCTGTAAATATGTTATAGAAACTGACCTGATCAAAGACTACTTAGATCTTTAACATGAGTAGTCTCTTGCTTTTATACTATGCCCATTGTAGGCAGGTTAGACTACCAAATGATGTTATTAAAATCAGACTGACACTCCAAATTAATCTGTGTCCCAAATGCTCTATTAAAACATCTTGGTGGGTAAGTTTAGATAGGTTGCTACCCATATCTCAGGTCCCACACCATCTTTCTTTAACTCTTGTTTCTGGTATAGTGAGCTGACTGCACCACATTGCATCATCTCATGGAAGAATGGGCCTGGAATGGTGGTGTTATCCCCAAGTAACTCAGCAGCCAGGCAAGCAGAATTAGGTGTGTTCTCTGCCCCATGTCTTCTCTGCTACCTTGTCACTGTGGTCTTCAAAATGTAATAGTGGCCACTCAAAAAAAATTTGCACAACCCCCCTACCCTACTCAAAACCCCTAACAACCGACAACAAAAACCTCCAAAAGACTACAAAACCACATAGAGGTGGAAGGCAAAAGTCAAGAGACTTTGAAAATACCAAAACTGACACATTTTAAGCAGCAAAATGTAGAGGAAAAGTCTTTTAAAAGTCTATTTGCCATTTGTGCCTTCTGCATGAGAAAGGACTAATGAGAAAAAAGGGAAAGTACAGTCCCTCCTGCAGGCTGAAAAGGATGTCCTGATAAACTGGCTAGAAGACAACCCCTATTCCTATACCAAAAGAACTACCCATCTCCTTGCAAATCAGAGCACATCTGAATCACATCAGTACAGCCAGCAGGTTGCTTTGCTGCCTTCCACTCTTCAGATCACTGTAATTAGAAGGGCCTTCACTTTAGGATGGAGGGGAAAGGAAAGGAAGGGAAGGGAAAGTTCATACTTCCTGCTTTTATGCAGAGTGAACTCTGCATTTTACTAGACTTAGTAACACAGCAGAACATCCTTTCTATAGGGATATCCTCTATAATCCACCTTCCACAGATTCTTTTACTTACCTAAGTGTTCTTGCCCATAGCAATTGAACCAATCTCAAGAAAAACAACAACTACTAGAAAGACCGAGTAACTACATTAAGAAGTGTAATTTCTTTAATCTATTTTATGGAACCAGTTTGCAGCCTCCAGCTCACTGCAGTCTAATGTCTAGGCAGAAAGAGTTCTCTACCCTTCCCACTGATACAGCTGGGTTTTTTGTATTGCCACAGAACCTCCAAGTCTGAGCTCAGCATTGAGATCCTATTAGATTAGCATCTATTCAAACCACAAAGACTTTCTAAGACTTCCCTCCTTAAGACTAATGATCTCCAGGCTCTGGAGTCTCTTGCGGGCAGCAAGAGAGGTGATTCTGCCCCTCTACTCCATGCTGTTGAGACCCACCTGGGCCCCAGCTCTGGCGCCCTCAGCACAGGAAAGACATGGACCTGTTGGAGCGGGTCCAGAGGAGGACCACAAAAATGAGCAGAGGGCTGGAGCACTTCTCCTATGAGGACAGGCTGAGAGAGCTGGGGTTGTTCAGCCTGGAGAAGAGAAGGCTCCGGAGAGACCTTATTGCTGCCTTTCAGTGCTGAAAGGGGGCTTATAAGAAAGGTAGAGACAGACTTTTTAATAAGGCCTGTTGCGGTAGGACAAGGGGTAATGGTTTTAAACTAAAAGGGTAGATTCAGACTAGATGTAAGTCATTTTTTTTATCACGAGGATGGTCAAACACTGGAAGAGGTTGCCCGGAGAGGTGGTAGATGCCCCATCTCCGGAAATATTCAAGGTCAGGTTGGACGGGGCTCTGAGCAACCTGGTCTAGTTGGTGATGTCCCTGTCCAACAGGGAGTTTGGATTAGATGACCTTTAAAGGTCCATTCCAACCCAAATCATTTTATGATTCTAACACAGACCTAGCTGTTGTTTAATGTGATTTGAGGAGACAATCGTTTCATCCATTGAGGCACAGTGAAGAGCTGCATACAGTAACTTTCACACACAAAAAACTTACTCTTTGTGTCCTAGACAGTAGGACACAATATAATAAGGAGCCTTTGCCAAGCTGACTCTGATCTTCTCATCTCTGTCTGCAGTTAGGATATACTGGTCATCAGGACTCAGTGCCTGTTGGTAAAGGAAGACTTTTAGCGCCCAGTAGTTCAATGTTTGGGTTTATATAATTCTTCCTAGCCATGAGAAAAAAAATGACAAATATGCAGTAAACTATCTGTTTCTCCTGACTGAATGGCAGGTGCAAGCATTAAGCCACACTTTTCCACTGACAATGGAAGCATAAATCTTTATGACTGTAGCCTTCTCACTTACTAAGACAAGCAACACTGACTACCAGGTCCAGTGAAAGCCACTGAGCTCTGAAGCTACAGGCAGAAGTCCCACAGCATCTTAAAAAGAAACTTATCACATTGAAGAGCTCAACTGACACGACAGACTGAGTGAATTCCCATATACATTCCATCATCAAGTCTTCTGTGACTGTAACATGAAGACTTTTTGAACACTCACACTCCCAGAATAGATAACCCTTTGGTAAGCTTGTTTCCTTACCAAACTCTGCAAATGCAAACTCAGTAGGAAGAAATCCAGACCACATACTTCAGTTATATAAAAAAGAACTCCCAGATCTCGGACAAAAGCAACAGTGAAAGACCCAAACACAAGCAGCAATGCAGGTTTGTACACTAACTACACAGAGGCACATACTTACCATATCCAATAGCAGAGACAAGTGACCCAGCTCAAGTTTTCCTTCTGCTTGGGGTTCTGTTATTGAGTAAGAATAGACATCACCAGACTTGTCTGCAATCAAAATCTTATCATCTGCAGCTGTAATAATCAGGGAAGTGCATCTCCTTTTCACGGACCTGAAAGAAAAACCGCATAGTTTGAACAGCGCCGGATAGCAGCATCAGCAAGTCTGGATTCAGACCCAGTTAAACAAACCGAGGGACTGGATGAAAAGCTCTCAGATGCAACATTCTTGAAATAGCAGCAACAAGAATAATGTTAAGGGGACAAAATAGCATTTTTGAGACCTATTAAATGACTAAACTATGTAATAGCAAACACCTGGGGAGGTGGGAGAAAAAAAAAAGAAGAGATCATTAAAGCCGCATGGCTGCATTTTACTTATGTACTTTCTCAACTGAGCATTTTGCCTAGGCAGCCCACCAGAAAGACAGTAGACTTTCTTGCACTCTCCGTAATAAAAATACAAGTTAAATAAGTAGGAAAGAGAAGACAAAGTAGGAGATCTCCTAGTAAAAGCCCTTTGCAGCAACACATCTAAAAACTATGCTGAAACTGTTTCTCCAGTTGACACTTTGTACTAAAAAAGGAAGTCCTCCCTTGTAAGCCTCAAGAATCTTACTCCTCGCAGCCAGAGTCAGAGAGTCTCAGAGTACCTTGTCCAGCCAAAGACCTGAACTTGAACTCTGACTTTCCCTCATCATCTGCCAGTATCTCATAGTTCCAGTTGCCTGTATAGCAAGTAATGAATTTCTTACAACTTTTCAGATAAATGTAAGGACCACAGATGTCAGAAAACAAGTTTTAAAAAAAGATTTAACCACTTACTTAGTCTGGAGTATCCTTCTGCAACTTAACAGCTATTGTTATTACTGCTATTCTTTTCTTTTCATAACGCCTCTTTTCCAAACCCTCTATGTCTGGTGTGTTAACATAGGACTGTGTACACTGGGGATCATAGGGAATTGACATTTCTATTCACCTGCTTTGAAATTCAGTGACGGTCTGGAGGCAAAAGAACAACATACTGTACTTCAGGCAGGAAGACAGAAATTCTAATACTTTTTTAGTGACTGCTTAAAGGAATACCGTAACAATGGCAAAACATGTAAGACAAGGATGCCTACTAGCACATTGCAGGCTCAGGCAGCACAGTTTCAAAAGCTAGCATTGCCTGAAACTTTTTATACAGCTTGCCACAAAACACCTAAGGCAAGGTACACAGCTCAACTTTGGCATTCTTTTGCCTGTATTCTCAATTTCCTAATAGGAAGTAGTGATGTTCCCAAAAAATCCAGCCATGGTCTTAGTTGATGTTTTTGCAGAAAACTGAAATATCAAACAATTATCCAATGCTGTATTACGGGCAAAACATACAGGGCAGGGCAGCAAGAAAGACAGACTGCAGAATGAATGGAATTTGCCATTTCTGGGAGTTTTGGGGTGATTATTTACTCACTACAACATTGGTTAACCCACCAAAGGTCTATCATGTACCCTACACACACAGCCAATCTGACAGACACCATTTTGGTTTGCAGCCAGGGCCTCACATGTGTCAGAGACCACCAGAAGCAGAGACATCACACGTGAAGGTACCTTCTCAGGAAGTCTTTTATGGCCCTCTTTTTTACAGACAATTGTCACAAGCAGCAGCGGCAGAAAACTTGTAACTGGAGGACCTCTGGTGGACAGTTACAGACTCTTTTCTCAAGAGGATCGTACTACAGAAGGGAAACAGTTGGCAGCATGTCTAAAAATATGCTTTTAGGAGAGTTCATAAATTTCCTCAAAACATCCCCTCCAAATCAACAGAACCAAACAGTGCACTCGCTAAACTGTTCAGTATCGCTCCTACAGGCCCAACCTTAGTGTTCACTAGGAGTGGGTAAAGTTTCAGTTCTTAAAGACGCAAATAATGTCTTCTGGAATAAGAAAAGAGATTACCCTTTCCTTGGTCAAAGATATAAAAATCTGCACTCTCAGTCTTGATGTGGGGCATACTATGCATCATTTCTTGACAAATATCTTTGAATTCCCAAGAACTTTAAAATTGTTTGAGCAAGTACACAGGGGGGGAAAAAAGGAAGCTTAGTGATAACAAATGGCAACATCCTAAGTACTACTATTTTATAACTTTAAATTAATCAACCTTAACTCCATAACAAAGTGACATGCAACATTCTGCTTCCTTACCTGACGCTAACACATTCCCAGGAAGGCTTCGTATGGAACAGAATCAGACGTTTGCTGTCATCTGTCAGGGCAAAATAATCTCCTGATGGGGAAAAGGCAAAAGCCAGGATGTCATCACTTCCTTTATCTGTTGGGTTTCCATCCTGTCTAATAGAGAGAAGGAGAACAACAGTTCACAACCTGAGAGTTACTGAAATCTTTAAGAAGAGAAGGTTGTTCTCCACCACCAAGAAAGAGAATGAAAAACAAAGTACAAAGATAAAAGTCTTATTTGTGCTTAAAAATTCTGACCCAACTTGAACATTACAGCAAAGAAAAAAGCCAAGAAAAAGGAAACTGATATAAGGTCTAAGTCTGCATCATTACTTGCTTCAAAAAACATGCTAAGGTTTGTGCTACCAGATCATGATACTATATATATGGTATTTATATTAATGGTAAGAAGACGAC
>VYZM01021921.1:41453-52411 GCA_013398915.1 Dromas ardeola | reverse complement strand
ATGCCTTTTTTTAACAAAAAATTTCAGAATTATAAGGCAGTGCTATGATTTCCATTAGCATATTCTATAGAATGGTTAGGGTAAGAAAGATAATCAGTCTTACTACACTCAGTTGGACTTCACTATATATATCATATATATATGTGTATATATATATAGAGAGAGATGGTTGTGTGTGTGTGCATCTATATATGTTAGGTCACATTATGGGTAACTTCAGTATCTAACATAACTGTATGGATCACAGATATTTGACTTTTTTTCTATACGGCTTTGAAATCCTTCGTTTATGAATTCTATGCACACTGCACTGCTGAAAGCTTATTCAGCCCAGGATACTTCTGTTAAATTTTGACTAGCTTATACAACAATAAGGCAAAGCAGACTGTGTTATTTATTCTTACTATTTATTGTTGTTTCAACCTATTAAACATATACTCCTCTATTCCCATAGGATATATGGATTCTGTTGAAAAATTCATTTTGAATTTATATTGAACTTTTAATGCACATTCATGTTAATTAGAAAAGAGAGACTGGTAAATAGAAATAGCACAGCTCAGCCCTCTGTTTTAAAGATAAAATACACGTTGAGAACAGACAATTTCTGAAAGACAGAGGTGTTGTTCTTCTCCTTCTGTCATATATATAAATAAGAACTATATATTCCATTTATATGGGGTTTCTCTTAAATGATCAGCACAATTTTTATTTGAGCTTTGAGATCTGTATCAATTCAGAAACATTTAATACATTTGCACATTCAAGACTGTGTGCAAAGTAGCCTTTACCTCCTCATACATGTATGAAATTGAAATTGAATGGACTGTGCTAAAATTAAATCAGTGAGTGAAAAGGAAAAGCATGGAGTCACACTGAAACCTATTATGTCGGACTTCACTAATAATACAGCAAAGACTCATTCCCAGACCACGTTATCGTCAGTTTTACCTGTTTCACATGACTTTTTAATGCTTTTTACCAAACCTGGTCTAAATTTCAGCTGAACAGATGCATTTACTGTAATTTCTGCTTCATGTTGAGAGGTTCCATATTTCAGTATAGAAAGATGAAAAATGGCTCTTACTTTCACTATCTGCAAAAAGAAGCCAGAACCGCAAAAAAATTTTGCAATCTAGACCTGGTTTACATTCTGGGGGCACCAATTGGACACATGTAAGGAAGGAACACCACCTGTCTTTTAGTCAGTAATCCACTGGTTCAGTCACTTAAACAAGGGGTAGGGTAGGTAATTCAATTTTCTTCTCTACCTGTGGAGATTCAATCCCAGTTCTCTCATTACTCACAGGTGTTTCCCAGTTAACTTGCAATATGTGATTATGCTATGCCTTCCTCTGAAGTTATCCCACTGACAGTGCTTCACTTACTTTCATGGTGCTCACATATTCATTGAAATTAGGACTCAAATCCTGGCATTCTAGATTACTTCCTAATCCCTAATTTATGGAGTTATTTTCCCTTGTTCTCTCACATTGGCTTAATAAACAGCACCGACTGGAAAGACTGCGGGTGCCCTATAGTAAAATATGCTTTGCTGTATGAACAGAACACTCTCAGCAAGATGAGAATATTAAACCTTGATCTCCCATTCCCAGGTGAGTGCCTGAATGATGGGGCTATGCAGTAAGGGGTAGTTAGACAGTATTACTTCATTTTCCATCTTGGGACAAGTGCCTACAACAAGGCCTTCACTGTTTTGCTAGAGAACTACAAATATCCAAGCATGAAACAACCCTCTACATTCTTATTGTGAAAAAATTAACCACTGGAAGAATTTACCTAGGGATATGACTGATTTTCTATCATGTGAAGTTTTGAACTAATTCTCTCTGAAGAGAGAATATTGTCTTATCTGAACAACTAGTTGTTGGTTCTGTGCAGGAGTCAGTAGGTGAAATTTGAAGACTTTTAAGCTGCAGGGCAGCTGAGATGATAATGTTGGTCCTTTTTGTGTCTAAGATCTATGAATCTATGAAAAATGCTGCCTTGTGGTTTTCTATGTGTGGTTATTTGTTGTCCACTCTTTTTGTTCCTTGCTTCATAATTCTGGTAAAAAACCCCACATATTTATTCAGTGAAATACGTATTTAAGGTCTGTGTCACATAATGTATTCTTGTAATTAACATTTCAATGTTTGTTAACACAATGGCACTTACAATATTGGCAAATGCAAACTATTAAGAGTTACACAAGCTTCTGTATTTGATTAAAATATTCTCTAAAGCGCTTTGGTACAACACTAGACAAGAGAATGAAAAGGTCAAAAAATATTTTACTGTTTGGTTCATTGGTAGGCTAGTTCAATAAATTATAATTAGGAATCTTCGAATAGAGAGTGTTGGAGGAAAATGAGAATTCTGTAAAGCTGCTTTGCCATCAATAAATTGATAAATATTAACTAAGACATGTATTAATGGGCAATACAAATAGATTACCTTTTACATTTAGATTTCTAATTAATATTCAGCCTGAAGTAAATATACACCACTTTACATGGTGGTCTACTAAAGGTGAGGTAGGCATGGGAAATGGGGCCTATGACTAGCCCATCTGCAGGTAGATAGAACAGCAGTGCCTTGTGCTGCCCACTGAACACTTTCCACAACACCAACAGTCACACAGGTGTTTTCTTTTTCAAAATGCTGTATCTACTCTTGAATACAGAAAGACCATGCAAAAGAAATGATGACATAGGAAAATGAATTCAGAAAAAGATTATCATGGAATCACAGAATAATTTAGCTTGTAAGGGAGCTGTGAAGGTGTCTGCTCCAACCTCCCTGAAAGCAAGTCTAAATGCTGCACGTGACCTTGTCCAATCGAGCTTTGAATATCTCAAAGGATGGAGATTTGACAGCTTGCCATGGAGAAAAAAAATTCCTCAGATTTAATTGGAGTTTCCTGGATTTCAATTTGTCTCTGTTGTCCCTTGTCTTTTCCCTGTGCTTATCCAAGAAGAGTTGGGCTCTGTCACATCTATATTCTCCCATCAGGTAGTTGAAGACAGCAATATGATCTCTTGCTAGACTTACGTTCTTAAGGCAAAACAATTCCAGTTCTCTCAGCCTCTTGTACTATGTCCTCCAAAGCAAAGCACTGAGTATATTTTTCTACAGGGCTATAGGATTTACATCTCCAGCTCAAGGAAGCTATAAAGCTGGGACAGGATTGGCAAGAGAATTAGAACGGCTGTGGTTCTGGAAGAATCTCAGATATATTCACTCAACCCTGTGTCATAGAACAGGGGAGAAACTTCCCACTTCTGCCCCACCATGATAAATTAGGACTTCTGACTCCACATTAATGAATACTGGTCAGTCTTTTGAAGCTGCTAATATGGGCCTATTATAATCTTGGATACATCTGTGCGAGTACTTGCCAAATACTGCTGATAATGGTTGTGCCACGTTATTGTCAAATGAGTGGCAATAGCTGGTCACTAAATCTTAACTGGTCATTTGCTGCAGCTGAAACAAGACAGGAATACTAATTTTTTTTTTACCTGCCTGAAAAGAAGTGACTGGAAATCCAGAAATACTTCAAGAAGGACAGAGGGATTGAGGTGATACATGATGAGTTTAAGGGTTCAAAGAAGAATTTTCAAAAGAAAAAAAAAATAAAGGCATCCCAGGGAGCTCTAGACAGGAGTTAGAAATACACAGACAATCTTCTGTAGTGGGAAAGACTGCTGTAGTGGCAGGACCATCCAAGGTGAGTGAAAGTACAATAGAAAAATGCCTTGGTGAAAAAAGAAACTGCGACCTTGGACTATGGCATGCAGGCTAAAAGAAGTTTATAGCACAAACCTCCTTTAGATTAGGACCTCACACAACCTTATAGGAAGTATCTATCTGACAGAAGAAACTTTACAAGATCTGTTACAATATATCCTGCCTACTATTAATGGGCAATAATCAATGCCAGTAAAGTAGGGGTAAGGAAACTAATGCTCTGGACCACTCGTCTGTTCCTACACTGCTTTTTAATCCACTAGATAAAGGGATATCAGGATTCAGTGGGTGAAAACTGAAGCTTGAGAAATTCAAGCAAAACCATGTATTTCAACAATGATAGCAAGCAACCACTGGAACGCTTTATCAAGGGATGTGATTCTGTCACTTGAAGTCTTTACATCAAGAGTGGACATCTTTTTCAAATATATGTTTTAATTCTATACGTGACTAGTGTGCAATCACTTGCTAAAATTACATGGTCTATTTGAGGTATGACTAGGTTATGGCTATAGCAATGGATATTCTTAGTCTGAAACTCAAAAGGTGAAATTCTCTTCTGGTTTAAGTTAAAGTGAATTTTTCTTTGATTTCTCTTAGGCCAGGATTTCACCAGATATCTGCAAAACTTTATCCCTGAAAATGCTGGGCTGATTTGTATCACACATAGAAACTGATGATGAAATTAAAGGAAAACATGTTCTCACCAAAGCAAATGACTTTACTGTTGAATGCTTATTCAAAAGAGCTTTGAAATAAACAGTGGTTGTTAACAGAAATGTTCAGGCATGTAAAACATGCCAGAAAAGAGCCACATAAATCTGAATGAACCACAATGCAGAAAGACATTTGTTCTATTAACAGATCTTACATAGGTATTAAATAAAAGCTTGCAGTTTTATGAATAAAAAAGGCTATTTGAATGCATGTCAAGCTGACACATTTGTTTGCTGCAAATTCACATAATCTTTAAAATATCGACATGAGGTAATGGTTTACTAAATTAAAGACAAATAAAAAAACCCCACAACAACAACAACAAACTGATGGTGGGTAGAACATGCATTACATATAAAGCTTATTTAGTTAATTTGCCTCAAATATGACTCCATCAAATTATGTAAGCCTAATGCCAGAACTCAATGCTTTTAAATCGTATGGGGGAAACACCTTTTTTAGGACATCTCCTGGTTTTTCAGTATATGTAGACATTTAGAATGAACATGTGAGTAGGAATTTAGGAAGAATGGTTTAACACTTCACTATACGTGCTGTTTCACCACAATTTTGGGAAGCCTCGAGCTAACCTGAAATCAAAGATCTTCTGGTTCAGAAGAAATGCTCCCTAAATATGGGCCATTTCATAACAGGTCATGGTGCAGCTTTAAATGTCATGAAAGTTTTGTTTACTATGGTGCCACTGCATTCTGTGTTTCCAGACCAAAAAGTATAAAAGATTCATACCAGTATAATCTGAATTTCTGGTGGATTATATACAGTAAAAGTTGACTATTACAGAGAAAAACTGACTAGGAGTGTCATTACAGACAAATAACCAAGTCATATACACAATGAAAATCTGAAAGGACATAAAATACCAAAGACATTAAAATTTGGCACCTTACACAATCAAATTGAAGGTGGTTTTGTTGTTGTTTTTTTTTTTGTCTCAGTGATATCCAACAGATAAAAAGAAGGGCCATGACCAGTTTTTCTAAGTTGTATTATTAAGCCCTTTGAATGAAAGTTGTAATACAATTCCCACTCCTGTACAGTGTTAAAAATTAATGATCAAGTTCCTGGCGTCACAAGCACAAGTCTTTAAAAAATAATGTACATTACCAGTGCCTTACTTTTCCCATGTTCCCAGGTATATGACAACTAGTTTAGAAAAAACAGTTGTTTTGAGTCCCCTTTTGTTCTGTTACAAAGCATGTACCAGAAAGTGGATGACTGACAGGTTTAGACATAAAATAAACTGGTCTGTTGGGAAGTTTAATCTGTGAGCTGGACCAATGGTAAGGGTTACTTTCTCAAAGTACCAAATAACTTTCAGATATAGCCGAAAAAATATGCCCTTGAGTGAATTCATTATCTCTCTAGCCTTCTGCTTTCTTTCAGCTTTTAGCATATATATGCATTTCCCTAGGGTTAAGCTAATGCATTTCTCAATTCCTAGATTGCTTGAACAACAAGAATCGAAGATGATAACAAAATGAATTCCCAAACCCATTCTGAAGTACATGAGTTTTGAATTTTAAGTATTTTGTTGTTTCAAGGGAAGAGGTATAAACAGTATCTTCTGAATTAAATAGAAAATCTTCGACTTGTGAAATGCTTCCATGTTCTCTTCTCAGCCACTAGTGAAATTAAATAAGTTTATACTGGTGTCACAAAGAGCAAATCAATGACGATATCTTTCAGAAAAGTAATTAAGAGCAAAGAACTCTGAAAGACCACTAGCTATTTTAGATGGGGCATAATATTAGGGAATTTTCAATTTTAAAATGTGAAAAAGACTTTAAAGAACACCAAGGAGAACATGTATTTATGCTTCTTGCTGTCAAATACTTTGGATTCCGGTCAAGTCTTTCTGTGATATTTTAAAAACACAGAAATTGGAAAGCAAATAATAAATGAGTGACTCATTTGTCAGCTTAATAATACTAAGGCTTGGTGTCTTGGTAATATAGACGGTATTACACTTTTTCAGATTTTGAACTCTCAAACATTTCCTAAGGAAGTTGTAGTTCCTTGTATGAGTTTACAGACGTAAGGTTTGATTTTCTTCTTAACCTGTCATAGACCTGAATAGGCTCCAGTTTTTCATGGTTGACAAAGTAAAAAACACTGTTTTGTTCTAAAAAAACATTATTTGAAATGACTGCTCTGCCTTGGGTGACCTCTGAAATTCCTTTGACTTTGGGTGGATAAAATTTAGAATCTACTATAATTTAGTCATCTAGGCTTCTTCTAGTGCCAAGAAAGAGAGATCTTAAGATATTTGGAATTAAACTGTCTTCTTCAGGTTCCTAAATTGCACATGTGAAAGCCTAACAGATTAGCTTGCACTAAGACACCAAAACATTTACACGGCTAAAGCAGTTGATGAAAATCTCATTGTTTAAGTCTCTACACAAAACCACTCAAGATCTACAAAATAAGAATGAATTTACACTATAGTTCAAAAGCTTTTCATATAAGTAAAAGCCTTGAACTGCTTTAAATTCAAGGGTATCACAAAGAAAAACAGAAATTGCTTGTGTCCTGCTTTATCTGTTTATCTGTAGGGTATTACTTGCTTTGAAAAAACCTCTCACTGCTTCCGGGAGCTGAATAAGGCACTGAAATTTTTGATAGGTGCACAACGCAGATATAGTATCAAGAAATGACTAGAAGAGACCCCAGCTTGTACTTTAAATAAATCCATGCACTATTTCTGTGGGGCCAATGTAAATAAGCTTAACTATTTGTGCTTGTAATAGAATTTCATATTCTTTAAAGACTTTTTTACTCAGGGTAAACAAGGCTTTCTTGAATAGTAGGATCACATGCTACAGCATGGCACTCAGTTTTACAGCTGGCGAGGCTTTGTGCTTATTGGAGACAGGCTGTCTTAGAGAGAGATCATGCAAAGATGAACTCATACGCATCTACTCTACCAGCAAAAATGAGTTGGCTTTTAAGAGTAAAACCACAATGTGTTAGGGTGAAAAATAACTTCTTGATTAAGGCACTGGAATAGCATAAAAACCAGGATTCCATTCCCACAGCACATCTACTTTTTCAGTCAATTTCCAATGATTTTGGAGACACCACCAAGAAAAAAAAATGACAAGGAAATCATTACTGTGGAGATACATTCTGGGACACCTTGGTTAACCGCTGGAAAACCACTCGAATTTTTAACCTTACCTTACAGAAATCAAAATTCAGACCTGTAGCTGTAGTTCACCTTCCATCATAAGAAAAAAGTTATGTAGGACCAAAAGAGATGTCTGGCTTCATCAAGACTAGCACTTTTTTGTTTTTATCAGAGACAACCATACTATGCAATTTCTATCCTAAATTTACCAAATCTTATGTTAAAATGAGTTACACTGTTTGCCTTTTAGATACATCAGTAAAGGCTAGTTACTCACTCTGTTGACAATTAGAAACGTTCCTGTTCATAGTCCAAATTACTTACAGCAAGGGCAGGTATGCTAAGAGTGTTAGAAAGATATTACTGAATGAAGCAGAGTTTGGTCAAATGTCTGGACTTCCACGTTATTTCCAAACAGCCATGATACTGAGATCACATTAACAGGCTAGTAAAGACCTCAGTAATTTTTTTCTCATGTTTTTATAGAGACTAAATTTGCCAACCTTCATTTATATGGAACTATCCCTTGTTAATTAGAACAATACTTGCCAGCAAATTTGCAGTTTTATTTTCTTTTTATTCCAAGACGCAGGTTATCATGTCTCCCCTCTTGAACACATTAAACACTTTCAGTTGATAAGACATAAAAATCTATTACTCTCACAGAGTATAACTCCCTCTCGCTTCCATTGTGTCTGTCCTTTAACAAGGTAATAAATATCAGTTAGTCACCCAGAGAGAGGGCAGATATGGAAGTCAAGCTGAGTTTCACTGTCCAAAGGGAAGAAAGGTGACCTGGAGGCAGAGAGGGTCAGACTCATGTGGGTCTGCTCAGTGTTGCCTGTTTGATCTCCCTGATTACGGACTTGGGCTGTGCATTTGTTTTGGGTTCACTTCTCAGCAGCACAGAGAACCAGAGCTGTTAGAGTGGCAACAGCAGCGGCAGCAGCAGGGGAAATGGAAAGATCACACTGGCAAAAATGAGAGTCATAAGAAGTCTAGATGAGAGAGGAAATGCCTGAACCTGTTTAAAAAAGGAATACAGTTGTGACTAAACATGTGTAAACCAACAGCTGACCAAGTGATACTTTTTGCTTTTACAGAAAGTCTGGGCTGTTTTCATTTTAAAAAATTGTCATCATAATTAATGATTTAAAAAAAATAAATTACAGGTCAGAACATCTGATTTGGTAGATCTTTTGTTTGAACAACAGCTATGGAAGTTTTTGGAATTTTGGGAAGAGAGCAACAATTGCAGAGAGATCTTGTGTCCCTTAACATGTCCTTCATCATAGATTGAAATGTGAGGAGAGATGGACAGATGTTCTAAAGCAACTGAATTCTCCTTTCTAAATGAGTTAGGATTCACCACCAACTGAACGACAAAATTACATATACCATGTTAATCTCAATCACAAAGGGTGTATTAGCTTATATTATCTTTGCAAGCTCCTATGATAATGCAGTTGTTGGGGGTTTTTTAATGTATTCGGTAAACTAGAAAAGGCTGTTGGCTCAGTTAACATCACTTAGGTGACTTGAGTAACTGATTAGGCCACAGTAACTCAACCACTTGCAATTATTTCTCCTTATCCATACTGAAGGACCTGTGAGAGACTTAAGGAAGAGATGGCAGAGCAAACAGGAAGGAAAGGGAGGGTCCAAATAAAGTGAATCAATCCTAATGAGAATAAATCTCTTAAAGATGATTGTTGGGAAGCTCATATAGTGTTTTTGTTGCTGTTCTGAAAGTAAGTCCTGAAGTACCACACAGTAAATAATGAGTTAAAATATATGTAATAACAATCTATGTAATGATTTCCTTCCAGTTTATGAGCTAATAGAAGCAAATGTCTTGTAAGAAAAATGTCATGGAATTTTTCTGGGAGACTATGATAATGTGAGCACGCCATCGGGTTAGATGCAAAGGCAGCTGTCAGTTTTGGCATTCAGCTTTAAGTGCCTGGATTCGCAGCCTTAGATAATGCCTTGTAGAATAGTTTTTCATCATTAAATATCTGAAGAGGGTTTTTTTGTGTGTTATTGCATCACATGCCATCAGAATGGTTCCAATTTGCGTCACTGGACAGACTGGAGACCTCAGATCCATAGAACAAGCATCTGTCACTTCAGCTGCCTCAGTGACAGACAGCTGTAGGAGGTTGTTTTCCATCACATGGCTAATGATTATAAAAAGAAGAAAAATATAACTTGATGGTGGGATTTACTGATGTTGACTGACAAAAAAAAGAAGGCTAAGAAAAAGAAAGCTGGAGTTTCTCCCAACGCATCAGTTCCTATCGCTGTCTGTGTTTATACTTTTTCCTGGTCATGACAACCTATCTCTCCTCTTCCTTTCCCACCCTTTTCAATACATTTTTCAGGCTACATCTATTCATATTATCATTCCCTTTTTTTTTCTTTTTTTTTAATCATTCTGCTTGTCATTGTAACACTTGGTTATCCTTCTCATTGGTTTCTGGTTTTACTTAACTCTTATTTTCTGTATACCTTGTGTATACTACAAGCAGCTGGGAGAACTCTCAAGATCACTGACCCTTGTCCTGGTGGGAGACACCAACCTACCAGATATCAGCTGGGAACGCAATACAGCTGAGAGGGAACAGTCTAGGAGGTTCCTGGAGTGTGTTGGGGATAACTTCCTGACACAGCTGGTGGGGGAACCAACTAGGAAAGGAGCCCTGCTGGACCTGCTGTTTGTAAATGGAGAAGGACTTGTGGGGAATGTGACAGTTGGAGGCTGTCTTGGGCATAGTGATCATGAAACGATAGACTTTTCGATTCTCAGAGAAGCAAGGAGGAGCACCATCAGAACTGCAGCCACAGACTTCTGGAGGGCAGACTTTGGTCTTTTCAAGAGCCTGCTTGACAGAGTCCCTTGGGAGGCAGTCCTGAAGGGCAAAGGAGTCCAGGAAGGCTGGATGTTTTTCAAGAAGGAAGTCTTGAAGGCACAGGAGCAGGCTGTTCCCATGTGCTGAAAAACAAGCCGTTGGGGGAAAAGACTGGCCTGGCTGAACAGAGAGATATGGATACAACTCAGGGAGAAAAGGAGAGTTTACGGCCTTTGGAAAAAGGGGCAGGCCACTCAGGAAGGCTGCAAAGATGTTATAAGGCTATGTAGGGAGAAAACTGGAAAGGCCAAAGCCCAACTAGAACTTAACCTGGCTTTGGATGTTAAGAACAATAAAGAGAGTTTCTATAAATATATTAGTAACAAAAGGAGAACTTGGGAGAATCTCCATCCTTTATCGGATGAACGCAGTAGCATAGTGACAAAGGATGAGGAGAAGGCTGAGGTACTTAATGCCTCCTTTGCCTC
>VYZM01021921.1:0-39158 GCA_013398915.1 Dromas ardeola | reverse complement strand
GGGGTGTTGGTCAACAGCCGGCTGAATATGAGCCAGCACGTTCAGATAGCCACGAAGGCCAGCAGCATCCTGGCCTGTATCAGGAACAGTGTGGTGAGTAGGACTAGGGAAGTGATCGTCCCCCTGTACTCGGCACTGGTGAGGCCCCACCTCGGGTACTGTGTCCAGTTCTGGGCCCCTCACCACAAAAAAGACATCAAGGTGCTGGAGCGGGTCCAGAGAAGGGCAACAAAGCTGGTGAGGGGTCCGGAGAACAAGTCTTNAGCCGGCTGAATATGAGCCAGCACGTTCAGATAGCCACGAAGGCCAGCAGCATCCTGGCCTGTATCAGGAACAGTGTGGTGAGTAGGACTAGGGAAGTGATCGTCCCCCTGTACTCGGCACTGGTGAGGCCCCACCTCGGGTACTGTGTCCAGTTCTGGGCCCCTCACCACAAAAAAGACATCAAGGTGCTGGAGCGGGTCCAGAGAAGGGCAACAAAGCTGGTGAGGGGTCCGGAGAACAAGTCTTATGAGGAGCGGCTGAGGGAGCTGGGAATGTTTAGCCTGGAGAAAAGGAGGCTCTGAAAGGTCATCTTCCAACCTAGGCAATTCTATGATTCTATGAACTCTGCTCACCCTTCTGTTCCTCACTTCTTAGTAAGCCAGTCAATGCTTCCCCCTGCCTCCCCCCGGCCCAGGTTCTTGAGTATTTATTTTGCAAATAGACTACTAATTCTGAATTTCAGTGATTCTTATGATTAAGGTTAGGTGCAACAAAAGTAATCCTTGGGCTGACAGAACCTCTCAGCTTTCTAATAAGGTAGCAGATACAATGAATTGTGACTCATCAGTATCTACATGATATAAGATGTTATCGAGAGTAGAAAGAATGGTTTGTATATATTACCAAACTCCCCAAAGCTTACTCCAAACATGTACAATCATTAATTTTCAAATATGTTTATATATACATATTTACAAAATTGTAAATGTCTTTACTACTGCCCTTGACAACTGGTCCTGTTTCAAAGATTGGAAGCACTAGTATTTCTATGTGATTGGACTGTAACCACTTATTTTTAAAAAATCTTCCACTCCTCTCAATCTTGTTATTGGAGAAAACTGAACTGTATTATTTGAAACTTTCAAAATCACATGTACTGTGAAGCAGACATCTGACAGAGGATACCTTAACCTGAACAGTTTAAGCTTCAGAAAATTATAAACCTGTTTCGAAGTCTTACAAGTGAAAGTACGGAGCTACATTGTTTTTTTGTTCTCACCAAGAAGCCCCATAACAATCAGTTGTGTGGATTTTTTTTTCCCCTGCAATATCCATCTCTAAGGAATGCAGACAATATATTGCAATTGATATACTATGTTCAAGCAATTCAAGCAATCTCAATGGAACTGATTCCTGTTTGCTTCCTTGTCAATAAACAGTTCAAATGCTTCAATACCTGTGCATCTCTTCAGTTTTAAGGCAGACCAAACAACACCTTTTGTTCTACACCAGAAACTTAAGTTATTGTTTTTAGTCAACTTTTTATATCCTGTCATTTAATAAATCTAGTGAAACCAGTCATCTCCTATGCATCAAAGAAACTATTTATCTTCCACGCAACCATGAAAACAGCCTCCAGAAATCCTATTTGAAGGTTGCAATGAGTCAGATCGTGCTTTTTTAAGGGAGAATATGATTTAGGTTCTGTTCACTGTACAGACAAACGGTTTTTAGGAGGACTTGTCCTCCCTGAATACAGAGGCTAGGAATTTTCGTGTAAAATATCAAGTTGACAAGAAGAGCAGAGCCAATAAACTCTAGCTGGGACTCCGTGCAGTTGTAATGACGCCTGGTAGATTAATGAACAAGCAGAGCAAGTGGAGTATTTCCTCTCCAGAGCACGCAGGCTACAGATTTGTCTTTCAGAAAACAGAGCAGTATTTTCCCTCATCTTCTCCCCAGGAGACGGGAAAAAATATTTGCAGGCATGACTATGTTAAGAAGGTATGAACTGACGACACTAGAAACAATAGTGCCTTTCCCTCAGGCCTCAGAAAAAAGACTGTGTTTCATCACAAACTCAACTTAGGAGAAATACATATATTTTTTGATCCAGAATCATGACTGCTTATTTCTGATTTCTGTACAAGAGCGGTAAGATTTCTTTCTTGGCACTGCAGATAACATTTAGATCAGCTTGAGCAACTTTGTATATATGGCTAAGGACGAAATCTTCAAAGGGGGATCTGGCAACTCCCATGAACCCGTCACCCACTGGCAGTCAGCACTAATCAGCAGAAATTATTTAATTAATCTGGTGTGCATGACAAGATGTCGGTGGGGTGGGGCTGCAGGGAGAGCTCCGGGGCTGCCCCGCGCTGGACGCAGCCAGTTGCAGCCTGTTCCAGCCAGTTCCTGCCGGTTCCGCAACAACCTTGCTGCAGGACATTAGCCCATTACCCAAACTGGTGGCACCAATGGGGAAATGTATTTAAGCAAGAGCAGAAAACACTGGTCAGGCAGAGGAGGAGAGGGGAAAAAAAGTGAGAAACCACCCTGCAGACACCAACGTCAGAGACGGAGAGAGGGAAGGAGGCGCTCCAGGCGCCGGAGCCGAGATTCCCCTGCCGCCTGCGGAGGAGACAGTGGTGGAGCAGGTAGTTCCCTGCAGCCCAAGCAGGTATGTATGTCTTTTTGTTTCTCACTACAGAATGTATTTTAATTGGCAATAAATTAAATTAACTTTGCCCAAGTTGAGTCTGTTTTGCCTATAACAATGATTGGTAAATGGTCTCCCTGTCTTTATCTTGACCCAAGATAAAGGTTCCTGTTTTTCATCTTATTTTCTTTCCCTGTCCCACTAGGGAGGAGTGACTGAGCAGACGGATGGGAATTTAGCTGGTGGCCAAGGCTGACCCACCACAGCTGTACTCCAGTATACTAACTTGGAAATGTCAGCCTGAATGTATACACCAATAGTTGCCAGCTTTGTTGATTTGATCAATATCAATACTCTAACATGTTTATGGATGCACGTGGATACATGGCTTTGGACAGGGAAGGGGGAATTTCTCTTTACGCTTCCCCACAACGCTCAGATCAGTCTCACATGCTTCACACTCGCAGCAGGGGAAGTGATGAGGCATGGGCAGGCCATAGTGCAGGGGTGGCTGCATTTCCTCATCCTACAACAAAATCTTCATGACTGAAGGTCATGAGACACAAACCTTGTTCCTCAGGGAACTGAGGGAATGACGAGATCTTGGAACTTGGCCCCAAGTTAGGCACCAGGACTGGACCTCACTAATATCAGTTTTCAGTAGTCTGGATTGTTTCATCCTACAGCTGGGGTTCAATTGTCTTGTAGCCACTGTGCCAGAACAACCTGTCAACAAATAAATAGCATGACGTGGCCATAATGTAGAATAAAGACTCTGAAAGGCTCTGAAGCCTTTGTATGGCCATGCCGGCTTGAAGTGAGAAAATCTGCCTAAGCACACTCATGCCAAGTTTACACCCAGAATTTCTGAACTTTCACTGCTCCAAGTTTGACTGGAAAGCTTAATTACAGCTCCACTGGATATCCCAAGAAAAGTGATGGGAAATAAACTCGTCAGAAATTGATTTTTTCTGAGATTAAATGTTTTTTCCTGTTTTCTTCTACGCACTGAATGAAAAAACCCACCATATTTGCATTACTTGTGTTTATCTTCCCAGTGAAATTTAGAAAATTGAAATTTTCCACAAAAATGTTACCTTTCAGATGGGTCAGTTCTTCGCAGTTAATCCATCAGTACCTTGCAACCCATTCTAGCGGAAGCTGTTATGAAGCAAATGCTGGTGGAATATTTGATACTGAAAACGTCATTGACGATCACATTATGACGGCAAACTAATTTAGGTGGGTTTGAGGGGAAAAAATCATCAAAACCCCACTGTCTATTCTTGAGCAGGAATTTAAGGGAAGTCATATGTAGCACGGGATCTTGTAATGTTCCCCCTCTGAAAATTAATTAGAAGGTTCTCCCATCATTGTGCTTACCCTTGCTACCAGTGCATGACAAAAGCTACTGGATTAACAATGTGATGTCAAGAGGTGTGATACAATAAGAACTGGGTGAAAAATCACAACCCTTGCTCAGCTTGGTTCAGCGTGATCGTACTGGTCTTTCTACTGTATTGTATTTATTCATCTTGGCTTTATATATATAGATATATATAATATATATCTCTTTATTTCTGTTGCAGTTGTATCTAGAAGCCTAGTTATGAACCTGGGCTGTGTTACATACAAACAGAAAGACAAAAAACGTTTTTTGTTCTCAAGAGTTTATGAATCAAACCCAGAGGTAGGTTTGATAATTATAGGGATTGTCTTTCACCTATATTGCTTTGGATTCACTAGGTTTTACAACAGGCTATAGTTCTCAATTAATTCTAAAAAACCTCAAATTCAGCTGAAAGCGTGCCTGTTCAAATTTTATCCAAACTTGGCAAAAACATAATAACATGAATCTTTAAATTGCCCAGCAATCTTCCAAAAGTGGATAATAATATTCTTTGAATGCTTTAGCTAGTTTTTGAATATTTGTCCAGACATGTTATTCAAACTCTACTCCATCTGATCTTGCTGTGAGTCAAAAGTGTGACACTCTCATAGTGTAGCAAGAATCTGTGACCCACATTTTTCATTGTTTAAGGTAAGTGTACGTGGCATAATTAAAAGCTATCATAAGTGAGGAGGTGTATGTTGGCTGTGCTATATTTTTGTTCAGCCCAAAATAGAATCTGAATAGACTTTTGATGCATAAAAGATATTAAAATCCAAACCCTACTAAGATTTAAACAGAACTGTTAACTTTTCACAGACATGATTGATTTGCCATTGCAAATTGTTGAAACCCAACTGATTGTGTGTTTAGATAATCAATTGCATAAGGACCGGCAGCAAATGATGAGGAATCAATAAAACGCATAAGCTTAGAAACAAATGACTTGTAAAGACTCTCTTACATTTCAGGCAATTTAATCCTAAGGAGTGCAAGCTGTGACCTCTGAGTGGGATGTGGTAATCTGGGAATCAAGAAGACAGCAGAGGCATAATGTGTTGGTCTTTCTTTGCTCGACGACCAAGAAATGATGAGATTGTGTGACTTGCAATGGCTTGAAGTATAACTTAGTCTTAAGAGTTAGAGTCTTTTTTGTTTTAGATTTCAGCAAAACACTCTACTGCATGTGTATTGTCCTAAGAAAGTGTAGAATTCATAAACATACATGCCATATAAACATACTTGCCATAATACCCCACAAAACCTGGCAAGTTTTCTCTTAGCCACTCTTTTCCTCCCACTTTTCAAAAGATGTGCCTGAACTTGTTCCAGCAATTAAGAAACATTTAAATTCTTAGAATGGAATTTGAGTGAAGTTAAAAAGTCTGTAAGACTATTGGATCTCAAGACTGGGAAGAACTTCACATTTATATGTGAAGACAAAAATAATTTTCCTACCAATAATTATTAAAAGAAACACAAGATAGACTGGTTCGTTTCATCTTCTGAATGAACAGTTTGTCTTTGCAAAAAGCTTTCCAGCAATAATCAGAGACATTACGGAAACAAAAAGAAAAGCCAAACGTTTTCTTTCCAGCTCAACAGAGAAGCAATCAAATCCTTTTTTCATCATTAAAAAAATCTGCAGACTGTGGACACTACTGCTTGAGGTGCCTACGCAACATGGCAGGCTGAGGTTAAACTTGTGGGGTTGGTTTTCACATCGCCTCCTATAACATAAACATCTTGAAACGTTTAGAAGCCATTAGAATCTACAGTAGGTCTGATGACTGAGTTGTGGGTAAATGTTGTTCAACAGGTCTTTTTTGTGACAGATGCAGGAGCCACATTTTGGGTGAAGGCTGTGACTGTTGGTCTCAAATATCCAAGAAATCCTGCACATGATGTTGGAAGGAATGAAAAAGATGCTTTTTTTGGTACTGAATTTGCTGAAGTGACAGATTTGGAGATTTCTAAGTGAGAAAGCTTTGTGACACTTGTATATGCCTAATATGCCTACGTCTGTATGTGTGCATATCTATATAAAAGGGAGATAGAGCTTATAGTTCACAAATATAAACAGATAAAGATTTATATTGCCTACTCATTCTGCTCATTTCTGGTCAGTAGCTGCTCGACCTTCTGACTAATACTAAACAATACAATGCAGCAGATGAAGATAAAATTAATGACACCCATTGACCCTTATATTTTTTGGCCTTTAAGTTTTTATGAGAGGATTTCATAGTCATAAAATTTAACACTGTTTTTCATTACAGATTTCTTCTGCCTGATTTGTCAGCTACAATAAATAAAAGCTTGGTGGATTAATATTGGTATGTTCGTGAACAGCAACCACATCAAGTCATGTCTGCGCCTAAATTATCTCTACTTTCGCTAGAAAAAGGAAATCCAAGCACTATGAAGAGAATTATTAAGAAATGCAATCAAATAAAATGTATGACTAATAGTGTCAATTCCTTACAGATAGGATCTTTGCTTTAATCATTTGGAAATCGAAAGTTGTTCAGATTCCTCTGAAATAAAGCCATTTTCTTCCTCTGTTATGTGTCGGCCTTGTGTCAGTTACTGCATTCAGCTAGAATCTAATAGCAATGTAGCACTGTGCAGAATCTATGTCTTACTGTATATAGTGATTGCAAAAGTTAGTTGCTCTTTTTAAATGAAATATATTTCTTTACAGTAAATACACTGGGAAGCAAAGATGATTAGACAGCTACTTTTATAAACATGACTGTGGTGTCTACTGATTACTTCACATCACCAGTGTATTTTCAATAAATAAAAATACTTTCCTTTCTCTTTTTTTTTCTTTTTTGAAAAAAAGGAATATAAAAAGTGAGAATGAGACTATAACTGAGTTTAAAGCAGTATACATCATGTATGACACATCAGCTACATATTAGGGAGCCATTCCTACTCAGTTGTTTGACAGTGCCCTGTATTCATTTGCTCCTGTGGGACACTCAACCAAGTTTTAAGGAATGTATTTTGTTTTGCACCAAGAGGGACCAAATGAAAAGTTTACCAGGTCAGTTATTTCGTAGTCAGATAAGGAGGTGATGACACAGTTGAGTGTTAAAAATTATTTAAAATGTGTCAAATGTTTTGACAGTACAACTTACTCATGACTGTCGCATTGGAAATAGGAGGCTTAATTCATTTTTTCCAGAATGTAGAGGTTAAGGGTAATCATATATAGCTTTCATGTAGCACATCTCATATATAGACCCTGAAGCACTCTAAGTGAAGATCTATATGTTCATGTCTATACTGTGAGAGCAGTCATGCTCTGTAAAGTCTTAGTTGAGGGCAAAGGGCACGTAACAGTACACAGAAGTCCCCCCCCCAACATACGCCTATGGTGCATGCTCACGACTTAACTCTTAACAAAAGAGACATCCCATGTTTACAGTGTTTTGCATATGGGAAATGAAGTAAAGCAAATGGAGTGACTTGCCCCAGGCTAGGTAAAAGATTGGAACAGAAGCGTCCTGCCTCTAGCAATGTTGCTGTCTGCCTTCCTGATGTTATGTTTGATTTATGGCAAACGGACCTGTCTACTCTCACATCTTTGTGTTGAGGGTTTTTTTAAGAAGCACTGGCTGCTTTGACCTCTTTCAGTTATGAAAATTAAACATTTACCTGGGTTATTGATTGCTTCATGTTAATTGTGGTTTTGTGGAGCAGCCAGAAGATATTGAACAAGGTGTTTCTAAGTGCTTGCATCATTTTCGCCAGTTTGAAATCACAATTAACATGGAAAAAGTTAATTCAAACTGTAAAATTGATACTGATTATCCTGAAATTTGCAGTTGTGTAGATAGTTTAACTTTCAGTTCACAGATCCAAATCTAAAAAAACCCGTATCACTGGAAAACTACGTATTCATAACTAAATCTGACAGGCAAGATGTTTGTTTTATCTACGTTAAGCTACTTCTGAAAGTTAATTTAAGTGTCTTTCAGAAGACCCAAGTTCCTTGAATAGTTAATGGAAAGAGATAAGCTTAAAGCCACCTAAAACAGCTTTCATGAATAATTCTGCCTGGCCTCAACCCATAAGGGATATAAACATGAGCATACACAGAATAATATTTGCATGCAGAACTGGTTTGTCCGTGGAAATGGGTAGCTGTGTCTATATGCATGAATCCTGTGAGTAAAATTGCTCTCTTTGCTGAGTTCTAAAGGACAGTGTATGCAAAATCACAGGAAATATTTTGAATCATTGATCATCTTGATTATAAAAGGCACTGAAATTTAAAGCAAGCTAGTAATTTTCACAATTAAACATGGGTTTGTGATATGCAACAGAAAATTTCTTTCCCTTAGTTCATGTTGCATTGTTGGCTTCACATATCCTTGCAAGCTATATTAAGTTTCAGAATACATTATAAAGATAAATATTGGACCTTTCCACATGTGGCATTATCAGTTAGTGGATAACTTATAGAAATTATATATAAAACTTTCCAAACTTTAGAGTTACAGGAAAAATAATAGTCTTCTCTGTCTCTGTCACCTGCATTTTGACAGGCTGTAAATATAAGACAAACCTAAGTAATTACACGTATATCCATACCTCTGCTGAAATGTGGCTGCAAGATTAACAGAGCTTCTGTGTTTCACATTGAGCTGCCCATCAAATGAAATCAGTGTTAACATAATAAGCTAGTTATTGCTGGTATTTAAAAGAAAAAAAAAAGAATTATAATAGGGCAAGTGCAGTAGGAGTTCAACAACTGCAGAGTACCACTGAAAGAGCAGTAGTGGCCTGAAGCAAGAATCAAAGTAATTACATCTCTCACAGGAAGTGGTAAGCAGCAGAGTTAGATGAGTTAGATGAAAGAAACATAACCAGTTCACTTTTAGCTTATTCGTTTGCAAGAGAGATGCTTTCTTCTGCTTTAGCGTGGAGAGCTTCCAACCACAACCCTTCCTCCTCCAACCCCAAATAACACCACTTTTAGGTAGCCAAGATTCAAACAGTGGTTTAAATTGCCCGCAGAGCAAGCAAATTGCAAATGTGGGATAGGCACCAAGTACAGCGAACCCATGTCCATACGTTAGCTAAAATCCATAAAGCAACACCAATGTTAGCATGTTGTGTGCATGAGGGGGGAAGGGAGGACTTCAATACCACTGAACTACCATGGCTTTACCACTTATGAATAAATGCATTAGTATAAAACTAATTAGTAAATCAGAAATGCCATTCCGCTCTTCGCAGTACAGATGCAATCTGTTAATACACTTACTAATATTTTGTCCCATCTCAGCTAAAGATCTGAATGGGCACCCAGAGGAGTGGAGAAGGAAGTGGGACACGTCTGCAGAAAACATCAGTTAGCCATTACTGGAATACCATGCCCAGTTCTGGCGTTGAACCTTTTAAAAAATTGGAGACATTTCTGAGAAGTTGTATAAAGCTGTCCTATATTCTTCAATGTATGCCTCATGGACAGAGATCGCATGAGCTCAGTCTACTTAATCGGCTTCAGGAAAAGACAGGAAGACAATTTATGATTATCTGTAAGTACCTATACAGGGAAAGACCTCTTTTACTACATGTTTCCACAATATAAAAATCAGCAGCTGGAAATTAAAATCGGACTAACTCAGGCTAAGACTGGTTAACAGGAGCTGGGAGGAGCAGTGGGGGGTCTGCCTGAGGAGGCAGCTGGTGCCTCCACACCTGGAAAAACCTGGCATCTACTTTATAAATAAAGCCAGTTCACATATGTTTAACAGGCTCATGCAGGCATTTGGGCACAGCCAGTGTCACTATCTGAAAAAAAGGGGGTTAATATCTAATGAAAAACCAGAAAACAAATCAACTTCTCACAACCAGAGAGCTCATTTGTACTAGCCTGGGTCATCAGTGGGAATCACTTTCCCTTATCCCATAAGTTCCTGTCTTACTGTCAGAGGTACCTCAGTGGCTCAAACAGCGCTTATCTCTTCCTCCTGCATGTAATAAGATTCAGCTCACTAAGTTTTTTAAAGCTCTTTGAGCAGTCTAATTTTTCCTGGTACAGGCTTTCCAGGGGCACAGTTTTCCAAAGGTCAATAACAGCACAAGTCACTGCTTTCCTTATGGCATCCCTGCCTGACTGATGTTGCTTGAGGCAACTCTGTCCTGGGGGAACTTGTGCCAAGAAAACAGGGAGAAGGAATCTCCATTGACAAGTTCTTCCAGCTGTGACAGAAAAAGATCTACTGAATGGACTTGGGGAAAAACGGTGAAACACCCTGTTTTGGACATGTTAGAAATTACTTAGAAATTTCTGTGGCTTTATTGACAGAACTGGAAAAAACACAGAACCTAGTAATTCCTGTAAAATCAAAGTCTAAAATTCTGATCTTATCTCCTGCCTTACGTGCCCTTCAGGCTATCACCTTCAAGCTGGGAATACTGGAAAAGATGGGATTATCAGAGTAATAAGAAAATAATGTCAGGAATGTGCAGTTTTCAGGTGGTGTATGGTCACTGAGGGAACCATAACCTGTGGCATAATTTAAACCACATCCAAACCCTGCAATAATCATTTCCTCAGTGCTAGTGATTGGTCAAAACATAATGTTGAAAATGAATGATTTATAGTTGGCTCTGTGTCAGCCTTCCATCTCTCCGCCTGTAAGAAAAGAAATCAAGAAAAAAAAGAAATCCAGCCAAAACCCCATGCCCCAATTGGGTAGTACACCTATATATTGGAATACTGTGATTGCTTCAGAAAAATGATGAACTAAGAATTTTGTCAGGGAATATGACATTAGGGAGTTATTGTGGCAAAATATTGATCACTTTTTTTTTCCCAGTAAAAATGTATTATAATGGGATTAAGTACATATCAAAAAGGTGTTAAAGAGTCAAAACATTATATTTTTGTAGGTTTTTTTCCAGTAAAGGTGGAATGAACTCTAGATGGAGAAGTTAGTGCCTGTACTAAGTACTATATACATTACATTACTTAAATGACTATCTATTGTGTGTATATACGGAGTTTATTTAACAGCATATATGTTAACATAAGACTTTTAAAAATACCAACTATGAAGCTAATAACAAATAATAACATAAAAAACAGCCCCAAGGAGCAGAACACTTGGTATATAAGCGAAATGATAAGTATAAAAATATTCCGTTCCTTAGCATAAAATCTTTACTTTCAATTATTCATCAGTGATACAAAATTTTATGAGTCTAAGTACACTTTTGCCAGCAGGTGTATTTAGCTTCTTCCTAAAAGACAGAATTGCAATTACCATGGAGGACATTATTTTACAGTAAATGTATTTCTTACTAGTCTCTTGAACGGTCTTGTCTACTTATACGCATTCATCTCATGGAGAGATGGTGCAAATGAGAGCCCTTCAGAAAAACAGGCTTTTGCTACAGAGGGTCCAGGCTCATCTGCATGAGAAGCAGAGACTTGTGTTGAAGACAATCTGTTGTGATTTCAGATGGGATAGAGTTAACTTTTTACTAGCGGCTGGTATAGTGCTGTGTTTTTGATTTGTGATGAGAAATACCTTTGATAGTGCACTGTTGTTTTTAGTTGTCACTAAACAGTCAAGGCCTTTTCTGCTCCTCACACCACCCCACAAACAAGCAGGCTGGGGGTGCACAAGAAGTTGGGACATAGCTGGGACAGCTGACCCCAACTGACCAAAGGGATATTCCATACCACGTTAACGTCATGCTCAGTATAGAAAGCTGGGGGAAGAAAGGGGAAGGGGGGACGTTTGCAGTGATGGCGTTTGTCTTCCTAGTAACCATTAGGTGTGATGGAGCCCTGCTTTCCTGGTGATGGCTGAATACCTGCCTGACGATGGGAAGTAGTGAATGGATTCCTTGTTTTGCTTTGCTTGCATGCACGGCTTTTGGTCTACCTATTAAACTACCTTTATCTCAAGCAACGTGTTTTTTCTCACTTTTGCTCTTGCAGTCCACTCCCCCATCTGAACTGGTGAGTGAGCGAGTGGCTGCATGGTTTTTGCTGCCGGATGGGGTTAAATCATGACACAGCTTCTTGTCCTTGGGACAACTGAAAGGTCATTCCCTCACTTCAGTACTGTCTTTCTCCCCGAGGATTTGTACAGAATGCGAGATTTCAGTGTATTTTAAATCTCCTGAGGTTTACATATTTGGAAATATTTCATTTAGTGAAGTACATGTGTTTTTTCTTTTTAGCTAAGTAGAGATCACATCTCGTCTTTTAAAAATACCATGCAGTTTCTTTGTATTTAACCTTTCAATATGTCTTTTCCTTTTTTAGGTTTTGTTTGTCTATTTGCTGTTTTCTGATTTCTTCAGGAATGATCCTCCATAGAAAATACTTTTTGATACATATATAAAATATCTATATCTATATACATATATATGCATGTGGATATGTATTTCTTTCAAGTGGAAGTTGCTGGAAATTGTAGAATGAGAAGAAAGTACAGGAAAAATTCAAGAAAAACACTTAATATGTCAGCACACAAAAATAAATGAACAAACAAAAAGCCATTAAGTTTTAAACTTAAGCAACTTGGAATTTTAAAAACTTGACTGCCAGCAATAACATTCTAGTTACATGTTAAAATATCACATTTCTGCTGTGCCTTTATAAATATTGTTCACAGATTAACTTGAGTCTGAAACGAGCCACTTAAATTGTAACTATGGATAGGTAAAATTTGTTGCATGTGAAAGACGATTCTGCTTCTAACATTGTGCCAAGTAAAAGAAAGCAGAAAGGTTATGGTCTAGCTGCTGCTGGGTGCACACTATCATTATGAAAGCAGCACCAAATTCAGCTGATTCACAGATGGTATGTGGGCGCTTTCAAGGATGAGAACTTTAATAACTGGGCAAGAATATGTAGTAAGTGTGATGGCAGAATGTAAGTAAATAGCAGATACATGAGAAATACATGATAGAAGGAAATAAACTGTAGGATAATGTGAGATGCAATTCATAGGAAATGGCCAAATACATTGGTATAGAAAGAGCCACAACTCACTCTGGATTTCAGCTACCAAACAGCTGGACTTCATTATGCTGCATGATCAATGATACAACATTTTACGCTTATTGCCAGAGCGGTAAAAGATTCTGAGTAATGAACGCAACACAAAGTGAAGCTCTGTGTCTCAGCAAGACAGAGTAGATAAGCACCTAGAAAAGATGAAGTCAGAAACAGAGTTTGGAGCAGATAATTATGATTAATGGAGAAACAGTGGCATGAGACAACAGGAGGAAATTCCTGGAATGGCATCTTTGGCCATTCAGGGAGCAAGATCCTGAGAAACAGAAGACAGTCCTGGGGGTTTTGTTTGTTACTCCTTGTTTGTGATTGTAGTTGGCTGCCGTAAAGAGAAAGATGAAATAATGGAGTATAATACATACATAATTCAAACTCAACTAGGTAACTGGCATTTCATGAGACAAGAAGATGCAAAACAAAGGCACCATGTTAGCACAACCAAAAAAAAATATACAGATATCATCTGTAAGGCGGGCACTGGGATGGGAAAAGTTAAATGGTTCCATATGACCAGGACACTTTCCACAGTCAGGCTTTTCTTACAGAACCTATCATTTTATTATTTTTTAATTAGGCTGTTTTAATTTATTAATGATTGTTATTAAATTTAAAATAATTTTCAGTTCTTAAATAATTCCGGTATTTTATCCTGAGGCAAAATCTCTTTAGCCTCTGGCACTTAAACTCAAAAGACTTCTAACTATCTGACTTGAAACAAAAGAATAAATATATGGCACCACACAGGGCAGATATCCAACAGTGTTATAATTTAATACGTTAGCCACTCACCTCAGGAAAACTGGATAATAGTTTGTGTCATTCATCAGCGAGGAAATTTTACTTCATGCTGTCACTGGGGCATCTTTGTACTATCCAGTGACATCCAGCTCAGACAGTCATGTTTGGGGACCAGTTCCTTGTGCTTCTGTGCAGTGCATTGAGACAAGCTCTTTTACAGGGCAGTTCAAAGCAAAAATCTACTGTAAGTGCTGTGAATCAAGCACCTAAAAAAGCCTTTCTCTGTTCTTTGATTAGAAAAGAAGACTTAAAGCATGTGGCAAATCATTCAGTAGAAGCGAGCCTACTTAAATGGGGTGGTTAACTTTCTTCACCACTCTCTTCCTTTTTTTTTTTTTTTTTTACTGCTTTCTGCAGGAGTATTGGCCTAGATAAACCTTTGGATTAAGACTCAAGAATTAGCAACAGGAGTGAAACACATCATTTTCAGTTCACTTTTATTCTTCTCCTTTTTCTTCAGGAAAAATTTTGTGTGCATTGTGGAATGCCTTGTTTCCTAAGGTTCAGTTTGAAGACATTTCTTTCCATTGCTTTTCTTCTTTATTTTCTTTTCCCTTAGAAAATATTTAGTCTGCTGTGTTGGTGAGAGCTGTCCAAGGCGTTAACTTGATATAAAGGACAAGGTGATAACGACCTTGATGACTCTTATTTTGCAAAGAAAGCTCTGTCTCCTGCCTAAATAAAGGTTATTGATATGAGAGAAAACTTGTTTTCATTATAACAACAAAGTTAAAGATCACAGATCTCCTTCTATAGCTTTAGATGTTCATTTTGTTTTTGTAGATCTAACCCACTCATGCCAAAATAATACTTCTAGATTTTTCATAGGAAATCCCTGAAAAACAGAAAAAGAAGCAAATTTTCTCATTATGAGACTTTAAATGTTGGGGCCAGGGAAAGAACAACTACAGCTTGAAGCTGTTTAAAGTGTTTATGACAAAACTGCTCCATCAGCGGTGACCACGGAGCAGAGGTAAAGGCATGTGCAAGCCCAGGGACTGCCCAGGGCTTCCCACTAAGAGGTGCAGGGTGGTTTGCGATCACATGGTCGAGGTCTATTGCTCTGCAGAGGAGAGTGCCTAGGTGGAATTCAACTCCAAATTAATGATGCCAAAATTTAAATACCTGCATGCCCATGTCTGCAGGCACTGTAGCTGTCTAAGCTCCTGTTTATATTCCATGGACATCTAATCAATAGAGTCAGTAGGATCTTGAAATCTATTCAGTTTATCCAGAGCTAGTTACCTGAATTCTATCAGTTCAGTTACCCTCCAGATTCCACTCACTGTATTGCCTAAATCTCATTTGACTTCTGCCCTAGACTGTTTCTGCTAAAATAGAGTTTTTAGCCATTTTTCCAGTTCAAATACATGGAATAATATGAGGGCTGTGCCACAATTTACCAAATTGAGGATACAAGACCTTTTAGGACAGTAGTTTGGGTTTTTTTGTTTCAGTACAGCAGAGCTCCTGAGTGCTCTACCTGAGAACTGCACTCAGCTTTCGTTTCATAAGAAACTGGTTGGCTCATTCCAAATGACATTCCAGTAACAAAATAAAATACATTTTGTGTGGACAGTCAGGGGACTTAGCATTGAACCAGACATTTATGTTACTTGACTGTGATAAGGCACACAACGACTTTTCAGGAAAACAAACAAAAGGAAAAATTATTAGGTGTGTTTCTATTAATGTTAAATTATTTTGCTTTATATGTCTTCTGGCTTTATTCTTCTGTATCTATGGTTCACTTTTTCCAAGACCTTGTTCAGTAATACATAATTTGTACAAAGATCTTTTATCTTTAAGGACAGAATCAAAAAGGTAAAAGAGTAAATTTTCCTTCTCAAGATTTTTGCTATTGTTGTTGCTTCACTTCTTACAAAAAGTACACTGAATTCCTCAATATGGCCTTTCTGCAAAGTATCATGCCTTCCTAAACAATGGGAATTGAAGGAACTTTCTGTTCTTTTTCACCTTTCTTTGGCAGATATTTTTTCATCTCATGCTCTGCATTAGAAGCAAAAACATCTTTCTGCACTGTTGTTGTGTTTACTTATTTGGCAAATGCTTCCCATGGAACACACTTCAATAAAGGTTGCAGCCAGTGTCACTTGATGTAGCTTTAGGATGAAGTGTGTGTTTTCTCCGTACAATGTACAAACAGAAGGTGACTTCTCAGTTGGTGTCAGAGACCTGGCCTCAATCTCCTTTTCTAACAAGGTTTCTTGGGTATTATTGGGCAAGCTATTTCAGACCAGATCCTCAAAATGGCTCAAAATGACTCAAAATTTCTGCAGTGGGTCTGAAATATCTGAGTGAGTTATTTATGTTCCTTACCCCATACCTCAGGAGAATTAGGTTCCTTTGCATAAGAGTGGGTTTAGTAATACCCACTGTACTCAAGCTGTAGAGGTGCCTAATTTAGGCTATAGGAAGCACTGGAAGATGGGGTGGTTCAGTGACATTGTCTCTTACTGGTCTCTTTGCATTTATCTATAACACTAAGTTTCAGGATCAGATGGTAACTCACGTCTGTAAAATTTCCTGACATATATAAGCTTCTAAGACACCCTTTTAGACAAAACTGACTCATTTAGGGTTTTTTTTAACATACAGATATATCATTTGGTATCATTTAGAGACTGGATTATGAATCCAGGAACAGGAGACATTTATTCCAGCCTTTCTTCAGCTGTAGAGTTTTCGAATTTCCAGATTCCTCTCTGCACAGAAGCACTCTCATGAGAAGACTTGTGCTACTTTCACTGTTCACTTTGAATTAACTGGAAAGAATTTTTCTCTCTTGGGAAATTTCATGAAAAAAACTATATGATTTAAAAATATTAATAAATTATAATGCCATTTTGTAATGTAAAACTATTTCCAAACTGTTCTGCTGATGACTCTATTAGCTGAATGCTTCATCAGCTTCAATGAATTTTATCCTTGCATGATCTTTGTGATGTAAAACACTCAAAACTAATTTTTCAGTTGGAGTACTACAAGAGACAGACTAAATGTTTTACTTGACACCACAAAGTGAGCTTGGAAACACCCAGTTCTTTTAAGTCCTTGAGTATCTCCATCCACTTGTGGACACTTCCCCTTTATGTGTTCCTGGAAACAATAATCGCAACACTTGGACAGGATCAAGAGATCAGAGAAGAGAAGAGATGGACTGGTTTCAAGAAGGTCAGGCTAGGTTAAATGCTTGGTCTACACACTTTGATTGAGTTCCCTTAAATGTGCTACTGGAAGCAGGGTGGTAACATCGATGTAACTTTTTATTTGCTTTCCAAGGACTCTCCATTAGTCATTTGTCAATTGGGTTTTTATCCCACTGAATTTTTTTTTCTTTTTCTTTTTCTTTTTCTTTTTCTTTTTCTTTTTCTTTTTCTTTTCATTTTTTTCTTTTTTGTTCTTCTTTTTCTTCTTCTTTTTTCTTTTTCCTTTTCTCTTTTTCTTTCTTCTTTTTGTTCTTCTTTTTCTTTTTTTTTCTTTTTCCTTTTTTCCTTTTTCTTTCTTCTTCTTTTTCTTTTTCTTTTTTTCCTTTTTCCTCTTCTTTTCCGTTTCTGCTCTTGCAGAAGCACTTCTTAGCATCCGGAGAGACATAGTTCCACCAGTAGAAAAGAAGCAATTGCCTGTGGGCAATGTCACTGCTTATATGAGCTGTCCGAAAGCAGATGTTGGTTGCTTCAGGCTGCCCTATGATCTTCTTTTAATCCTTGACAGTGCATCATGGGTACTGGATAAACCTGTTCATGCAGGTACAGTTCATGAAGATTTGCAGTTGGTAACAATATTGCAAAATTCATGCTCTCCTGAATAAACTGCACAATAATAGCCTTACCCCCTACACAAGGCTTTCAACAGCTGAAAGAGCCATCTAATTCAGAACAGATGAAGCATAAAGAAGCATAAATGTTGTACAATGGCCCCAAAAAAGATCATGCATGACTGCATACATCCTAATTGTCCTTCGTTTGTATGTAGATTTAGCAGTGCAACCAGTGCTGTACCATTAGCACCACCGATACGCATTTATAAACCAACTTCAGGAAGCAATGTAAGAAAAAGACACTTCATCATTACTGCATGATTTAGACCCAGAAAGGACAATTGGAAAGGTACCCAAGTGTTCATCTGGCAACACAGCAGGCTCATTATCTGTATTAAAGTCATTATTTCTGTAGGGGAAAAAAAACCCCAAAACAACAAAAAAAACCAACCCCAAAACAAACAAGGTGTTGAAAAGCAGTAGGTAAAGAAAACATGTGCTGCACATATGCAATGTGTAAGAGACTGTGCTGCAGTGAGGGTTGCCATGGAGACTGCTGGATGGCAGTAAAAATGCAATGGGATCTGAAAGTAAGGTGCTGAGAGCATCCCATATGAACCCTCAGCTCCCACTGAAGTTAAGCCAAGTCGAGATCTGTCCCTGTTTATTGCCAAAGCAGTCTAGCACTGGGCAAGATGAAACTTAGAAGAGCAGCACTAGTTGGTGGCATAGGAGCTACCAGCAGCTACTACATTCATAGGAGCTCATTCCTCAAGAAGCCACCATCCCAGGAAGAAAAGAAGGATTTAATTATTACTTAGCAAGAATGCTGCCTGTGCAACAGCTTTCCTTTTTCAGAGTGAGGAGTAAATTACTTAGCTTTTTTAAAAATATATCTTACCTGAGCTAGTCTGGCTGGTGAATCATGAGGCCTATGTCCTATTCCCAACTCTCGTAAAATCTTTACTTTCTACAACAGGGAATATTAAGAGTAGCTGCTTCCTTTCTTATAACTACAACTATGGCTGGAGTAAGGCGTGATAAAAAGGTGGGCTTTATTATTCTGTACTGCAAAGTACAGATGCGACAGCCCCATCCTCTGTTTCCACACAACCATCCCAAATTACACAGTGGTGCTATCATATTGAGAAGCACTTGCAGGTTGTCACACTGGGTTTAAGCATCCATCTCAAAATATACAACTGAAATCCTGGCCCTTCTGAAATGATATGGGAGTCCTTCACAGAGTACAGTAGAGCCACATTTCTTTCATAAAATATGAACTATAATAGAAGAGATGCTGTTTGTATGATCATCAGTCCTCACTGAGACTTTTGGGACTGATGCTGCTTAACCCCGTGCTTTCTTTTATGATGTACATTCATGTTCACCTTGACCCAATCACCCTGGACCCATGCAGAATCCCACTGACCAAACAGTGCCAGACTGCAGGATACAGATGTATGTGAGGATCTCTTATTCCTAAAATCAAATCACTCTTCTCTTCCTTAGACCAAATGGTGACATCAACTTAAAACTTACCTAATAAAAAGACAAAACGACTATGTCAATGAAAAAGGATCTTTTTTCTTTTTTCCTTTTGATTTTTTAAATAATTTTCTTTTTATTCTCTTTTTTTTTCTTTTGACTATACCTCTCATTTTTCCTATTCCTGAATTTCCTACTAAAAGAAACTAACTGGCTTCCTCCAAGCTAGACCCTGGGAATTAAATTATGTGGTTTCAGTTCAATAATCTAGAAGCTACCTTGGAAGTAAACTGGGAATGAATCAGTTTATCAGTATAGATACCATAGTCGGTTTTAGTGGCGGCAAAATTATATTACCACTAATTGCTTGTTAAAGCAATTCTTAAAAAAACTAATTGCAATACAGCTTAGTTCACAAAGCAATTGCATGGTCTACAGTCCTTGAGAAATTCTCACTCTGTACAAGAAGCTGAAGTTTCTTCCACATGCACAGCGCGTTGTTCAGATCTAGTCTGGAAACAGTTTTGAAAGAATTACCTCTTATCAAATGAAAAATTATTTGGACCACATTTGACCCAAAATTACAATGTATAGTTGATTAATGAGGCACATCCGTGATGGGGGGAAAAAATCTATAACTGAATCCCTGAAACCTGAAAACTGCTAAAAAATTCTGAAAATGCCTAAGACTAATTTTTCCCTTAACAGTTGTGATGGATGGAGGGGACCATTTATTACAGCCAAGAAGTTTATGGTTTTTTTTCCTGTAAGAAAGTTAAATGATAGAGAAAACTTACAAATAATTTATAAATCACTGAAATTGTTTCTTGTTATTCCTATGGAAAAGCAATTCCTTTCCACATATTACTAAGTTCTGCTTTCATTTTAGTCATTTGTTTATCAACATCCCTCTGAGTAATAGAATATTACTTCTTTCAAATCATTCTATCATGCACACATAAATAAAAGATAGTAATTGCCTGCTACCTGTAAATAGTTCTGCTTATCAAGTGTTGGGGGTCTTTTAGATTGCTCTCATTTTTAAAAATTTCCATTTGGAATATCCATATCAGTAACATACTGTACCTAACTCTTCTGAAGTTACATATGCAGATGTTCATTGTGCCGAAATTAAGGTAGTGTATACAATCTAAACCCTATCTTTTTGCTCCTTTGTGCCTCCATACGGCCTTTAATTGTGTATTATTATTTTTCTCACTGTAGGAATTCAACCTTATTCATTCAGCATTTTGGATGATTGTTAAGGAAAGATGAGCAAGAGGCCTGGAGCTCTCACACAAAAGTTGGACTGGGTTCTGTAAATCTTCTTTTTGAGTCCAGCATTTTCCAGATGAAATGCAGAAGTTCACCTCTGTATTCTCTATATTCATTATATTAAAGTATAATCCTGTAGTTTCATTACTTTCATTGGTTTCCCTTTTCTGTTGGTGGAAATGAACCTATTGAATTAGCATAGCTAAAGCAGTTGCTTTAGCAATTCACAAACACTAAAAATTATCAAGCCGTTGATTCAGTGTTTACTCAATATTCTGTTTCTTCCTAATGCATCATGTATTGTGCCGCTTTAGAAAAGTCCGTATTTTGATGATACGGTTGATTGAGCCTATTTTCACCATTGCTAAATGGAATCAAACATAATACAATTTCTGTGTAAGTCAATTACCCTGGTTCATGTAGTGCCCTGTATTTTGTGGCTTAGATGGTCTTCCTTTTTGACCTCACACGGCTTAACTGTTACAAAATTTTTTTGTCATACACAGAGGATGTGAAAATTGAGAGCTTTGAATTTTAAATGCTGCAAAACTAGCTAGACTCAGAATCATGACAGTACCCTATGAAGAAACACATATTTTTAAATAAGGGAATAACTTAGGATTTAGAATATTCACACTTTTTCTATTCATCAGGTTGTCATTCCTGTGTAAGACTTTGACAAATTTTGATGGTATCTGACTACTATATCATCACTGAGAGTTACAAATGAGTACACATGAAGTGTGGTTGCTTCCTCACCTTGATACTAATCAACTGTCCCACACACCTTGGATGTGTGGCTCTCCATAATGTGTGGCTTGATCCTTTGCATACACAAAGCAAGCTTTCTGTGATAGCCTTAAGAAGTCATTTACTTTACCCTACTCCTGTCAGACTTGCGATTTGAACAAGATATCAGCCCTCAACTTTGCACTAATATTGGCCATCTGCTTTTCCTATTAACATTTCTATTCTTTACATCCTCTGCTAAAAAAGTCACTCTAAACATTTGCGAAGGAATTCTATTATCAGTTTTAAATCCTCCCTTAAAACCTGCCTTGTCTCAGACTACCCATCCCTCCAGTTTTGTACTGGCTACAGGGAAAGCTTTTTTTACACAGCTTCCTCAATTTCATTTTAAATCCGGCATCTGCGTCTTTATGCTGGGACAACTCACCAGCTACCTCTTGTTGATCTAAAGACTACAAACACCATAGGCAGAGAATATGTGTTTTCTCCCTTGTACAGCTAAACACCTATCTTTGATTAGAGCTCTTAAAGCTACATGAGCCATCAAGGCTTGTGCAATGTAATTAAGACTAATATTAATAACATCGGTATAGTGATTCTCTCACAGAAATTCCCAATTGTTTTGGTAGAAGACCTGTTACCTTATATATTTAAATTTCAGCTCCTTCAAGGAGTAGAATAGCTACTCCAGGGAATAATGCAGTTGCTAGATATACTTTTGTTCCTTTTTATGAACTATGAAACCACAGCAACACTCCTTACAGCTCCACAACTCTTTGAATATAAAGTCTAAGCTTCAGTACGAATACTGGCATTTATCCTCTGGAGGGCCCAACAACGTGAATGCCTCGTTGCAAAGGAGACTGTGTTCTTGAGTGTCAGTCTAGCAACCTCTACTTGTATACCTGCACTGCTAAGAATTGTCATGGGAACCTGTGATGTGATCAGCAAGATATGACAAAAAATGGCAACTGGAAGAAGGCAAGAAGAAATGGAGTAAAGCGAGCTGAGAACTGCTGTTGAAAAGCATCCCAATAGTAATGGGAACTGTCATGGAATTCCTTGGTGAAGCTGGGGGACATATAAGAGAAAGGTTTGGGTTATTTGCTTGAAACAATAAATATAGGAATAGATAGGTACATAAGTAAAAGCACTGGGGAAGCTTTCTAAAGATGTGTGGAATAAAAATACGAAACAGAGTCACATTCAGATCCATGGGACCTGCTTGTGAAATAACAAAAGATTACGGTTCCTTTCATGTGAGGGAAAATATATGTTTCCTTCTGTAAGTTAAGCAAATGCAAAACAATTGTAGATTCCAGGAAGCTGAAGGCAGACCAGAGACCACTGCCAGTTGGTCACTCGGGATTCATGCAAATACCTCAGGCAAATACCTCATGTTACACATCAGTTAGTAGTGTCGGAGCATATATGTGGTTACTGAGTTTCTTTAATTGCTTTATAGGAAAAGTACATACTTTTATCTTACTTATTTGTTTTATATTTCTTTTTGAGATGGAAAAATTTCTTTCTTTCTGGAGGGAAAATGAGGCAGGAACACACATAAAGCTCTTTAGACATCAAAAAGGTTAAAAAGTGGCTGTTCAATAAAGGGACGAGCTTGAGTTAGCACAGTGCGGTACTCACTTTCTTAGACATATCTTGAGCTGCTTCAGGGCACTTCTAACCTGCCTGCTTAAATTAAGAAGTGCAGCATACAGTAAACAAAATTACATTTCCCCTACACCTTTCGTCATCTACATAATTCACAGAGCTCAAATAGGACAAGGACAATATTGTTGAAGAAATAGAATTCCCAAACTAATAGCATTGATACGGAAATTATTCAAGTAATTCTAGTAGTTCACCACAGAGCTTGTTATTTAAAGAAACTAAGGGTATGCCTAAAACACAATGCTGACCATGTCTTCAGTAGAGTATAGGTGCACCTGAATTACCTTTAAATTAATATTGGTCACAAGTTGACTGTAGCATCAAGGAGATCTTGGAGCTACAAAGTCCCCTGAAAAACAAAGCAAACTATCCCATTCTGTACTCTCACACCTTTATGGATATGAACATCTGAAATACATAACTCATAAATGTTTGTCCTATACAGAAATACTATGTGTGTGCTCAACTTTAAAAGTAGTGAAACTGCTTTGTCATAAGAAAATCAGATTACAGCACATATTAATGAGATAATTTAGAGTGAGGAATGCATTCTTTTGGTTTTTTTCCAGGATAAAAACCCATAATTTTTTCCCAATTAAATAGTTTCACAGATAACATGAGATATTCCATGCCTGCCTTTGTTGGGGAAGAACTACACAGAAAATTTAATGTGAGCATAGCCCAGCAGAGAGCAGAGATTAACAGCCAAAATTGGGACCTCTGACTTTTCATAGAATTGCCTACAGTTTTTGAGATTTTCTGTGTCCTGTGCTGAACAGCTGTTTTTCCTGATCCTTCTTGCTCTGTCACTCCCAGCACTTTCACCTCAGGAACGTTCCTTTCCAGTTCATGTCCTGCCTTTGTACCCTTCAGGTAGTTTCCACCCCTTGTTCCCTCTCTCTTCTATTCCCATCTTCCCATTTTCTCCTGCCATCAAATAGAATATCGGCTGACATCAGACTGTTAACTTTACTTGCTTTATCATCCCAAACCTATCTGGCCTCCACCTGTAAACTGCCTTGGGAAGAGAGTCTTACTTTTCATTGCAAAGCACAGGTTCGTTCAGCATGATGCTAGTAAAGAGGATTCATAAGATTAATCTCAATATGCATTCCAAAAATGAATAAGCATCGGTCATAATAAAAATTTAGAAATCGGAAAACTACTAATTACTAGTGCTGTTGGCTATACACCTTGAATAATATTGGAATAAATGTTTGATGACCAAGAAGTTCCAGTGTGTAATGCCACTGGCAGCCTCCAGAGAACACAAAATCAGTATCTTCTATTGACTGTGCGAAGCCCACTAGACATTGCTCCCTTGGTCACTTTATCACTTGCCTCCTCATGCTTGGCCCCATCATTCCTGTGACCCTCTCCTACCCTCACAACACTGTTGCAAGTTCACTGTTGCAGAGTATACACCTATTCTGCATCTAAACACATTTCTTGCTGGAAAATAACTGTATTTATTGATTTATTCCATCTTCCCTTTCCTCCCAGCTCTTTAGCCTAAATGCTAAGCATAGTAAAACTTAGAACATCTGTTTGTGTCCCTTTGTATAGCATACATGGGCTTTGCAACAGGATCCTCTTCTTGTATTAGATCTATTGCTATACCAATTATAGAGAGCACGAGTCCTTTACAATCCCAGTAGAAAACTCCAGCTGCAGTAAAACATGTTTTTAATTCAAAATATGCCTAGTTACATTCTCATTTTATCAATCAAGGTGTCAGGTCACATACCAAAGGAGTCAGATGGACTTTGACCTGACTTTAGCTTTGGTGTTTGAATTGAAATTCCTTTTCCACAAGAACCAGATAATTCCCTGCTGACTGTAGACAGTATATCCCTGAATAGGGAAAAGGGTTTGTTTGCAACCAGAATATAATTTTTTTTTGTTTCATCCCATCTTGATAATTGTTTAGTTTGGCTGTTTATTCGGTAATGTATTTTTGAAAATTAAATTAATTATGACAAACTACGGTGTGTTTTTTTTTCCTCCAGCTGCTACGTTAAAATCCGTATGTTTTAAAGGCAGTATGATAAAGCCAATTAATTTTTTCAACTGTTATTATTTTTATATTGTGTCAGCAATGTCCATTGCACTAAGGAATAAGATACCCGGATCACAGGAAGTGCAAACACAACAATCAAATGGATTTCTTCAAACAGCTTGACAGGGAGGGGAGAAGGTATAACTATAAAGGCAAAGGACCAGAACAACGTTTCATACAATTCTTTTTGCTGTTCTGAAGAGAGAGTCCAGCTAAAGCGTAAGCTGTTTTGATACTTAAGAATTCCTATACTGATTTAATATATAAGATTTAAACTTTGTGCTTTTCATCCTTGGAATTACACCTACTGCAGGTGCAACATTTTTACCTGGAGATTTTCTGTAGGTCAGCATTAATTAGAGTTTAGCATTAGGGGCATATAAAACTAACTCTAAGCCACTGTCTTTCCCTCCATGGCCTTCCTCCATGTACACCTCAAACTGCAGAGTTGAGACCCAATATTTTATCTTTTGAGTTATTATCAACCAAAAAGATGGCTTGCCAAGTATATCTCACTGACAGGTATTTTCAGAAAGCTTTTCATTAAAGGATAATGGGACTAATTCACTATTCAGTCACATAAAGGTACAGCCAGTCTGTGTCACTGGAGTTGCTCCATATTTAAGCTGAAAAAAACCAGAGCATAATTTGGTCCATTATCTTTAGGATTAATGCCTGAATGACATAGCTACAATAGATCTGACAGCTTTTCCTGCTAATGTAATTGTATTGCATTGTATTATGAATATTATTAATTAACACTCCATTTGCAGGTGATCTAATCAGTTAATATACAGTTTTGAAAAATGTAATATTGCCCTACTGCAAATGGATATTTAAGCTGACTTGTGGAAATCTATTTCCGTTCCTTTTTATTCCAATATTCCTATTTCTAACTTCATTGCTTCAGCATTTGGCAGGGAAAACTTAGAACGTGTGAGGCATCCCGTGATCAGTATCCATGGGCTAAAAATGCTGGTAGAAACCGGTGTGAAAACTGCAGGATTTCCTCTGAAAGCACTAGCTCTCTGATCTCCCTCTCAGACAACATCTCCGAAAAAAAAACCAAAAAAAAAAAAATCAAGAGTTTCACTAAACTATATTCATGTCAGCATAAGTGAGTTCTCATAAATTTTGATGGGACATGTATGTAGATATGAATCAGGAAATAAAATGAATGGGAGGTGAAACATAATCCATTTAGGAGAAATTCTTCCTTTTTGCAAGAATAATAAAGTATCTCAAATTCATGATTAATCATAAAAATTATGAGAGACCTTTCCTCCTCCTTTGGCAGTATTTCCACACTTCTTGCTTTGCGTTAAGCTATAATTTGTTGATTAAATTAACATTTTCTATAGGCATGTTCATGGAATGAGCAGCAAGGGTTATTATGGTCTTAAAGCAGTTTCCTTGGCATTTTACAAGGCAAGCATAAATCGCATTTCATATTTCAGAGTTTCCACTTCCCTTGAGGGCCTTCAATGAGAAAAGTGCTAACTTAAGCAAAAGAAAATTAAATGCCTGTATTTTTTGAGTGTTGTTGCAAGAGGAAAGTAACTATAGGTGGAAGGAATATTTTGAAAATAATAGGATGAACACTTTCACTGTAGTTGTGTGTCCTGGAACTCTGTCATTTCTTTGATAAGTATAGAAACATTGCAAAAGTATTTATTGATTTACCAACTTGTTTTTCTGGATGCTGTACTCGTTGTTTAGAAAGAAACTGAATCGTGTAAAATTAAGAATAAGGAACGGTGTCCAGTTTTGGGCCCCTCACTTCAAGACATTGAGGTGCTGGCGCGTGTCCAGAGAAGGGCAACGAAGCTGTTGAGGGGTCTGGAGAATAAGTCTTATGAGGAGCGGCTGAGGGAGCTGGGATTGTTTAGCCTGGAGAAGAGGAGGCTGAGGGGAGACTTTATCGCTCTCTACAGCTACCTGAAAGGAGGTTGTAGAGAGGTGGAGGTCGGTCTCTTCTCCCAAGTAACAGGTGACAGAACAAGAGGAAATGGCCTCAAGTTGCGCCAGGGGAGGTTTAGGATGGATATTGGGAAAAATTTCTTCACAGAAATGGTTATTAAGCATTGGAACAGGCCGCCCAGGGAAGCAGTTGAGGCACCATCCCTGGAGGTATTTAAAAGACAGGTAGATGTAGTGCTTAGTGATATGGTTTAGTGATGTTTTTTGTCAGTGCTAGGTTAACGATTGGACCAGATGATCTGAAAGGTCATCTTCCAACCTAGGCAATTCTATGATTTTATGATTCGATAAAATAACTACCTATCTAGAGTATGAATTTGTCAGCCCAGATACTCTAAAGCAGTTGGAACTAATCAACAGCACATCAGATTATCACCTAAATATTACAGTGTCATTCCTAACTTATTATCTATATAAATATTCATACTGAGAAAGCAAAAATGTATAATCAGAAATGTTTGCTTACTAGAAAATAGGTACAAAGAATCAACAGTGAAAAAGGATAGTTGCACGTATATGCAGGTTATGTAAATGCTGATGAAAAACTCTGCACTTTAGACACAGACATTTTAATGGCACGTAGTTAACCACATAGTTAAAACATATTTTATGCTTCCATCATGGGGAAAGCGATGTCTGTATGAGAAAACAACTGTAGGCACTTCAATTTTCCCAGTTATGAACATGCAGCACATGCTTATGCTACAGAATAAATTGAAATGTAAGGACCCTGAAGCTACAGATGACTGGAATGGTTGGCTGACACAGTACAATACAGTATCACAAGGAGATACTAATCAACATCCCAAAACACTAAATGCCAACCAGCGTCTGAGGTAACAAGCTCTGTTTCTCAGCATCCATTAAAATAATGCCATGAATATGCAGATGCAGCTATATTTCTACATCAACCCATAAGCATTATTTTGGCTATCTCTGGCTCATTTTCTGTAGTATGGTGTATACAGCTGCATGTCTTACTCAGTATCACATATTTGTTTGCCAGTCACAACCTAATTTATTATGCTGCTTGAGTGTGTCCATACTCCATGTGGAACACATCTGAGATCATCTTTAAGAGTTAGATTTGCCATGCATGCAGACAGATGATTTGCAGCAGTAAAACTAGATTTGGAATAAGGCCCTAATGATTTATCTATAAGGCTAAGTAGGATTGCAAGTTTAAATCTACTGCAACAGCTTGCTTGTTTCCACTGTGGAATAAACAGCAGCACAAAAGAAAAACGAAGTACTCCCAGACCAAGCTCCTCTCATCCCAAAACAGTCAGTCCTGGTTATTACTACACTTCTAGAGCATGCAATCTTCCAGAATGCAAGTGGAATTTATAGTCACTTTGAGTGCCTTCTTGCAAAAAGAGAGGAAAATGTGTCTAGCGGGGCAAAGATTTGCCTTGCATAACCTCGTGATTTTTCAAGTCTTCTATAAAAGCTAGGTTACACTGTTTTACTATGCTGTCAGGTTGATGAGAGTCATAACTATTCTGGAAAACAAAATGAAAATGAAAAATCAAAACTATGCTGAAAGGGAAGAGAACGTAAAGTTTGTCCCAGATAGGACAAATCTTATGGCAGTGGTCTACATAAATATTAAGAATACAACAGTAGTTCCACACGCAGCTAGTTCTCCTGCAATAGCCTTCTCCTTTCAGACTGTTGGCTTGCGTCTTACTATTTTAGTTGCTATTAATTTCCTTTAGCTCCATTGGGCCAAATTCCAATTACCTGGAGAGTGAGAGTGGCTTGGGAGGCTAAGAACATGTACAGAAATAGAACTTAAATCTTGCTGGACCTAGCAACAGCTGCAGAAGCTTCATTCTTATAAAATATTATTACTGACGCTTTCTCATTTTTAGATAAACAAATGTGACATGTTATGAGTGGGATTAGTTGTGGCAAATGGTTAATGGCTAAGAATGTCACCTTACTATATGCCAGTGGATGTAACTGGGGAGCTTCAGCAAGATCTTTTTTTTACATATAAAGGATATTTTCTTTATGTCAGTTTTGATCTTGTCTACGAGAATTAGTTGTAAATTTAGGAAAAAATTGCTTTGCTTGACATTCATTTCTTCATTACCAGAATAGATCTGGAGTACTTAAAAAAAGCTTTCATAGAGTGACTGCTTGAATGAGTGAAATAAAAAGAAAATAGCAACAATAAAAAAACCTAAATACAATAAAGAGAGATTATAAATGTCTCACTAAAACTGATGACAAAAGCTCACTCCCCCTTATCAACATCCAAATCCTTACTCCCAAAAAGGAATAGGACATTAAAAAGCTTCCTTAGAATTAACACACTACTAAATTTCTCCTTCCAAGCCCATGCAACCAGAAAGGCCTGACTATTGCAGAATTATCAGTTTTTATTCACTAGGAATTAGAACTGATTTATATTCATGCATATGAGAGAAACAACAAAACTACCAGGTGAACTTTTCCATAATATTAACAACAAAGAATCCTTTGTGTAATAATATTTGCCACTTTTCAACTTCAGTACCCATTTCAAATAATGTAATTTTGCTAAGTGACAAGTAAGAGAAGATGATAACAGTCTGCAAAGGGTATTAGGGAAGGAGAGCAAAATTTTAGGTCCTTCAGGAGAGCATAACTAAAAGTAAGGAAATGAAATTAAAACTAGAATAATCAGTGGCCTGATCCTCTAAACACCCACTAGCCAATATCACACTTCCTATTTTGAGAGGCCCTAATTAATTCCTATCTCTGCTTTTTGATAACACTCCTCAGATATTTATAGAGTACCACCTCTTCCTTGCTCATTACTAAGTAAGTGAAGCAATGTTAATGGACTAGCTTTAATAGCAAATGTGACTCAATACTACATGTTTACAGAAGTAAGTTATCAGGCTATCTAACAGATTAATAGAAACTGACTTTGAAATGTGTCATTTTGTGTATTTAATCTTCCAAGCGAAGTGTGAAAGCCTCAGAACTGAGGCTTTTTGAAAGAACTGTCAGTGAAAAAGCTTGGTGCAGTTGTTTTAAAAGGCCTTCAATTTGAATATTTTTCTATACATCCTCCAGGCCATTTACAGACCACCAGGACCAATCATCCAATTTCCAGGACGTTATTATAGCCTTTTTCCTTCCAGAGTGCAACTTGGGAAACAGCTGCTGATGACATGAATTTTTCAGGCAATGGCATCAGGCTATTCTGTACCACTGGGTTTCTGAGCTGCCCCACAAGGTGATAGATGCTCATGTGGAAATAACCCAGAGGAAATGACTCAAGGCTTCCTTCAGGTTCCTGGAAAAGCTGGCATCCAGTAGCAGCACCAGGAAAATTAATCTAGCCTGCCACCCAGTACTAGCCTAGGAAGGAACGTGCCTTGGAAACGAGGGACTACTTGCTGTCTTTTGGGTAGTTTCAACTTTCTTTTTACAATTGTGCTTCATGTTTCTTTTTTCCTCTTCACATATATTAGCTCCTACCTAAATCCTTCACACTGCATTTAGAACCAAATAAAGCATTAATATGTTCATCTGTGTGAAATGTTCTCTTAACTATTACCTCGGGCAGTCATTTAGTTGAATCTGATAGGGGAATGCATTGACATTGTTAAGGTTAATGACCCAATGATTAACAATACACATTTTGCAGCTCAATGCTTCCAGTCTGTGTTTCACAGAGTAATGTGAACAACGACATGTATATTATGCTACAATACCTGGAATGATGTCCTTCTTTCTACATAATAGGTGATGTAAAAGACATCACCCCATGCTCAAATTAGTAGTTCTAAAAGATGGACAAAGTTTTACTTATCAAAAACGTGAGGAACTTCACTGAGCTCATAGATGATACTATATTAATCCTGATTAGCTCATAAAGTCAGTCAGTTTATAATTTGTGTCCCACTGCATTTAGCTAAATCATCCACAATTTAAAAAAAGATACTTTTTCTGCTCATAATTATGTCTTACTAAAGCTGCAGTGCTATATTGGATCATCCACAGCACAGATCTGATCTGAACTGATGATCCACATGATTGCATTTCTATCCAGAGAACACACTATGACTTTTATGCTGACCACCAGCTGTATTTGGTGTAAAGGTAGACCAGTAGGGAAGAGCAACACTCAAACTCTCATAAGGTCATGTAGATCAAATTTACCTTTTCAAAAATTTTGAACAAACCTGTAATAGGAAACTGCATCATGAGGCCAGGATCAGTTTGACTGGTACTATACACGTGTACCATCCTCTGCAAGTGGGATCTGTCTTTGAGTACAACAGTTGCATCTGAAATAGGGTTCCTTCTTCTAGAATACCATATTCTGTGGATATTTTTGACCCTCGGTGTTAGGTGGTTGACAAGAGTAATCTCGCTCAGTTGCCTTTAAAATAATAGACTTTCCTCTCTTAGGTTTATCACATTGTTTTGAGAGCACTGATATCTAAAAATAGCATAATTGCAAGAAACATTATTATTATTTCATTTGAGTATTCCAAAATAATTTATAAACACTAAGTAATTCACTGAGCTTCACAGCACACCACTTTTGTTATTAGCACTGCATTAGTATTTTCAAGTATTTCACAGGATGCAAATATATGCCCAGACTTGCTTGTACTAAGTAATTTTTAGGTTGATTTTAGGCATAAGATAATGAACTGAGCAAATAGATAGGGACAGTGGCAAGTTTTGCTTAGGAAAGACAGGAACAAAATCACATGGTTAGTCAGATCTGTCATGAAGTCATCATAACAGATCAGTGACTACATTTATTTTTATTTATTTATTATAAATTAAGAGGTGAGTTGAGACATAATCAGCTTACAACATCAGTCATATTTGCTTTCCAAATTTATGCATTTGAGTGTTCTGATTTTCATAAGGCCTGTTTAAGAACATGTTCTGTTTAATTAATGGAAGTGGTAAGTGTTCACAGTCTCTGAAACTTTTAAAAGTTTTTTAGGTGATTAGCATGGATTGAAGCAACTATGGCCCAGATCCTCATTTGCATTTACAACTTAGATCCCTGCAGCAAAATAAATTACACAGCAGATACAAAGGGGTTAAATTATTAGTCCTGGAGAATGATTTTCAAGGAGTGGAGTCCATCTTGGAGGGGCATTGCATTGCAAAAGTTACGTCTGTTCTCTCAACCATCTACCTGAGCCTCTGTCACACAATACTCACCTTTCCCTCACACTGGCTCATGTACTACAGGCTTTTAAAGGTCTAAGACTTTAGGAAGAAGATTTGTGAACTGAGGCTTGGGTAATTACGATTCCCCTACATCCCCCTTAAGTACAGTGCTGCATATGCTGCACCTGGTAGACAGGCAGTATATTGAAGCATTCAAAAGCTATTAGCATCAAAATGCATTACAGTGCCATAAAAGGTCATTTGCTGAACATTAGATGCAGAAGGTATATGCTAATCCATGCCCGTTGCTCATATCAAGAGGAGAAAACTCCATGAAGAGAAATAGCTCTCTTCCACGAGAAAATCAGGATGAAAGGCTACAACACGGAGGCATGGATCAAAGAAGAGGTAGCAGGCAAATTCTCTCTTCCATGCTTGACAGAAGAGGCAGGCGTGGCCAAGGTAACAGCAGCAACACCAAAGACACACAATACCAAAGACATATAGCTTTTAAGCAGAAATGCCTTTTGTATAATTCTTGTGATTTCTACTCCCTTCCTTCTATAACACTACGGAAAGCGACAAGGCCACCTGAGTCATTCTTGACTGGTTTTGAAATGATACCTTAACAACTTTTTACAGTCTCTATACCCTCTCAGTATTTGTAACATTTTCTGCTCATGGTTATGTAGCTTGTTTAATGTATGTGCAGATTCCCCTTGTTCTCAGGGCAGGAAATTTTAAGCATATTTTTAAAGTTTGTGTTTTAATAGAAGAAACCTTTTAGGTCATCAGGTTCTTTCTAACATGGACAATCTCATCCTTAAGTGCTTTAAGCAGATCTATTTCTTTCTTAAAGTAGTTAAAATTTTTACTGCTTCTACTCTTGTTGGAAAGCTATTCCAGACTCTTACCACCCCAATGGTAAAAAGCACTCCTCTCTCATGTATTGTTTTCTTGCATCAGCCTTGTCTTTCAGCCTAAATCACAGAATCATAGAATGGCTTGGGTTGAAAGGGACCTTAAAGATCATCTAGTTCTAACCACGCTGCCGTGGGCAGGGACACCTCCCACTAGACCAGGTTGCTCAAAGCCCCATCCAGCCTGGCCTGGAACACTTCCAGGGAGAGAGCATCTACAAATTCCATGAGCAGGAACTTCTTGTTGTGCCCCCTTTAAATACTGAAAAACTGCAATAAGGTCTCCCCGGAGCCTTCTCTTCTCCAGGCTGAACAACCGCAACTCTCTCACACTGTCTTCATAGGCTCCAGCCCTCTGATCATCTTCATGGCCCTCTTCTGGACTCACGGCAATAGGTCTGTGTCTTTCTTACGTTGGGGGCTCCAGAGCTGGATGCAGTGCTTCAGGTGGGGTCTCACANAGCCCAGGATGTGGTTGGCTTTCTGGGCTGCGAGCGCACATTGCCGGCTCATATTTAGCTTCTCATCCACCAGCACCCCCAAGTCCTTCTCCTCAGGTCTGCTCTCAATCCACTCTCCTCGCAGCCTATATTTGTGCTTGGGATTGCCCCAACCCACGTGCAGGACCTTGCACTTGGCCTTGTTGAACTTCATGGGGTTCTCATGGGACCACCTCTCAAGCCTGTCAAGGTCCCTCTGGATGGCATCCTTTCCCTCCAGCATGTTGACCATGCCAGACAGCTTGGTGTCATTGGCAAACTTGCTAAGGGTGCACTCAATCCCACTGTCCATGTCCCTGACAAAGATGTTAAACATCGCCAGTACCCTGAGGAACGCCACTCATCACTGTTTTCCACTTGCACATCGAGCCATGACTGCAACTCTTTGAGTGCGACCATCCAGCCAATTCCTTATCCACCGAGTGGCGCATTCATCAAATCCATGCCTCTCAAATTTAGAGACAAGGATGTGCACGTTGTGCAGGACAGTGTCAAATGCTTTTCACAAGTACAAATAGATGATGTCAGTTACTCTTCCCTTATCCACCAGCACTGTAACCCCATTGCATGTGGCCACCAAATTTGTCAGGTATGATTTGCCCTTAGTGAAATCATGTTGCCTGTCACCTCCTTATTTTCCATGTGCCTTTGCATAGTGTGCAGGAGGATCTGCTCCATGACCTTGCCAGGCACAGAGGTGAGACTGACTGGCCTGTAGTTCCCCAGCTCTTCCTTTTTTTTCCCTTTTTAAAAATGGGGGTTATGTTTCCCCTTTTCCAGTCAGCAAGATCTACACTGGACTGCCACAACTTCTGACCTGTCCCTGCCTTCCCTTTAATTCTGACCTGTAAGCTCTCCATCGGCTCCTCATGGAGCTCCCAGGTGGAGCTTCATGCACTCCAGCTAGTCATTGACATAGAGGGCGACATCTCCTCCTCATCTCCCATGCTTGTCCTTCCAAAAGAGCTTGTATCCTTCCATTCCAACACTCCAGTCACAGGAGCCATCCCACCGTGTATCTGTGATGTCAATACGATCATAGCCCTGCAGGCGTGCGCCTGTCTCTAACTCCTGTTTATTCCCCATGCTACGTGTTTCTGCATAGAGGTATTTACGTTGGGCACCCAATGAAGCTGATTTACTGGCTGGAGTGGCTGGAATTCCTTTGTGCTGCACTCAAGGTGCTCTCCTGCTGACCTGTGATCGTTTTCCAGGCTCTGGGCACCTATTACTGGCATTGGCATCAAACTCGTAGTAGTGGGATGGACTGAGGTTCTCGTCCCCCGGCAACTTTCGTTTATAGCCTTCTTCACCAGCTTGGCAAACCTTAGGCCGAAGATGCTCTTCCCATTCTCTGAAAAATGGACCCCACCAGCTCCTAGTTTTTTCCGATTCATAGGAATTTATGCCACTGCTGTTCCTAAACATGTCATCATTGATCATTTTGTTTTTGTGAGGATAAGCAAAGGCAGCTATTACAATTTCCTCTAGTAAACTGTCTTGTCATCCCTGCCAGAAACTTGGTGGCCAGTCTCTGGATCACTTCTAGTCTGAATTCTTCAGGGTGAGGAGAAGACAATACTCTAAATGAGGCCTTACTAGTCCTTTGAGCAATGATGCTAATACCTGTTTGTAGCAGCTATCCCCATTCCCACAAGGATAATGCAGTTTGAAGGAGTGACTCATCTGACCTATTTTATCCATTTCTCTCAGGATGATATCAATGCATTAGGAGTAGGATCCAGATGTCTATGTACAAGCTAGTCACTACAGTACAGTGAGTCTGCATCCTACCCTCATTTCTGGATGGCAAAAGTTGTAAGAGATTAATTCTGTCTTAAAACTAAACTCCCCCACCTCAGAGGGATTTGAACTAGATGATCTTTAAGGCCCCTTCCAACCCAAACCATTCTATGATTCTGTGATTCTAAGTCCCAGTGCTCAGAAATATTCTCTGTCACTGTTTAATTTACTAGCATAGACACAGCCTCTGACTCTGATGAAGTCAGTGATAATATGCTGCCAGACACATTTTTTCAATTAATAGTCATACCTTAGGTACTTAGAGAGCTTTTTATGTTACATTGTCATTCAAGTGACCCTCTTGGACAGTGCATAAGCCAGATCACTTTCCACATAATACAGTAGTAGGAAGATACTATTATTGTGTAAAGATATACATATGCAATTGCAATTAAATTTTATAAAAGAAATTTGTAATCTCAAACGTTCGAGAAACACCAGACACTGTACATTACAGAGGAAATGTGAGTCCAGTAACTTTCTTGTGTGAAACTTCTGAAGCAGTAAGTTTTTTGAACTTCCAAGACTTTTGAGTGTTTATAGAGTTACAGATACCGTCATCACCATAACAGGTGAGATGAATATTCCTTCATGCAGACTCACATTATTAGGCAGGGAAGAATGTATTATATCAAACATGACACCAGGGACCAATATCTGGACTGTAAATGAAAGTACTTTCAATAATAATGTCCCTCGTACCTTTTGATGGGGCTGAACTTAGAAACTTTCATTTATGAAAATTCAAGAAAGACCAATTTAATCAAAGATCTGTCCAGAACTGAAGTGTTTCACTGAGCTAGCAAGATTAGGATTATCCAGCATCCTAACTAGGATCCACTTATAGATGGATAACATGAAACAAATCTTAAACCCCTGCTGTAAGATGCCGTAGATGCTCCACTATTAAATCCTTTGCCTACGAGCTGAGCTCTTACACCAAAGATTTTGCTCTCTGAATAAATAAGATAGACAAAGGATATTGAAGGTATGCAAGAGAGAGCTGACTTGCCCCATGATGATACACTGCAAGGTATGGTGAGAAGAAATCTTCACCAACACTATCTGTAGTTTATTTCATGGCCAATGATGACTGCTTCTCATTTTGAAAGGACAGTGACTAGCACATCAGCCACAGCAATTATTAAAACAAAAACTTCAAAGCAGTTGATAAGAACTCAATATTTGGAAGCACAGTCATGTCAGTACAGACAGTGGGGCTTTTACTCTGAATTATGTTTTTAAATGATCCTCTATCACAGGCAAAAAAGCTGAACACCAGCGAATATCTCTAAGAAGCAGAAATGCTAATCACAGTGAAATTAATTCTGTCTTCATCAGAGCAAGTAAAACGGCACTTTTACTTTAACAAGACTGCACAAACAAATTAATTCTAAACGAGACAGCATCATCTTGCCAGTTCTCTCACAGGGCTCAGTTCTACCTTCTGCTGCTTTTCTTATTCTGTTTGGAAATTTCCTTTCAGGAGGGAAGGGAAGATTTCCACTGTGTGAATACACCACACAGTAAAACACACATAAAATGAGATGAAAACCACACTGGCCTGAATATATCTTATTCAACTACAGAGAATTAACTCAGGCACCCAGGTCTGGCACTTATTTACCCTAGACTTTTGCTAGAAGATGATGTTCAAATGAAAGTAACACTGGCATTTCTAAAGTGTGAATTAGATCTAGAGGTATAGACACTAAGTATAGAAGGGGGCTGGGTTTCCAAGGTACATAAATACTTCCTTGCAAAGGCCTGGAATTAGATGGGGTGAAGTTAGGCCCTCCTGCCTAAAGCACAGCCCTAAAGTGTGGGGAATGAGACAGAATGGGAATGTGCCGTAGGTCAGCATCAAGACCTGTAAAAGATGCTTTGCACCATCGAAGTGGGAAGGCCAGTAAGGTGTGGTGATCCTTATTTTACTATTATTGTCCATGCTATCATTACAGTAAAGAGACCCTGAGACCACACTGGGATGTTGAGTCATTGTTTATTAAGAAGCTTTTGTAGTCTAAACTGACAAGGCAGAAATCAGAGGCACTATCCCTGTTTTAGAGGAATGAAAATGGGACAAGAGATGAACCAGCCTTAGGTGACCCAGAAAAACAATTGGTGAGCGGGGAATACCAGACAGACCTCCTGAATCTCAGCCAGACACCTCAAGTACATAACCTCCCATTTCTCAAATTGTTTGATCATCTGGCCACACGCTACAAGCTGGAGGTAATTGGGCAAGGTGAAGAAAAGGAGTGGAGGGCAAGGGAGGAGATTTCCTCCATTTCTGCCTCTTGCTTTCACATGGCTAAAGAAAGAGAAAAAGCTTTTCCTATCTTTGATTTTCAAATCATAGTCTATGACTTCCCTCTTTTTTTCCAAGAACATCTTTCTTTTTTTACCTCCCTCTCGCCTTCATCTTTCCCTGCTCCTTTTCTCTATATGGTTCATTCACAGTTGCGTAGCAACAGCACATTCCTTAAAAAAGAGACTTGCTAGATATAGAAGATTGAATGAAAAAAGTGAACTGTACAAGGTCTTAACAAGACCATAAAACAACCATATTTTCTGACTGGTTCTTTCCAAAGAAGTAACTGGGGAGCTGTGTGGCATGAAGGGAGGTAGGAGTCAAAAAGCATCGGTATTTTTGACACTCGTTTCCAACTGTCCTTTTCTAGGACCCTAGGCAGGGTCCTCTGTAGCTTCCAGTGTTTGGAAAGACCAAAGAAGAGTGTATGATAAAAAAGGAATGAGAGTTTAAGGCCCAAACAACCAATGAGAAACCCATACGAAGGAAACAAAGGAAAGAAAATAAACCTGGTATTTTTGCTCACAGCCATGCTTAACTCTGAAAAAGTCCTGACTGTACCACAAGCTCTGTAACTTTGAAGAATTCTTCCCCAAAGCGAACTGATTTGTTCAAGGAGCAAAAGCAAGTCTTAAACTGAAAAGTTATTGATTCTTCTCAAAATATAAAATGGTCACTGGAGATCCCACTGTGATACCTTACTTACTATTGCAGTTTAGCTGCATTTATCATAGACAACACTGAGTCAAGTAGGATACTCCAACAAAGGCCAAGCTTAAGAAAGTCAAGTAACTTACTTACACACATAAAATGGAAGCCATATATTTGAGGGCATGTTGTTGTAGCATAGTAGAGGAAGATCAATATTATACAGAGGGTTAATAGTAAGGATCAAAATAGTCTTCTTCAACTTTAAAAAATTATTGTTCCAAGACTAAAACCTAGTGCCATAGCATGTCATGTCAAGTTGCTGCAAATAGCAGAAGCCTATCATACAGAAGTTGACATAATTTCTTCAATCCATAAGCAAATCCTTCATTCTCACCATATGAAGTGCCTTCTCTTCCATATAGATCCACCACTTCTTTCACTCACTCAGTCAGGAGGAAAAAGAGAAGGTGCAGTAAGAGCACAAGAAAGACCAGATTTCTCAGTAGGATGATACCTTTTGATTGATCTGAGTCTTCTATGAGGTGATCATGTGTCAACACCCCGGTGACCCACAAAAGCAGGACTCCATTTCAGTCTCCACCCTCCAGCATCACAACCATAAACAGATATGAAGCTTTAACAGCTACAGACACCCACGAGCAAGGTCTGCAAGGGGAAACTGTACCAGCAGCACACAGTGGATACTGTAAAAACAAATGACAAGTGCTAGTAGTGGGTGACTCTCTGTTAAAGAACAGTGAGATGCCCATCTGCTGACCTGACAGGGAGTCACGAGAGGTATGCTGCCTTCTGGGAGCTAAGGTCTGAGACATTGCTGAGAGGGTGCCACCACTTGTCAAGAGCATGGACTACTATCCACTGTTACGCTTTCATGTGGGCAGGAACGACATTGCAAGCCAGAACCTGGGCAGAA
>VYZM01021920.1:16769-51266 GCA_013398915.1 Dromas ardeola | reverse complement strand
CTATGCACCAATTCTTGATGTTAAGAGGCTTTATATGTCAATGAACGATACGGATGGGATAGGTTAGCATGTGCACAAGTCTTAACAACGAGAAGTAACAAGTCATTCACATGAAAATGAGAGACGTGGATACCTAGGGACTCACATACTTAGGTATACGTTGACTTGCTTTTGACACTATTAATTGAGGATTTTCTTCTATGCCTAAAATATTTGCTAAGTGGTTAGTTGTCACATCATATACTAAATAATAATAATAATTAATAATAATAATAACAACAACAACTACTACTCCTCAGTACTTGTGTGGTAACATCTGAACGTTTTATTACACATAATTTAGCCATACTTTTATCTGTTATAAATGGATTGTCTGAAGTGCATGCTAGTGTATTGCTGGCTTTCTGTCTGGAAAAAAATGTCTTAGTTTCCTTCATCAAGAGTGCTGTTCTGAGAGAGAAATCTATTTTCCAGGCTTTGGTAATGCATATCACATCTCCAAAAGGCATTAATGGAGATAATTTGCTTGGGTCGTTATTTTGCTTTCCTGTGGATAGTAGTCTGCACAGGGTGATCTGAAGAACCACATTAACTGTGACCCCAATTATTTTGGAGATAGCTACAAATACTTGCACACCTAAAAGCAATTCAATTTCCATCAAGAAACTACCTCACATGAATTAATGATTGTAATATTTTTCTGTACACCATTTTTATATTTAAAATATCAAGGTGCAAAGAGTGATTTCTCCAAAATAAAATATAAGATGCAATTTTACAGTATGATGAAAACAGTTACCACATACACAATATAATAATTTGCTCGTTCTTCATTACAAAGCTGTCTTTCATTAAGAAGTACACATGTGCACATGTTTTCTTCCCACTCAGGCTTATTTTGAAGCTGTGAATCCAGTGATTTTATTTTACCTTCAAAAGATGCACTGAGAAACAGTGTTAACACCAGAGAAAAGCAGTGTACACATCGAAGTATCTCTGTCCAGCCTGCATGCACTGGCTTTCTTACAGCAGCAAAACTGGGAAGCTGACATGAGAATATGCGTGACATTTGCTTATTTATGATTCTATGAGCAGAGGGGGACCTCAGTCAGAGCACAGCAGTACGAAGAGAATTTTCTTTACAGGAGAATATTTTGTACCTGGTATCCAAAGCCAATAGCCATCTCCAGTAGTGTGACAGATGCAGGACTTTAGAAACATGGATGCTACGAAGAATTAAATTGACATCTGCTCTATGTTACAGGGCTCCAAAAGAAAGGTTGTGTGCGTCCTATTAGTGCTAAGTTTGTCTGAGTCCAGGTCAGGTAAACAAGCCTGACAGACCTCCTATCCCAGAAATCCTACAAGGACATTTTAAAGTGCTTGTTTGTGCAAGAAATCCCATCAAAACTAGAGTAAGGAGGTTGAAAGAGATGGCCTTCATCTGGAATCACTGAAGCATATTCAGAGACACAAAGCTAATCCACACTGCAATTACTGCTATAAATAAGCTAGCTCCTGTAACAGTAGCAGCCAAACTACAACAATATGGAAGTCAGGTGCCTTTAGCAGTAGGCCCCCTTTCTGCCTGTTTTGCTTACATAAATAAGCAAATGCTTAGACCACACTGAGCTCTGTGCTGACACAGGTAGGTTACTGCTAATACCCCAGACTGACTTGCAGAGTAGCTCATCTGCTGCTATGCTAAAACTGAAGCAGCAACCTCATGTAGGACAAAAGCCAGGCAAATGTGTGTATCAATCCAAACCCCACGCAGCTGACGGCTAATGCCCTGCCAGATAACATGAAAACAGGTTTCTTACTGTTTTATTATGATTCCTCTGTAGTATTTTTGCCCTAAATTAAGGGGTGTGGAGCTGAAGGTGAGATGGCAGGATCAAAAGAAAACAGCTTCTGTTTCTTCATACAGTATACAGATATGCTGTGGAAATTGTGGTGCAGAATGCTGTGTGGGTACAAAAAGTGACTACATAAATGACAAAGGTATACTTAACTCTCAAACTGTTATCTGTAATCCACAAAGCCTGATGAAGTATGAAGGCCACTCGCTCAGGAGAAGCATGCAGGCAGATAGATAACAAGATACTAGAAAAGGATGAGAAACTACAGAAATTGTGGAGTGCCCATTACAATCCAATCTAATTGTTTTATTCCTGGGGGCCATAGCCTTGACAGATGAACAGAAAAGCTCAAGCAGCTGACAGACTCCAAAGCAGTATGTAGCCATGGTGCAACACCATACTGATGCATTCAGGGCCGACTGGGGCAAAATAACTGAGGGTCTACGGGGTCACTTGGTGATGAAACAGAAAATAAAAACTGTGATACCTAGATAATGTTTACATATTGCCATCCTTATGTGGTTTTGCCTGGAAAAAAGCCCTGGAGGAGCACCAGGACTACAGCCCCTGTCTTTATATAGCATGACTTTTTGCAACAGCTGTTCCCTGAGGATGGTGCATTCTTTCTCCATCTTCTACATTTCCACGAGTATACAAAACTCACAGTGTTTGACATGCTGCTTATTTAAAGAAAAATATATTTTTAGCACTTTCAGCCATTTGGCCTCATCTCCCATTTATTTGGAACTTTCTCAATCGGATAAGTGCCATGCGCCAGATGGCATGATCAGGACCTTTCAATTTCATTCGTATGTTTTAAGTAAAGCCTATTGCATGCAATCCAGATTATGAAATACTTGGCATCTTTAAATCTGCTGACAATAGTGGCAATGTTAGCTATACACACAAAGTGCAAACCATAGGGATATGTTTATTTTTCTTTTATCAGACTTTCTCCTCAGTCATGTAAAACTTTAAAGTGGCATTTTCAATGTACCAGAAATGAGCCATGACAGAGCTCATACATTAGACTCATCCCTTAGAAGGAAGAAATAATTGTCCTCTGGAATCTTACAAAAGAGGACTGAAAGCACATTTAAAACCTTTTCAAATTCAACTTACCTAATTTATTGATGGCAAACATGAGCTTCCTTTTAGAACACTCTGAAAAGATGCACTTTCGCTCTGCTAATGTTTCAAACTGAGTGAAAACCAACTGAGCACATTTAGCACATAATGTGGTTTAGACTGATACATTGCCTCTGAGAAGGACATACTAGATCATCCTTGATTGTGAACACACCACCTTCCCATCATTTCCAGTAAGCTCACAGGACAGAAGCATTTGGCTTTTGTCCATTGAAATTTTTACATAGGCAAGAAACACCAGAATGGTCTATCCATCCTAAGAACCTCTCTTCGTCAGTGCCTAGCTGTGCAATGATACTTCTCCATAACACTCTCTTGAACTTCAGAAAGTTGCTTATCTGAGCATTCCTGAGCCAGAGGTGCTGTCTGTGTCTGTTTTTAATAGCTCACAGTAGGAATAAAAGGAAAAAATACAATTGCTTTTTGGTCACATTTTATCATCCCCAGCATCTCATAGCATGGAGTGTCGTAGCTTGACTACACAACATATGAATGATCACCTTGTTTTCTGAGTTTTGAGGCAGAAACCTTCTAATTTCATGTGATGTCTCCTATTTCTTGTACTGAAAGAAACCACAACCGATTCCTCTTCACCCTGACATTTCTGATTTTAAAGAGATCTGTCGTTATCAGGCACATTTTCCAGCCTTAGTCCATTTTTGTTTCTCCTTGTATGGAAGGTGCCTCACAATTCTGATGATGTCACTTTCTGTTTTGAAGATATAGGTATTGTACAAGCTGTATGCAATGCTGTTCTCTAATTTCTTGTCTATGCCTTTCCTAATTAATCATGTCAAATACTTTTTTAACCACTACAGAGTTCTGATTTGACATTTTCTACTGTAACACCAAGAATACACTCCTAAATGGCAAGTCAGCTTGGAGACCGTGAATTTATTTGTAAAGTTCAAATTGCTTTTTTGTGCATCATTCAGCTTTCCTCTACATCAAATTTTATCTACATTTATTATTTCATCAGTCTTTTAAGATCCTTCTGAAATTCTTCATTGTTAGTTTTTGAATGACTTCACTACCCAGAATGTGACAGTACTGAAAGCAAAATTTGTGGTCTCATTATTAACTCAACATTTCAGTATTTTTTTTAGCGAACATGTAAAAATTCTCAGTACAGAATTCTGTTGAGAATCGACTAGCGATGTCCTTCCACCGTGGCAATGACTGCTTATTCCTACCATGTCTCTCCTGTTACCTGTACAAGGCACATGCATTAGTACTTATTGCCGTGTAAGCAATACTGGCAGCATCTCTGACACCCAGTCATGACTTGCGTTATGCCAGCTGCTGTGTCCATCGGAATACACCAGAAGCAGGCAGTATCCCATTAAATAGCAAATACTATTACTACTAGTAATAGTAATAAATTAGTGTTTATAAGCACTAAATTCACACTAGAATAAAAGTAACTTAAAGATCATTTAGAGAACTCAGACTAACACTAGCATGTTCTGTCAAAGATCACTTTGTCCCCAGAAAACAAAAAATAAATTACATATAATCAACATCGATGTTCAAGGGGAGATGAGTGATGAGTGCTGTACCTCAGGTGTTGGTATTGGGACTGCTGCTGTTTAACATCTTTGTCAGCATGATGGACAGTGGGACTGAGTGCACCCTCAGCAAGTTTGCCAACAACACCAAGGTGTGTGATGTGGTCTGCATGCTGGAGAGAAGGGAGGCCATCCAGAGGGACTTGGACAGGCTTGGGAGATGGGCCCACCCAAACCTCATGAAGTTTAACAAGGCCAAGTACAAGGTCCTGCACATGGGTTGGAGCAGTCCCAAGCACAAATACAGGCTGGGCAGAGAATAGATTGAGAGCAGCCCTAGGAGAAGGAGTTGGGGGTGCTGGTGGATGAGAAGCTCAACATGAGCCAGCAACGTGTGCTCGTAGCCGAGAAAGACAACCATATCCTCGGCTGCATCAAAAGAAGCGTGGCCAGCAGGTCGAGGGAGGTGATTCTGCCCCTCTACTCTGCTCTGGTGAGACCCCACCTGGAGTACTGCGTCCAGCTCGTGGGGCCCCAATATAAGAAAGACATGGACCTGTTGGAACAGGTCCAGCGGAGGGCCACGAAGATGATCAGAGGGCTGGAGCACCTGTCCTATGAAGACAGGCTGAGAGAGTTTGGGTTGTTCAGCCTAGAGAAGAGAAGGCTCCAGGGAGACCTTATAACAGCCTTCCAGTACTTAAAGTAGGCCTACAGGAAAGATGGGGAGGGACTCTTGATTAGGAAGGGTAATGACAGGATGAGAGGTAACGGTTTTAAACTGAAGGAGGGGAGATTTAGGTTAGATATTAGGAAGTAATTCTTTACTCTGAGGATGGTGAGGCACTGGAACAGGTTGCCCAGAGAAGTTGTGGATGCCCCATCCCTGAAGCTGTTCAAGGCTGGGTTGGATGAGGCTTTGAGTAACCTGGTATAGTGAAAGATGTCCCTGCCCATGGCAGGGGTTTGGAACTAGATGATCTTTAAGGTCCCTTCCAACTCTCTCCATTCTATGATTCTATGAAAGTCAGAGGCAGACACACAAAGTGGCATGATGAAGATTTTACAGCATAGCCAGCAAATGAAAAATATCTGTTCATCCACAGTCTGTAAAGTGTTCAGCTAGGCCACATAATCTTCACTGTATCAGCCTGCTAGCACCTAGAAAGTTGAAAATATTTTGGTGTTTATTCGATCATACTCAGATGCCCACATATGAGCACAGTGGGAATTAATGGACATCCTGGCTAACTCACCAATATCAATAGGTATCCTGAATAAGTAAGAAACAGTTTTAGCATTGTGCTCCTGCATTTTGTAATGTGACAATTAAAACTCTACATTAAATGGTGGGGGCAGCGAGAGAGGGAGTATAACAGAGAACAGAAGGGTTTTTTCCTGTTTGTTTAGCCTGCCACTTGGGATCAGCAGAGATAAAGAGTGCCAGCTGTTGGTTTTTCTTTTGCTGCTTTATTCAGAGCTAAACTGGGTATTTTCACATAGAAAATTTCCACAGGCAGCATATGCTGTGCTAAATGTTTTGAGCATTTTGATCCCTAGATGTATATACTGTCACTCCCAGGTACGAGCGACATCATTTAACACCTTGTGATGTTAGGTAAGATTATACACATGGCAATAAAGGTGATAGACTAAAATGAAACTAAAGACTGTGCAATTCACCAAACTTTATGCAGCACCGCATCTGGTGTCATGAAAAGCTTGTAAATGCATTAACAAAAAGATTTTCCTCTTCAAAGTTTTACAAAATGGAAGTGTGATTTCCACTTGTTTTCTTCTTCTTTTCAGTTCCTAAAAATAATATTGTTCCAACTCTAACATCAAGTACATGACCATGTAAGTTCAGTTAACACCCTCACTTACTTGCACTACATTTTAGGCCTGTCCAAGTTTTTAAGGAGCATATGCTTATATATAAAATTCAACAGATTAATTTACCCTGGACTGTACCTTTATTTGAGCTTCTGTTTGCATATGTCCACATACAGGACTTGTCTAAAGAAAACTATTGTCTCAGAGTGGCACGCACTGAGATTGTTGAGTTTCGTCTCATCCTCCCCACCAAAATCCTTGAAAAAACATGTATTAACCATACCTCTCCACTGAAAATGGTTAGTGCTAAGAGGAGATTCACAAGCCTTGAAATAAACCAGAATGACTGTTGTGCTTTTAATGAAAGGTTTTAATGAAAGGTTTTAATGAAACCAAGCTAGTTAAACATAGTTTGGGGTTTAGTGCAAATACTTCACATGGCTAATATACCAAAGATGCTGTGTCATTTAATCCTCTAAAAGCATCATTACTAAAAGACAGCCAAAGTAACAAAGCAACCAAATCAGAGTTGTTAGTTTCCTTTTTCCATCTGCTCTGACTTCACACGGTACTTGCTCTTTAAAGCACTAGGTTTTAAAGTATGACTCTCTTCAGTCACTGAATAAGTAAGGAAAAATTAGTAACTTGATTCCATTGCAAAATATGTAACTTTAGGCACTTGATTTCTAGCAGTTACGGCATACTTTTGTGTTTTTAAAAATCAGTGTATTTATATCATGGCTGTGAGACATCTGATTGGAGGCAGGCGAGAACATTTCTTCTTTTACCAACTGCACTCCTGTCCTGGTTTATGGTAAAACAGACCCAATTTTCTGATTTGTAATTTTACTTTTTAGCTGGGCCTCTTCTAACTGACTAAAGTCTGAAATTAACAGCATATTGTTCAGAAACTGTTCACTCTTAGAGTGATAAGACCTGATTATACCAAGGAACGGTGTGCAGCGAGGCTCTTGCTTACACTTACTGCTATAACAACCAAGGTCAGATAATTTGTCTGTTTGCTCCGTTAGAGGGTCAGAAGCGGAGAAGTGCAGAGGGGTCACACCTATAGGGAGGAGCGGACAGGACAGGTGACCCAAAACTGACCAACAGGGTATTCCATCCTATCTGCATCACGCTCAGTATAAAAGCTAAGGGATCAAAGGGGCAAGGGTGCTCTGGCTCACGTTTTCCTCAATGGCTGACGTCTGAGGAGGACCCTGTCTCTTCGTCTGCCTTCGACTGCGATCCGAGCACTCCTGACTCTAGTTCCGGAATTCAGCTCCTGTCCATTGCTGACTCCAGTCTGGGACTTTCCCTGTGTCTGCTGGTGACACGATCGTCATCCTGGGAGCTGGATATGGTTTTGTATATATTGTATACTTTTTTTTAATTTTCTTATTATTTCTTATTTCCTTATTTATTATTATTTTCATTAAAGCAGTTTAGTTCTTTTTCTAAACTTGTAAATCTCCTTATCTTTTCCTCTCCTCGCTGAGGAGAGAAGGGAGGGGAGGGCCATCTGGGGGGGGGGGTGGCCAATCCGGCCAAAACCACGACAACTCCAAATTTTTGTTCCTCCGCTTAGGTAACCAAAACTGAGCAAAACAGACCTTTTGTCAATGTCCTGATAAGTATTGAAGAAAAAATGTCAACGTGCTTTCACAGACGAAGGTGGAGAGTTGTCATGACTACTAAAAACACTCTGTATAGCTTTTAAGAAGACTCTGTAAATATACTTCCTTTATGAAAATGCAGAGTAGTGAAGCTAAACTTCATGGATACACAAGTATCTATGGTTAATGTCTTAATTTAACACTACACTCTTGAATAAAACCAACACAGATCTACTACTTTTCATGTCACCTTCCAGATGCTACTTGAATTTATTTCTGACACAAAGTTATTGCCTTCAGTGAAGATGAACATTCATTTGGGACCTTATCTTTAGTAGTCAGAGACAGACTACAGACATTGTTCATGACTTCTCTTTAAATCTGTACATGAATGAATGTCAAGATAAATCAGCACAATTTCTATTCACTTCATAGATGATACAAAACCAGTTTCAATATATACAAAAACGCTGACCACAAGCTTCCTTCCAGTAAACACTGAAAACTGCTTATGGAGCTCTAAAATATACAAAAGAGAGATAGCTCTTGAAGAGAAACTTTTAAAACCATGTGAACAGGATCTGTAGGGCAGATGCACATGGGAGGGCGATACATGCTCCTGGAACACAATTGTATACACATTTGCATGGTCTAATTTGACAGGATAGCCATAGCCTAAGAACCATCTGATCTGGAAAAGCAAGAAGAAAGCAACAACAAAAATCTGCTTCAATTATGAGATCAAAGTAACATAGTCTGAAAGCTTTCTGATTTCCTTATACTTCCTACAGAACTACCAAAGTTTTTGACAAATGTAATTTCCCTTCACGTTCAATTGCTTAATAAAATTCAAAGCAGATCAGAAGTATCACTAAAAAAAACAATGAGAAAAAGAAGAATTTCACTTACAGAGAAAGTAGGGTAGTAGCAGAGCAGTAGTCTTACCAGACTCTCTTCTTCCTGCGTAACTCATCGCAAATATCCTAAGCTGGTGGTGCTTTAGACAATTCCTACTGCTGTGATCCACGTCCTAAGTCAACCATCTAATACTGCTTTACTTTAACACATGGCTACCTAGTAACGTATCAAGCAAATTATACTGAAACTGGGACTTCAGGGAAGTTAAACCTAAACTCTTTGAGACAATCTCTGTATGTCTGACCTCCTGCCATGCAACCCAACAGCAGGGCCCAGCAGGGCACTCCATCCCTTGCATTACATGTCAGAGATTACACTTCTGCCACTTCGTCTGTTCCAGATTTGGGATGATCAGTCAGAGAAGCTGATAATGAATAGAATGACTTTGAAATATAGTGACTGTTAAGTGCTGGGTGAAAGAAAAAGTAGGCAGTCCCAAGCACAAGCACAGACATTGAAAGCAACAACTCTTTTGCCCTATCACTTGCCAAACGGAACAAGGCATGGGGTTTCCATGTGATCCTTCCTAGAATTACTGGAAGTTTATGAAAGGAAGGACAGTGACCACCAAAACAAAATTCTCCTTACATCATGAAAACATTTTGCTACATTCCTGCATGTTTTATTGCTAAGACTTCCTGTTACATGAGATGAACCAAGAGTTCTTCGGGGGAGTCTCCACGTACTCCTTTTTTTAGTGCATGGCAAATGGCGAAGAGGGGGTCAAGAATACCAAACTGCCTATGTCAAATAGGGCAGCTGACAAGTGCAAATCGTGATGCCAAATGTCATGGCTTTTTTTGTGAAAGTATAGTTGAGATGCAATAAACAATTCACAGGTTCCTGGTAGCTGACCATATCTAGTACAGGCTGTGAAAGCAGCACTCATTTTAGCTATGTAGACTGTAGGCACTTTTGGAAAAAACCTCTGCTGTGCATGAGGTTTCTTTGTTTCTTTGCAGAATATGATCCAATTTTAAAGGCTTTCGATGCTATTGCTTGACATTTAGACTTTTCCCCACAAGTAGTTGAGATGATTTTCTGTATGTCTTAGGTCTAATCAAAAGAAAGGCTAATATTCATGAGCTACAGAAACATTAGACCAAGGTCCCAGCTGAGGTCTAACCAGAGGACAGACATACATTAACCCCTTCACAAAACCTTTTAATAACTATGACTAAAAATTATCTTCTGCATGACTAACCTTTGATAAGCCAGGAGAGATATGACAAGCACCTTTACTGAAAATACATTCTCAACGATTTCTAATGAAGTAAATACTCTGGAACAGACTGATAAGGGCCTGAAGCTCGGTTTATGTTATTGTTAGTTACTCACAGGGGGAACCTTACAGCTCAGGCAATCTGATCCTTTCCTGGAGTTTTATATAGTATCTTCTGCTTTTCGAAAGAAGGACAATTCTAACATATTAAAATGGTGTAGTCCCAGAACACAAAGATGGCTTTGTCAAGAAACACAAACATAAAAGCAATTAAACATAATGTAAAGGAAGATTTAAATTAATCAAATCTAAATTAAGCAGGTAGCACGCTTAGGAATAATTCCTTTTATTAATCAAATATGTTTTAAGTTTCTTCGGACATCCTCTACCATATTTGGATGTAAGTTAGGTGGCTAATGCTTCACATCTCCTCTTGTAGCCCCAGCTTCTGACAGGTGTAGGGGACAGGAGAAAAGAAAACACTTCAGGACCACTGTCATGAAAAGGTTTTGTCATCCGAGGCTACCTCACTGGCATAACCTTATCCCAAGAAACTGCAGAGCCCACTCAGTAAAGAGCAATGATTATTTTACTATTTCAGAGCCCCACACCTTCAAATTCTGAATAACAGAAAACACTGTCAACAGTTTTGTGAACTCCTGATGTCTGGTCTTTTCCCAGTTTGGATGTCAATATGATTGATCTTCAAGAAAATTAACTGCAAAAGAGAAAAAAAAAAAAAAAAAGAACAAAAAAAGGAGCTAATGTCCTCAACAGAACACACAGGAGAGGGAAGAGAATTAAGCTCACAAAGAAATTAAGAACAGAGAGTAAAATACCAGCTTGAAAAGTATAACAGAATATGAGCAGTTTCATCTAATAGCTGCAGGAACCTGACTCTCTCTCTTTCTTTCTTATTTTTAATCTGTTGGATGTTACACTGGAGCTTTTCTCCCTTATTTTGTTAAAAAGTTCAGCTCTCATCCATCTTCTCTGCACTATTTAATACTGTGAGATTAAACTTTCTCATCTTTTCTCATCTTTTATTTAATCACCTATTTTCTTCAGGGCCAGAAGAACTTCCCCTGATTTGGTTTACTGAGGGCTACAGACTAGTTTTTCTCCATGCTGATTCAGCAAGAAATCAATAGTTTAATGCATTTGCAACTCAATGGATCACCTAATTAGCAGCCTTCTAAAAATTAAATGAGTTAATTACATATAACTTCTTCAGAAAGATTAAATGATAGTCAGTTCACTTTCCCAAGGCAATTTTTTATTTCCACCACAAATCACCACTTTTTGTTCCACATGTATTTCCAATCATGTAGGTATTGCTAATCTACTGGAGACATGAATATCAAGCCTTGTAAGCATGGTTGTTCATTGTGTGCCTAATTAAACAGACCGAGCAGGCAGGCCTAGGGATTTCAATGGACGAATACTTACACGTCTCAGGGCTATTACAGGAGGATGATGGATTTAGAGCAGCTCTGCAGTAATTTATAAAAATGGTATTATTTGTCCGACTGCTGAGAATTGTATGAACTGTGGAAATGTATAGGTTAATGCAAAATGCTGTCCGTCGAAAAGACAGGAAAAAATAAAATGCAACAGCTTCTTCTCACCAAACATTTGAGAGCTGTTAAGGAACAATACCAGAATTATTAGCTTTGATGATTTTGCTTTCTGTCCAGTCAACCTTTAAAATAACATTTGCACAGAACATGAAAAGCCCATGAACACAGGAAAACAAACAAAACTACTTGTAGGATGAAATGGGATAGATCTCTAAAAACAGAGGCAGCTCCCTTCACCCTGAGGCAAGGTCGCATCTCTGTGGGAATATGAGTTTAGGCAAACAGAGCAGCATGACATTAGTAGAGATACATTCTTTTTTTTTTTTTTTTAAAAAAAAAGGGTCTTTCTTTTTCTCCAGAATCTTTCATTTTATTGAAAAAACAAATAGTGTCATTTTATGATCCACTCGTCTTACACTCCAAAGCTGCAGGAGCCCAAGTTCTATGAGATCTGCTACAGAATACTGTAGCCAAGCTAGGAATTGGAGTCACATTCTCTCCTCTCCCCTGCAGTAAAAATTAAAGGATGAAAGTGGATACCCAGAGGTATACACTTAGAAAGAAGATAACTGCACTGTTCAGCTGTCATCCTGACATTGATCTAGTAAGACCCTCAATGTGAAATTTTCAGCAATTCATTTACAGATTATTTACAGAATAAGGAACACCTCCTTGAGTTTAATAGTCATTTATTGGCTTAGTCATCTATAGAATATGTATTCTATGGAATATGTGCTCCTAAGACATGGAGGGGAAAATAATCAAAGCTTAACAACAGCAACATTCCAGATTAAGGCATAAACACAGCACAGACTGTTTTGCTCCTCCTTCTGTTGCACTCTCGTCAATCCAAAAATACCAACGTAATGTATTTTTTAGCCTCACCTCTGGGAAGTGTCATCCTTACATTTGACATTTTGTTATCATCTGCATTCCTTTTTGACAGATCACTGTGTGCTCCTGGGAGGGGCATATGAGACAGAGAAACTGGCAATATTTTAAACAAAGGAAAATAAAGGAATTGGAAATAGGAAATCGAAACTTATTAAGATTACCCCTCAACAAAAGACTGCTTTCTGCATGGAAAACATTCTTCCTACATGCGAAATCTCTAGCTCTCTTCTTATTCCAGATGTTCAGGCTGTATCTGCTTTAATGTTAAAGGACTTCTGTGGCATGTGATGGTACAGAACAGAAATTATTTCTGAGGTAGTCAGAACTGTCTAGAATTTACTAGGGATATAGCCCCTACTGTAGGTGTAATTCAGCCATTAAAGAGTGTAATTAGCCATTTTATGATTCACCAGTGTTGGTCCGTTTGTTTCGATGCTCAATAAAGTAGACACAGGGAGAAACAACTCCATTAAGTTTCTAAGCAATACCTATGTTTTCCAATACAGTTTTCCCCAAGATTTATCAGTATAGTGAAGTTCTTAAAAACTCTGCTAGTGCCAAAGTGGTCAGCTGTAGTTAAATCTTTTATGGGTTTTTCCTAGGTGGAGCCATAGCACGTTTTTCTCAGGAGAAGTAAAAAATTAGCCTGGACTAAAAAGTATTTTTACATAAAGGCAAGGACATACATGAAAGACATGGAGTAAAACGAAACAAAAAATACATATTAAAGGAAACAACGGGGGGAAACATCCCCCCTCAAGACTGATGAGAGAAGCTAATTTAGGAAGCTTGGTGATAAGACTGTCTTTGCAGTGGCTTGTTACACTTCCTCATCTACTACTACTATTTTTTTTTTTTTACCCATCTCACAGGTTGATCCTCCTGCAGTCTTCTCTGATTGCAATGAACAATGTGCGCACTTCTAATTCTGGGCCATCATTACCACTCGTCCTTCCAACGCACACACCAAAGTGTAATTTAAAAATTCAGGTTGGCGGTATAGGCATGTGGTATGCTTTTGGCCTTCACCCAAAAAGAAAATAATTGCTCAGTAATATATTTTACATTTTAAACTTAATCTGTAATGACATACGACATCTTCCTTGAAATTGCTGTCCTCGTGATTATAAGTGCAAGCATCCTGTCCCTTTTAAAAGAAAAAGATGCTGACAGTTCAGTGTGGATCTAAATTTTAGTGCCAGCAGTAATATGCTATCAGTATGTACCCAACCAATGCCTGGGAACTTTATGTTTTCATTTAGCTTTCTTAGAGATGAGAACACATGATAAACCTATCAGAGCTACCATCCCTCAACCTCGCCTGGCAGCCTGGGTGATAGAGCCTGCTTTACATTCAGACAGAAGACAAATTAGAGTGCACTGTGCTCAGGCTTCATGCTCTCTTCCTGCAATAGAAGTCATTCATCTCTTCACCTTGATTGAGAGATACTGGGCAGTGTGCTGGGAAAGAGGGGAGGAGGATGGAGTCAAAAATGAGGAGGAGGGAAGAAAAGTAAGAGGGAGAACAGAAGGAATAATGCTGCCTAAGAAATTCAGAGCCTCATAACCAACCCGAAGTAAAAAAGCATGAAAATATGTACAGACAAATTCACAAGGTAAAGGCACATTCTCAAAGAGGCATTTAAGTCATTTAAGAAACGAATGTATTTCTAGAACAAGATTAACCCAGAGAATGAAGGGGAAGAAATTACAAGGTGCAGGTATATAAGCACACATTGTCCAGACTTAGATTTAAGTGGGAACAACATATCTGAATTGCTTGAAAAAGGAGTCCTTCCACTGACAAATGAGTAAGTGCATGGCACCATAACCATCTGTCTATAATATAGTCTGAATAATAATGAGTTAAATAAAAAAAAAATCCAAAACAAATAAAGATTGATTACATTTTTGCTCTTAAAAACTGTAAGACATTTTTTGTTAGTTTTAAGTCAAGTGGCATTGAGGAGCAAGAACTCTATAAAGGAACTGCCTCAATGACAAACCCACAAGATGTGTTGGTTCTGTTATTGTTTCAGTGCCCCTTAACTGGCTTTTGGTTCTGCACCTCCTGTAGAAAGGCAGTAGAGACAGCAACGTGGACATGAAGTTAGAAAGCAAAGTCCTGAAGGTACCCTGAACATTAGTTGTGATTCCACTGGAAATTATGAACAACTGGCTACTTACAGCTTTAGATTATCTTGCCTACAGCCAAGAATGACTTGGCTACGCTCTCCTCTGTTTGTCTGTATTTCACATGTGCACAAAGCAATGGTACTACTGTCTGCTACAGTTCAACACCCTTCATACACCGCAAGTTATTTTATGTCAGTTTTCCTTCAGCTTCCAAGACAGATTGAAGTACAGACTCCTTAAGAATCACAGTAATTTTTATCCTTTCCACTCCCACAAAAGGTAACTTGTTTTTATAAAAAAATGTATGCAAATACATAGTATGGAATAAAAGAATAAATATAATCTGGACCTCTTCTAATCACTCTCACACAAAATGTATTGTCTTGTCTAGCATGAAGTTAGAGGACAGTAAGTGGTGTGTATCCCCTCAATCACACTGTTGCTGTAAACGCAGAATTTGCTCATACTGATCAATGGACCTGGTAAAACATTACATAAAAAATACTCATTGATTTCTACAGCATTTATTCGGTTTTGTAATCTATACAGTGTTCTGATCACACAGTTAAGCACTTTTCAGTAATGCTTTAAGCAGATTAATTAACGTCATTTCTATTATACTGCAAGAGTGAACATTTTAAGATTATGAGTTTTCATATAATTCAAAGTGGTATCTTAAGTATGACATGCTTCTTTTCATCCCCTAAATATTACTTCATCATCTATTTCTGGCACTCATATTGTGGCAATGATTCTATGAAATTCGGCAGCATAGTACATCACAAAGCCTAGCTGTGAAACAACGGTGCATCCCTTCATCACCTCTAACGTTAAACCTCTTTCATTACTATCTGATACACACAATACAGCATATTTGAAGTCTTTCATGTCAGTTACTACCACCTATCAATTTGCAAATAAGATTTTGAGATATGCAAATATATAACTCCATGATACAAAAAGCCTTAGAAGAAATACAAGTTTTGTTTTTCTTAAAGTACACCGGTCTTTATAGGTTGTGAAACAATGAGCCTGAAATATTGAAATATAATCCTTTTCCTTTCTTTCTACATGGCTGCTATTTAGGAGACAGAAGAAACTCTTAGGAAATTATAAAATAGCTATTATTTTATTCTTCTTGGGTTAAAAAATTAGCCTTCCCTCAGTTTAAAAAAACATTGTTCTTGTCTATTAGTAAAACAAAAAGTCATGTTATTTTATGTTTACCTAAAATGATTTCATTCTTGAACCCAATACCATTTTGATATTATTAGATATTTTATTAATACAAATCTCTTTCTATAATCTCTGTAAATTAACTGCTTTTCAAAAATATATTAATAAGCAGGAAGATTCAGTCATATTACTCTTCAAGAGTATTCATTTCAGTGCATCTTCAATGTATATTCCTGGATGTGGCATCTTTATCCCTTGTGCGTAAGATGATGATTAATTTGTAATAACACTAGTATCAATAACAATAACTGAAAATTTTATTTGCATTGTGTCATTTTCTTATAAATCTAAAATGACTCACAAATACCCTTTAAAGAAGTCTTGCAATAAGTCTCTCAGATTGTAATTTATTAAAGTAGAACCCTAAGTAATTTATCAGAAGACACATATGCAACAAATGTTTTCCTCAGGGAAAAAAGTCAGCAAATTGTTCAAAAAGGAGATGATGAAATTCCTGAACTTATTTATTATGGGAAAATATTTCTGAATTTCATAAGTCAGTAAACAAGTAATTTGTTTTTAATTAAAAACCTGACATTATATTAGCAAATCTGTTTTGGATTTGTCCATAAGTCACATAGTATTGTTCCTGTCACCTGATTGCATCATTTGTGTAACTAACATATCACAAACTGGAAATCACACGGTGTATTTTTATACCACATATATATGTATATACAATTTGCAATTCATGATATCCGCAAAGCATATAAGCCTTCCAAAATGGGGACAAACAATTTTAAATACCTCTATACATCTAACAAACACAACTTATATTTCAAGGAGCATATCTGTTCATAAAACTCTTCCTTTTTTCATGCAGTATTGCTTTTACAACAGCTTTGATTTCAAAATTGACAAATGAACATAAAACCCTTTCAGTAAATACGCATTCATTAGTGCTTAAAATGAGCTTTTTAAAATTATTTCTAGTAATAAAAAACTAGGACTTGAATATTCAAGGAAAATTAATACAAAAGTATTGCAAAAAGATCCAAATGTAAAGTTGTCCACAGCCATTTTTTGATTAGTCACCCCCAAATTAGTACTTTTAATGTCATTTTATAGGTAGCTGAACTGAACAGCAGATATTAAATGGCTTGCTAAGAGTCACGTACAAACATGCTGGAATGTGTTGAACCCTCTCCAAATTGCTAGCTTTATCTCCCCCAGCGTAGACTTTTAGGACGATAAAAGGGAAATCCACTTTTATCTTGCAATCTTTAGACTAGAAAACAAATTATTGAAAAAGTCAAATACACACTCATTATGAACTAAGATAGAAATTACAATTAGTCACCAGAGATAATAAATACAAAATGATTCCACTATGTTAAAAAAGATTTTTTAGGAAATTTGAATTTCAGTGATGAAATAAAATAATTTTAAAATGATAAATAGTGCTTCACTGTAACATAGCACATAATAGAATAGCAGGGTGCATTAAATAAAGCACAAAAGCTTTGACTGAAGCACAAAACCAAAATACCATTACAGAGTTCATGCAGATTAAAGCATTCACCTCAGCTTCTTAAGTGGTAGGCCTGACAATATGAGGTGGAAAAAGGGAATGGGATACACTCATGTATTTAAAAAAAAAAAAGTTTTATACATTTTTACTAGTGATTTTTTGTTCAATATATGTTTTTATTGTAAACCCTACACATATAATAATCTAATATCTAAATAAGTTTATTTTTAAATGATCCAAGCATTTTGTAGAATTATTTTTTTTCAAGCAGTGTATTTTTGAAACAGTCTTGGGCTTATGATACAGGCACAATACTGCTATTTATTTCACTAAGCAAGGACATACTACATAGAGTTTGCAAGCAAATGAAGTTTGCAAGTTAATGAAACTGCAGATCGATAGGATTAGAAAGGTGAGTCACAGTCATTGTGATCTGTAGAGCAGTAAACTCTAAGGCTGTTTCTGAAACTGCTAATAATCAGATTCTACCTGTCCTTGCATTTTCTGAAAGTAGCAAAGCAGAAAATGGAGTGAGCTGTGTAAATGACACTAGTTTCAGAGCAGTTTCATGAAAAATGATGGTTAAGGAAAAATGTTCTGTATGTCACACTCCAAACTTTAAAAAGATGTTGGATAGAAACAAATTTCCTTAAGATCACTCTGAATGTTGGTATCACCCTGTTGAAAAGACTATTTTTTTTTTCAAATAAATACAGTAAAATCTGGCTTAGCACTGAAAGCCAAGTGGAGTCCTTACCTGTTTGTCCTTGATTGTTACTTAAGAGGAGTAACTCAGGTGCTTTGCCACACTGCACAGTTGAAATGTTTGAATCTACTGACATACCTTCAGTATACCTAACACATATTGATCATGTCTCTCTTTCCATAATTTTCACTTGGGTTTATTCTTCCAGGATAAAAATTTTTGGTGGTCAATGAAGTTAAATCCAGCTGGCAGCCGGTCACAAGTGGTGTTCCTCAGGGCTCAGTGTTGGGACCACTTCTGTTTAACATCTTTATTGATGATCTCAATAAGGACATAGAGTGCAATCATCAGTAAGTTCGCAGATGACACCAAGTTAAGTGGGAGTGTTGATCTGCATGAGGATAGGGAGGCTCTACAGAGAGACTTGGATAGATTGGATCGATGGGCCAATGTTAACGGTATGAGGTTCAACAAGGCCAAGTGCCAGGTCCTGCACTTGGGCCACAACAACAACATGCATCGCTACAGGCTTGGGGAAGTGTGGCTAGAAAGCTGCCTGGCAGAAAAGGACCTGGGGGGTTCTCATTGACAAGCAGCTGAATATGAGCCAGCAGTGTGCCCAGATGGCCAAGAAAGCCAATGGCATCCTGGCTTGTATTAGAAATAGTGTAACCAGCAGAAGTAGGGGGTGATTGTCCTCCTGTACTGAGCACTGCTGAGGCCACACCTTGAGTATTGTGTCCAGTTTTGGGCACCCCAATACAAGAGAGATACCGAGGTGCTGGAGCGAGTGCAGAGGGCAGCAACGACGCTGGTGAAAGGCCTGGAGAATAAATCTTATGAAGAGCGATTGAGGGAGCTGGGACTGTTTAATTTGAGGAAGAGGAGGCTGAGGGGAGACCTCATCACTCTCTACAAGTACTTGAAAGCACATTGTGGAGAGGTTGGTGCTGGTCTCTTCTCACAGGTAATTAGCGATAGAACAAGAGGGAATGGCTTCAAGCTGCAACAGGGTAGGTTTAGACTGGACATTAGGAAAAAATTCTTCACAGAAAGAGTGGTCAGACACTGGAATAGGCTGCCCAGGGAGGTGGTGGAGTCACCAAGCCTGAATGTGTTTAAGAGTCATTTAGATGTGGTGTTGGGGGATACGGTGTAGGGGAGAACTTTGTAGAGTGGGGTTGATGGTTGGACTTGATGATCCCAAGGGTCTTTTCCAACCTGAATGCTTCTATGATTCTATGATTGGGGAAACAAATGTAAAAGGTAAAATGTAAAGACTAGGATAGTTGCCTACCTGTAATGATGTACTAAGAATACATTTATTAGTCAAAGTCTTTCTTAAATACATCCATGTAAAGGAAAAAGTGGAGTCCACAGTAACTGCAATTTCTAATAGCGATATTATAATGTATACAACACTTTCAAAAGTTATTAAAATCATGGGAAATTTCTTTGACGCAATAAATGAAAATTTTACTGCAAAATTGCCATGGAGACCCTTGGTTGCAGTACTTTTCTATTCTCCTAATAAAATGTGATTTTAGAAAGCCTGTCTTTATCAATTTTACATTATAAGGTCATTTCAGATGTCAGAATATTAACTATACAAAGTATGTATGCAAACCAAGCCAATTTTTTGGGGGACAGGTGTCAGCTATGGTGCCTGAACATAACTCTGAAAGGCTTCAATGGAAAGCTAAAAAGACCTTGATTAGGGCACAATCTACTTCTAATGTAAGTACTTGCTTATTACAAGTCCAAGCATGGAACAGAAACAGCAACAAAAAGCTTCAAATTTCATGTGTCTGTATGACATTCAGGAATTGTTTCTGCAGCTAGATTGCACCAGCTATGGAGTTTGCATCTTCGTTTGAACATCAAAATGTTGAAGCACTACAAGAAAGGGTTAGGCTGCTTCATAAAATTGAACTAGTTCCATTGAACATATTTTTAATGTGTGTGCATGTACGCACACATGGTTATGTCATTTTGTAGACCCGCCCCAGTGGTTTATGACACATTTCAAAAGCAGAAACATGAACCACTATTTTTATGCAGCAAAATATAGCCATAGATCCAAATGGGAATACTACTTACCAAATGATACATGGATATGATGCAGTGATATTTTTATAATTCTGCACACTAGCATGAGATACAATTACAATCTTGTTGCTAATATTTGTAGGATTCCTGAAAAGATCACTTACTGCATTTATAAAGACTTGTCCTATTTGACTTTTGTTGAGATCATAAATATAATAAAATCTGTTTAAAAATGAAATAGGAATATATAACTGACAAAAAGAGCCCTATCATTCTCAGAAAGATTTAAGGTTCATTTATTATTCCAGTTGAATAATTCCTCAGTGACCTTTCTTCACCATGCATCAAGATATGCAGCATTCCATCTTTTTTGTACTATCTCAAGCTTTTTCATCATGTATCTACAGAGTAACTGTGAGCCACTAACAGCATGAGCACTATACTCACACCATGATCTTTAACACATTCAAGTAATAAAAGGTGGTAAACTTTCCCTCCAACTCATGCTTTCTCTTCTCCTTTAAAATAAAATAAAGGCAATTTTCAATAAAAGGCAATGTTGAAAATGCAATCAAGCAAAATGCAACAAGGAAAAGCTCTTATCAGGTCTATGGAGAGCATGAATTACAAAGACAGTAAGTATACATGAAAGAGTTTCAAAACAAGAGGGTCAGACTCTAGGCAACCTGTTCCTATGAATGAAAATCATGGGAACATGGGATCTGAACATCTCTTCAAAATTCTATTCAGTTTGGTTATGATGCCAGTGAAACCACAATAGGCCTAATTAATGTAAAAAATAATTTATTCTAAGGCTCCCCATAAAGCTTCCAACTTACATAATCAAGTATAAGAATTAGTTTTCAAAAAATTAACATTAATCTGTTGGAATAAAAAGATGATTAAATAAAATGACAAGAAAGTACAGAAAGTGTTTTGGGAAGTCTGGTCAGTAAGAATGATGAAAATGAAGTAAGTGCAAGAAGCAGATGAAGCATGGTCAAGCATCATTAAAGCTCGCTTCTTTTTGAGGCCTCATCTACTTGGAAAAAGATTCACAAGGAAATATCCTTAGTGCCATCTAGAGAGTACTTTTGTCATTATAGATTAAAGTAAGATTCTTCCTACACAAACATCATACACGCTGCTATTCTACAACACTATTTGGCTTGTTCTTATTAATAAATAGAGGTTTGTTTACTGAAGGATTTTCAGTCATTGTATAATACTAGTCACAGTGTCTAATCTCACTTGGATTTGTTGGACAAGATCAAATGATAAGCATGCAGGTCTCAGTCCAGAAGCAGGAAGTCTGTAAAATCACTTCTCAGGATCATTCAAGTTACGCATACAGCTGGTATCATGGGTGATGAACTCAATGAGGCTAAGAGTATCTTTTATTGCCATGGCAACAGATCTAGTTTCACTTTTCTCCAGTTTAAAATATAACCTTGACAGAGATCATCATCCCTCAAAGTGTCCTATTTCTTCTCTTCATTCATAAACACAGGATTTTTTAACAGCTTTACAGTTAATATTTATGCTAATTGTCCAATCTCAGATAAATTGCTCTGTCTTAGGGGGAAAAAAAAAAAAAAGGATTGCGGCCATCCAGTGAATAAAATGAATAACAGTGTCTTTGACAGCACTCAATAACCCAAAATGGTCTAGCAGTTTGCCGGTTAACTATCAATTCCCTCCTAAAGAAATCATCAATATTAAATATTCAGTACCACATTACCAAAACCACTCCAAATTAACCTGAAAGTAGACATACTTTGACACTGACAAGGTATGTTAATGCCCTTAAACTGGGTTGTAAGTCAGTTGCCATCAGCAGTCCACACTGGAGATTTGTGCATCTCTAACTTGTTACTTCCCACTGCAAAGTATTATACAGGTAAGTTCAGAGCTTTACTGATAACGGAAAAACATTGTTTCAGCTTCACAGTTCCGTTTTGCCAATTTATGCAGATAAATCAGCTCTAAGCCACTGACTGTGAGATTCAGTAAATTCTTTCTTTGGAAAGACATAAGCCCTTAAAATCTACTTCATGATTTACAAAAGCATCACTAATAAGTGTTCCTGTTAGAGCCCTAGACTGCCACTTTTATATGATGGGATTTGTTGTCTTCAGTGGAAGGTGATAATAACAACCTGGGACTGTAGGCATGCAAGGATTTAATTGACAGCCAGCCCTAGACACAAAGGGCTACCTGCAGTTTGTTTATATAGTAGAAGCAGCAGACAGTAATTATAAATTTAATTTGAGCTCCAGTCAAGTTTCATACGTGAGCCAGTATTTACAATGAGCACTGAGAACCATTCTCAGCTCAGACCATATGAGTCAGGCAGGCCTCTTAACTGAATAACTGTATTTTTGCTCTGATTAACTGTATTTTTGCTCTATCTCCCACTTTAAAAAACACCATACTTTGGTGAGTTCTGTAACATATCCTGATTTTTTTCTCCTCTTACGCATTTATGACTCATTAAACCAGATTTCCAAAGTTATTCATGTTTACAATTATATAGGTAGGTAGATTTTCTGAAACATGCAAGTCAGTTGTCTGACTACCACCAGAATCAATGGCAGGTAGGCATCTCCTTGCTCAGTGTTGTTTACAATATTAATGGGTCACCATTACATAATTAAAACGTTGAAATGCAATTGAAACTTTGTCTCACATTTAGAGGGGGTATCAGGAAAAGGGGAGGCTGAGGTAGGTTCTATTATTTTTCAGAGGAAAATCACAGATACTTTAGCACATATGGAAAATCCAATGAGATGCACCACTAAGTTACTCCTCAAAACAAGAAAAGCCTCTGAAAGCAATACAGACTATTGATAGCACCAAGAATTTTTCGCTTTGTTTTTTTTTCTTTTCTGTAGGTGTGTTGAATTGTGGCTGTGGACAATAAGCACATTCATACACCTAGAAGCAGAGTCAGGATACTCTTGAAAAACAGGTTAAGTTGGTAGAAGTGCTACTCAAGTACTAACTAGCATTCTCCAGAGGAGTATGATTATTTTCACACACCAGGAAAGCATATGTGTTTATTTTTCACAACACAATTCAACACACTCACATGGATGTATTTGTGATTCCTAATGTTATCAATAGTTTATATTATTTTCAGTGTTCTAAAACCATACAGCCCTAATTAGTACTGTCTACTGATTATTACTGGTTAGCTTTCCTCCCAACATTCACTACTTGTTGAAACACCTGCCCTTCCCCTCCTGCAGCCAGTTTTTTCAGCTATTGGTACCAAAAATGTTGTAGCTTGACCTATTAAAGCATCAGCAAGAGGGACATATAGAATATAGGTATAATTGTCTCTTCTGAGTGTGTCTCCAACAGCTCTCTTTTGTGTCTTCACCAGACATTTTCTTCTCCAAAAGTTTTTGTTTTAGAAGAAGTATTACTCATTTTTACAAGCTCTTTTCCTTTCCCTTTGAAGTCAAGAGCTACACCATGTAGGGAATTTCCTCTATTTTTAGTTGAATTTTCTGTAATATTCAGAGACTTGATAGAATTTGCTTCTGACTGAGACTCAGGCAACAATATGACTACTGTATTTAGTGAAAAAGGAAATAAATCATATATACACACAGAATTAGAGACAACAGAGTTCTATTAGGTCATTTTACTCATTCCCATGTCCATGCAGATTTACTCTCTATAATACATGTTCTTCCTTATTCTTCATTCTTTCTTGGTTTTAAATGTCAACAAGAGAAAAGAAAATGTATTGAGAAATTTGTCGTTCTCTTATCTGCTGCACACAGGTAAGTGCTTGCAAGAAAGTAAAGCTAAAGAGATTCAGTTCCTTCACTATTTTTTTGAGAAACTTCTAGATATATACTCTGTGGCTAACAACTTCAGCTTAGTGAGAGATTTATGTTGTAGAACAAGGAGAGTACATCTCAAAACTTCATTCATTCATTTTTCAGTGGGCAGACATTTCTCATCTCTAATATGCCTTTGCTGAAAAGCTGAAGTTATTCCAGCAAGACTCATACTCCCATATATCCATTCCTAAACTCACATTATCATACATTTGATCTTTTATTTGCTTGCACAAAGTATCAGCTTTCTGCCTGCACCTGTTTTTCTTCAGGAGATCAATCTTTCTCCAGTATTTCTGCTTGTACTGTTGCATACAACGTGTTGGTGGATTAGCATATTATAAAATCACTAACAATACTACTGACATTACTGAAAATGAAACACAGAATGTCAACATTATTTTGCCTAGTCTCATTTGTCTAACATTCAAATTATCTGAATGAAATAAACAAAACTTTAAACATGACGAAAAAAGCATAAAACTCAAAGAGCTAATGTGCAATGTTGTTCGATTCCCTTCAGGTTGGTCAGTTGTATAAAAGCAGTATGAATTCAGCTGTGTTTCATGGTTCATAGTGGAAGAGAGCAGATGAGATAATAAAGAATTTGAATCATGTATTAAATAGCTGTGAAAGGCTTAGGTGCCTATAATTGCCTGCCAGCTTTTTTTTTTCCTTTTTTTCTTTTTTTTTTTTTACTTACTACAGAACCATTTTCTTGCTTTGCTCAGGTTTATACATTCTGCACATCTTCATTCTTCACTCATGGATTTAACAATTTGGATTTCACTCATTTGGATTTAATAATCCAAAGCATGAGGGTTGTTAAAAAATACAGCCCATTCCAATTCTTTTATTCCCATTTCTTGTGTTTATCATTATTTTGTAGGACTCACCTGGAAGGATTCCTGAAGATAAATGCTGAAGATACAGAAAATCACATTATACCCTGAGTTATTCTGAATTTGCTTTGTGTTCTCCCCATGGATTTGTATTTGACCTTACAGTAGAGCTATGATCATGAGGAGAAAGATTTCGAATCACAATGAAAATACCCTTTCCACAAGAAATGCAAATTTGACTATCTGGTCTTGTGGTTATACCTGCAAAAGAAACAAGTGGCCACCAAAACTGAAGCTCTGACGTATTAAAAATCTGATCAACATGCAGAAATGCAAATACAACCCAACATCACTGTTATTTATGGAGATGTGTGAAGCTGCAGGCTTGAGAGAATGATGATCAGCAGGGACTTTAGTTTCCTTTATTAGGTAACAGATAACCTGAGTTGCCATTGGCTGGGTCCCATCCATTTGTCATGTTGTATCTAATAACTCAACTTTGGTTTTGCTCAACATATTTCATTTTGAGCTACAAAAAATCCTATGCCCCCTTTCTATCTCATAATACTTGTGATTACGATAGCCTGCGTGCTTTTGAAATCCCAGTGACACTACCTAGGAAGTCTGACCAGGACTGTAACAGCTGTTAATGAAGAAACCGCACAATGATAACAATGGATAACTTGATAAAAAACATGTAGGCACACCACCCAAAGGCTTTGGTTAGACAACAGGTTTTAAGAAAGGAAGATTCACACACAGAAGACCCCAGCACATGTGAAACAGAGGAAGGCATTTTTTCCTCTTTCGGCTGACTTCCCTCCTCCGTTCTCCTTCCACCACCTCTAATTCCATGAGATTTTAGACCAACACAACTCTCAGAAACAAAAGAATTCTATTCCAGGCACAAGACTCCACAACAGAGTGCGTTTTGTACAGTTGTACAGAAAGGAAGGACTTTATATATGCCATAAACTGGTGTCCCATAGGAAACACTGCATAGTCCATTCATCTTAGCTTGTCAGAAAAAGCAGCACACAGTGGATTGACATCTATGCTCACTGCATACCTTTGTTCTCAATGAAGATTTATCATTCATACTAAAAACTCTCCCATCCTTAAGCCAGGAGAGGGAAAATAGAGAGGGAAAGTAGACACAATTAAAAAGAAGTGCTGTAAAATAGAAACAAGTCAAAATTACATCTCTAATCAAATATTTCCTCTGGGTACTAGGCAGCTATTAGGTGGTTTGGCGCAAGCTTAAGACGCCTCACAAAAGCCCCTTATCTCCAACAGTGCAAATGAGGTTAATGGACTCATTTTCACTCTGTGATTCACTTTCTCTGTTCTGCTTTTTTGTTTCACGCAGATAATTGGAAACAACAAAGAAACATCATTCTCTGGAGCTTAGTAGGGATAGGAAGTTCACTTCTTTCCAAAAACCCAAATTCAAGACAAGAAAGAGAAGGAAAATAAAACCAGTGGGGACAGAAGAATAATTATACAGAAGGGTAATAGGCAATTAGCACCCACCCTCCCACATACACCCCCACACATTCACACAATCTACAGAAATGCCTGATCTTTAGCACAGCTTCCCCTAACTCTTAGGCTTAAATAAAGCATCATTGCTGTTTGTCCCTTGGGACAAACAGGATCTCAGTAGTGCTGGCAGACAGCACAGGAGACGCACAAAGGAAGGGAAAAAAAAAAGACTATAACAGTACCAAACACGATTTATTCTCTGCCAGTGAAATAAAGAATCCTCTAATGATTTACTCTTATGATTTACTTATGATTTTTCAAAATAAGAAAAGCGTGTTCTATGGGCAGAAGTCACAAAAGATTCTGATTTCCACATCTCCTTTATTCAAAAACTGATGGACATGTAAAAATCTGGGTTTGGTGGTCATTGACAAGCATTTCTATTCAAATGAGTGAATAAACTAAGGAATAACCAGAACACATTTAGGAAGTAGTTCCGAGGGAGTGTTAATCAGGTTTGGTTTCTCTAAAAGGCCAGCTTTCTCAAAACGGTAGCTGGAGGCTGCTACTAGACAGGGAGGTTGACTAACCAGGCCCAGTACACCGCTCCGTGTCCACAGGAGTTTTGTGAACGCCCTCAGTGTCCACACAGTGTTCAACTGGCCCTTATTGTACCCATGTGCATGCACAAAGGGAGGGAGCACTATGACTCACAGACTTGTTCCTGCCTGTGTCAAAATTTCTAATGCCAGGAGTAATCACACAACTGTCCTGTGTCTCTGCATTTCCCCTACTATTTATGTAGTTTTACTGGGCTGAGTCATAATCAAGTTCTAATAGAAAATACTGTGAGTAAAACTAAGGACTTTTTCAGACATCACTGCAAACCTATCTGTGTTAAAAGTCAGCTTAAATTTCTGATTTGTCTGGAGTGTTTTAACATTACATTTGGCATAGTAATGTTCTCCTTACCCACTCAATCTTTAATCCATTCCCAATTTTGATAGATTTTCTATTTTATTATAAAACCGGTATTATGGGATATGCAAAGTTATGACAATATATGATAATGATAATTTTTCTGAAAAACAGACACTGTCTCAAAAATTCACATTCAAATATGTGGTACTTCTCTTACAGTAAAAGCTGTAGTTACTTTCACAGAAAAGGTCTACCTAGTGTCTGCCTTACTACTTTGAGGCAGTACCCATTTTATGTTATTTACTTTTCTCTTTAAATTCTCCAATATATTTTTGAGAAAATATTGTACTGCAGCACTGAAATGCAAACTTTCAATCTTTTCTTCAGCAAAGACAACACCATTGTCTATATTACATATTTGCTATATTGACACCAGGAGACCAGAATATGAAGAGACACACTTATTTTGAAATCAGGGAAAGGGAAAATTTTGAGAACAAAACATTTGCATACATGTGGTATCTCTTTCAAAGATGAAATAGGAAAATTTAAATCAAAAGAGTATACGTGTTCAGAGCCTTCTATAAATGCCGTACAAGCTCTCCAAACACAAATTCAATGGACTGAGCTTTCTCAGTATTTTGTAAGATGAAGAAATACGCAGTGGGATGGGACGAATATAGTAACATTACTATATTTAAAACTGATTATTTAACTTCTGCATCTGTGATATATGTTTGAATGTTAATAATACAAAGGTTTAATAGTCAAAATACCTGTAACTATTGTATTCACATCTCTATCAAAGAAATCTACTGGGTTCCTTTTTGCATTGAAAATTTATCATCCCCAAGGAATTGATAATGCTTTCTGCTAGCCATCTAACAGTTTGCAAAAAACCAAACGTACTATCCTCTGATTTCAAGAGGCAGCTGTCCCTTTCCTAACCCATTATGCAAATTTGCAGAAAAAAAGTATTTGACACTGTCTCATCTGAACTTATTCCTAATGAAACTAATGAAAACATCTTCTTTGATGACAGTTTACTAAGTGGTGCAAATGTTTGAAGTCCCCCACTATTCTCATCTCTATATACTCTTCTTGCAAATATTATTTATTAACAGCCATAACTTGGGAGTGCTTATAAAGAAAAATAAGGAGGAACACACACACACAGAGGGATTAGAACAAAAATACCTTTGCCTCATATAAAGAATATAAAGATTACGTTTCTAATATGCATCCAAAAGACTGACTTTAAGTTGCAAGTAATCTCTAATTAACAGATACATATAGCAAAATAAACAACATACACACACACACACACACACAGAGGGATTAGAACAAAAATACCTTTGCCTCATATAAAGAATATAAAGATTACGTTTCTAATATGCATCCAAAAGACTGACTTTAAGTTGCAAGTAATCTCTAATTAACAGATACATATAGCAAAATAAACAACATACACACACACACACACACACACACACACACACACATATATATATTCATGTGGGAGTTTACTAAAATAAATGAGTTCCTCAGATCCAAGTCAGAACTAAAGCTTCCTCAGATTCATGGCTTGAGACTGTTAAAATGTAGCAGTACAGTGTTGCAAATACAGACTTTCCAACTTTGAAACAAAACTGGACATGAAGGTTAGGACATTGCTATTCTTTTGATGCACCTTTAGAAGACATTTCAGATTATAAAAGATAATAAGGAAAAACAAAAAACCCATAGCTTATGCAAAGGGACCACATATTTGGGTGAACAGATGTGAGAATGACACTTCAGGGAATTCATGACTGACTTTCATATCCCACTAGAAAAATATCTACATGCACACTTTTTTTATGGAAGTATGCTGGGATTATAAAGTACAGGTCAACAATTAGAAGTCAAGCAGATTTCAGAATCCAACTGAAATGACAACAAATCAACCTGTATTTTGACTGAGAAAGGGTATAAAAACTATCTGGAGAAACTAGAGAATCTATCCCTCACAACCAAAGAATCAGAGGTAAAAGCCATTTCAGAAAAAATCAATCAGTTTCTCTCCAGAAAAGTAATAATGGTCTAGGGATTTTATCTATCAAAATTAATGGAACTTAACACTGGATGTATTATGTAGTGCTTTTGTTTTCCATTTGTCTCCTATGTGTACTTAATAACTTTATTTAATGAGAATGTCTCAGACTCTTTTGACAAATTGAAGGTGATATGCTTTGATGAAAAAATAGTTTTCAGGCTTTAGCATGTGACAACTGGCTATACTAAAACTCTTATTTGAGGCAATACGCTAAAAAATTTATTCAGGACACCATCTCAATTAAGGATACTGAAAAAGACACAGGTTGCAGCAACAGGAAGTTTCATTCTTGTGACAGATCAACTTTAATTTGGTAATATTTGTCTTAGACTGAGATATCATCATCACTACAATGTTTCCTGCAAGTGTGTGTCATCAGTATCTGCAGGATTATAATCTATTTTTAATTAACTATATATTAGTTTTGTAATATTATTTAAACACTGATTTCCATATGTATTTTAATGATTCCACTGATAGGAGATAATGAAATAAGAATAACCTTGAAAGGAATCTTTCCCTTTCTACTTAAGAGTACTTCATATACCACTAACTTTTCTATCACCTGGGTAATGTTATGACTATTTATAGTATCACATTTATATTTTATTTTGATTAGCTATGCACCTTGTAAGTTTGGAAAAAAATCAATTTTCATCACTGATAAATTTATTTTTAAAATTTGTTTTCTCTGACTGAAGCTTTCATGTGCAACCTCACACGTGTGCGACACTTCAGAAATATAACTTACAACTTTTTTTTGATCACAGCATTTGAGCTCACTGAGAATTCTGTTTAAATAAGGATTGCAGGTGAATGCTGAATTGAATTTTTGTAAAAAAAACCTAGCTAGCAGTACGAAAAACAGTATTTACGCTTGAGTTAAAAAGCTCTTAATGATCTTCCCCTGTAAGATAGCAGTGCATCAAAAATATTTTTAGTATGCTAAATAGGCTTTTTAATATAGAAATTTAAATATGTATTTAAAAAATCCAAGAGTTTTGATGGCCTTTTTTGATTTTCATAAATGCTAACATATGACAGCAAGAGGAATAAACATTCAAGTCACAATTTGCAAGAAATCTTTTCAGTATATGGTCTGTCAATAGACAGAAATACCGAACAATATTAGGCTTCAATTTATGAAAGCGTCTTAATTACCCACAATCATGACAACTCTTAAAAAAAATCAGCAAAAGGTTAAGATCTGTCATGAACAATTATATTTTTTTGTCTTCGGGATTCCAAACTTGAAAAGATAAGTTTATCTCTCTTCTCAGTGCCATTTAATTAAACTAGTAACGGAAGGCTGCCCTTTCACAGAATGGTGTCTGAAATGTTCAGAGAAGATCCGGGAAATTATTCCAAGTTAGATTGACTTTTGTACAGAACTTCTCAGGGCTTCTTTTTCAAGGATGAGGAGGTGTAAAAAGGTTCTTAAAAGTTAAATTAAGTTCAGTATTTTACTTTTTGATGAGCAGCACCTAGCCATTGTAGCCATATTACGATCAATATGAATGAATTACTGAGCTCCGTTGCACCCATTATGTAGATTAAAAGACAACAGCACTTTAAGCAGATATACGTATCGATATTTTTTTTTTACCTCCAAAGAAGTATTTCTCTCCAGTCTTAACTTGTAGAGGGCTGTTTGTTCGAACAGCTGAAGCTTCATCGCCATCAATGGTAAGGACAGCAAAATTTTCCTTAGCTAGGAATCGGACTTCATGCCACTGCCCATCATTGAGACCAGAGCCTATGAAGAACAAAAAACATTGCCACATTTTACTTAGTCCAATATTTATTATCTTAAGTGTGTGTCTCCCTCCCAGGCTCAGTAAGGTTTAATAAAGGCTACTGCATAAATAAAATAATTTTAGTGCAATAACAAGGCACTGTTATTAAAGTAACTATTACCAAAAAAAGTAACATTATATCTTAAATACGAGTCTTGGAACTACCAAAGTGTCCACCCTGTCAGATATAATTATATCTAACTACAGATGTTATCACTTGCCTTTCCCATCAAAAGGCCATATTCTACATTTTACTAATAAAGAATATCTCTTAATTGTTTCCATGATCAAGTTTAAAAGGAAAAGGTATTGATTAATCCATTTAATTATAGCGAGTAACAAGCACAAAGGGCACATAATGCTCGTTGATTGCTGCCTTTATCAAAAGCTAGATATTTCCAAGAAAAGGCAAAGAAAAAATAGGAGGGGGAAAGGCTCACGTGGAAGGTGAGTTCATAGCTAATCCTGTCATTGGGATGTGGGGCTACTCACAGAAGATTATCACAAAGGCACTGGAAAACCAGAAAATGTTTGCCAAAAACTGCAAAATCTGGGAGAACCATCCTCCCAATACTGACAGCAGTGAAGGAGATGGATCTGTTCATTCATTCAGATCTTTGAAAAAAAACCCCATTTATATACTTCTGACATTGTCTCTAGCAGCTGGCAGGAATCCAGTTTGCCTGGCATGTTAGGCTGCCACTGAAGAATAGCAAAAGAGTACCAGTTTGTTCTGGTCATAACTGTGCAGGCTGGTTATGCTGGGTCAGCAAGTTAAGTAGCAAACACTCTAGTAAAAGTAAATTCCAAATTACCTCTTAAAAGTGACATTTTCTCCACCTAGATTAAGGTGCTAAGTCACCTTAGCAAAATGTCATTTGCCACAATAAACCACAATGCAATGCAATAAACTGTTTCTAAAATTAAATGGGATGCACAAGATCAGCAGAAGTATAATGGAAGATAGACTTTCCAAATATTCAAAAGAATGTTATCTTCGACGAACAAGGAATAATATTCATGGCAAACAGATATACCCAGACATTTAATGAATATATTTTTCCCACTGCTTCTACATGCTTGTTTAAGATACAAGATCAAGTCCTGAAATAACATGGAGTGTCGTGCCTTGGAATATTCTTGGAATATTCATTACTGTGAATAACAGTGGCAGAAGCCTCTTAAAAAAAGTATCAGTAAGAAATGTTTCTTCCAAAACTCATTCAGTCTAGTGTAATAGATGAAAGACCTAATATACTAAATACGAGAAAAGTTTTCTTTCTGTTTGTGAGTTCTTTTTTCATTTTCATTACATTTGACAAACAAAGAAGAAAAGGAAAAACACACAATTACAATCCAGATAAAATTTATTTCTACTGATAATAAACGCAGAAAGGAAAACACGCCTTCTTACAGAGTTCCAAACCAAAATTATTACCGTGTGTGTTTCTACAACTGAGGTTTAACAGAACATACTTTAATCCCAATTTTCCAGCTCAAGATGACCTATCATTAAAAGATCTACGTCAGTTTTTATTGAGGTATTCAGTATTTGCCTTAAACTGACTAACAATGATTAGAGACTTCTGGACAAAACTAAAACTTGGCTATTAAAACACGAGGGATGGGAACAGACGCATGGGCTGTTCATCAGTAAGTCCCGCGGGAGGCAGGTCTAAACTGTCTCTCCAAAGGGGGATATTGCAGAAACCAAGAAACAACAGGACATGAGGCAAGAAAGTGTCAGCCTACCTTGCACCACCATTTGTGTTATATCAAAAGACAAACTGTGACTAGAGAAATGATGCCGCACCTCCAGAGGGTTCTTCCAAACATGTCCACCTCCCACCAGCATCCAAAACGTCACTGGTTTTCTCTTGCTCCTGGACTGAATTTGCATTTGTGTCTGATGTATTTACCTGGCAAATTTATGTGGCTTCTCTCTTCTTAAAGCCTTCACAGTAGTAACTTTCAAGGCCACTGCTGTTCGTGCTTTGATACACTTCTTTTTTGAGGTCATTCACCAAATAGACAAAACCTTCTAGCCAATTTAAACAGAATTAGATATAAACATACACAGAAAACTCTACCTGGTGCAGGTGCCTCGATGCCGGCAGGGGGTTCTACCGGCCCTGCGGTCCCTGTGAGGCGAGGCCAGGGCGGGCTGCCCCGCGCCGGTTCCAGGCGGCTCCATCAGCCCCAGCGCCGGGCACGGCGGATGCCCTCAGCCACGGGCGGCCGCCGCAGGGAAAGAGCCGCTAAGAACGGGCAGAGGCTGCCCGGCGGTGAGGGGAAAAGTGTGAGGGACAGCCCTGCCAGCCCTGAGGGGAGAGCGGGAGGAAGGGGAGGAGGGGCTCCGGCCGCGGCCCCCGCAGAGATTCCCTGGAGAGCCCCCTGGATTCTCCTGAGGGAGCCGCGGCCTGTGGAGAGCCCCNGGCGGGGGGTGGGGGGCCCCCCCGCCGCAGCAGGGGAACAGCGCGAGGCGGGGGGGCGGCAGAGAGGAGCTGGTGTGGGCCGACAGCAGCCCCCCACCTCGGGGCAGAGGGGGTCACGTAGAGGAGTCGGGAATGAAGGAGTGAAGGGAGAGGGAGGAGGAAAGGTGTTGTTTTAAGGATTGTCTTTGTTTCTCGCTCCCTAAATCTATTTTAATTGGCAATAAGTTAAATTCATTTTCCCCAAGTCGAGTCTATTTTGCTTGCAACCATAATTGTTACGTGATCTCCCTGTCTTTATCTCGCTCCACCAGCTTCTCAACCTTATTTTCTCCCCTTGTCCTGCTGAGGAGGGGGAGTGAGGGAGCGGCTGGGTGGGTGCCTGCCAGCTGGCCAAGGTCAACCCACCACAACAAATGATGGAGCTAAAGACAGATGATTATGCCATGAAATTAGAAGTTCACTGTGTTTCTTATAATAAGCCTTAGTTTGCCATCCTCACCTCTTGAAGATATTCTTTCATAAAAGAATGAACTGATGGTACTAATGAAAAAAGTGTTTTAAACTGAGTATCGCTGGAGATCCAAAATACTTCAGTTATTTAGTCTGGTCTGTACACACTAAAGAAATTAGTCTCGCAGTACCCATGTTGTTCTTGTATGACATATTTAAAATAACACTAGAACTGGGACTGGAACCATATATGCCAGCTAAAGAGGCAATCTCATAGATCAGACTATGTAGCTATTTACTGCGGCATGCTTTACTTCCCCACTTATCTCTATCAGAGAGTTCAGCTTCCTCTTTTAGGAAGCGTGAGATGTAAAAAGAGAGAGAAATTAACCCAGCTCAGCTTCTCCCTGAGCAAATAGCCTAAATACTGGAGGAAAAA
>VYZM01021920.1:0-16757 GCA_013398915.1 Dromas ardeola | reverse complement strand
AAAAAAAAAAAAAGCCATCTTTTCCATCACAACCCATTTGTGAATTGGAGTCCTGCCACACTTCTTTTTTGGGGGGGTGGGAGACAGGACTATTTGTCCAGCTCAACATGTATTTCCCCACATCTTGGAAGGTCCCAAAACATTCTTTCTTAAAGCACAGAAACAGGTGATGCTATCTGCTGAATTAACAAGTGAAAATGCTGCACAATATGCCGGTCTAAGAAGTGTACAGTTACTTGTAGCTATTACCTGTGGTATGCTCTCCCAGTGTGCAGTGAGGGCAAAACTCCCCAAGCTCACTAGCACCACACTGAAAAGCTGATCGCTGCAATGACTCAAGGCAAGAAGCAGGCGGAGGAAAGGTGGATCAGCAGAGCAGGTGGATCTGCTGAGCAGGCCGAGTAGAAATCAGAGCATGAGGAGAACTGCAGGTTCAGTTTACCAGCAAAAACTAATTCCATGCATTCCCTCTGCGTCCACAGCATTTAGCAAAATATACTAAGGGGACACGTTGCTCTCCGTAATGCTCATGCCGTAAAGGCATGATTGGAGAAGCAGTAGTATTTTGCCTGTATTAAAATTTTTGCCCCTACAAGTTGGCATCATTCCTGTCAGTTCCTGAAAGATCACGCTGTCTGCTTTAGGAACTCTTCATTGTATTGACTGACTACAAAACGATCACGAGTTAAGGCTGTCTTCTTAGCTATATGTATTAACCGTCCTTATGTAGCTTTAGAGTACGATAATAACATTCCAACTGTTCTGGCTCAAAGTTGCCAGAAAAATTCAAGTACAATTGTACATTTACTTACAAAACTTTTTACAGCTACATTTTTCCGTGGAGTTTACCCATGAACGCTAATGAGGATTGCTCACTAGCAGTCAGCAAGTACTCACTATTGTCTTTACAGAATTGTGCTCCCCGGTGAGGCAAGTAAGAGCACCTTTTATCTCTGCCACTGCTTTTACCTGCTTTTATTTACATGTGGTTTAGAGGCAGTAGTGTCAACCCTCCGTTCTTAACGTGATAATGCTTTGGTCCAGGGACTTAAATTGTACATGCTCCACAGTATATGCTCCCACAGGGGACAAGTTAGTACAGCTGCATGACCTATTTTTATTGTAATATTTTACTACATGCCTCAGGTATATTGAGGAATTATTTCTGCTTGGACTTAAAACAAATAAAGCTTAACTGAGATCTTTCTGTAAACCAAGACCCAATATTAAGAATAGAATATGTCACTTTCTATTAGAAGAATTTTCAGCTGGAATGGTTAGAATGGACAACATCCCAAATTCACAATGATTTCTCATTACAGTTTAATCTCTCTCATCTGAGCTGATACATATATTTATTTGCTTTCTTTTTTTCTTTAACTTTCTGGTGTACAAGCTGAGAAAAAAACCTGCATACTGCTACCACCACAAATTCCCTGCTGAGTTCTGGAAAAGATGGTTTCATGTGCAAATTAAATATGTTAATGAAATGCATTGTCCCTACCTAGGATTTCTATTTAAATTATATTATTTTAAAAGTAGGACACTCGAGGTAGGCACTTTGATTGAACAAGAAGAAACAGATGTTTTGCTTATTGCAGACATTGAAGAAGGACTAGATTATCGAATACCAAAAAAGTACAAGAGTTAATACATCATGGAGAACTTAGAAAGATAACATCTGGTCGAGTTATGCCTTGAAGAAAACTATAGTAGCAAAAATCTCAAATTCTTCTGCAGTTAAGCCTGTGAGATCAAATCTTCCTGCAAAAGGTACTGACCCATATAGTGGCTATTAATGAGTGCTAGATTATACAGTAAGCTGATATAAATGGACAAAACTCTTCTGAAGTCAGCAGCAAACATCTGAACAGAACCTCGTCATAATTTTGATATATGACTGTAACCCAAAATTCATCTGAAATGTTTAAGAATAAAACAGGGAAAGAATGGTATCAGCACTCCTTGAAGCACTGAAGCAATGTAAGGCTATGCAGCTGCATACAGGTGTTTAGTTCCTACTGTTGTAGTAAATATTTTATATTGTAATTTTGTAAATACTTATTAGGAGATGAAACCTTCAATACTCAGGATGGGGAGACTTCAGAGCAGAATAGGGAGTAGACACATGAACAAGCCTCAGAGGTGCTGGAAACAAGGAGGCTTCCCTGGGTATTCAGCAATGACTGCGTGAATTCCCTGTAATCCAGGAATCCAGAAGTCCAGTCAAGGTTTCTCTGCCGATGGCAAGACATCCTCTCTGAGGCTGAAGGCAGAGAGAGATTTGTAACTGCTTTCACTTTAGCCAGCCAGCACAGTGTTTCATCTGGAGATGGTGTTGTAGTTGCTGTTCCTGCCTAATCCATCACTAATTTAGTACAACTTTGCACCAATATTTCTGACTATAAGACGACAAGTTGTGTGAAACATTCAGTTGTGTTCAAATATACAGCAATATATGCCATTAATATGCAATCAGAAAAAAAAAGTCACCAGGATGTAATTACAAGAGCCATGCTTTTCTGTGTTTAACTAATCGTATTTTTAAACTGGAAAAACAAAACCACAGCTCTTCCTATGGCAATATTTTAGATAGTGTGTGGAATCAGCTATCTAAGTATATAATCTGGTTTAGTATTTATGATTCAGAAAAGTCCTTTACATTTTTTGTTTTATTAATTTTTCAGCTATCCAGATGACCAGTAAGCTAAGACAGTGGTAAATGCAGTCCTTGAAGGGATTTTAATGATGGAAACCCCTGTTCTCCAACAAAAACAAAACAGGTTTGACAAATTTTGTCCTGATGTTGAAGCTCGGAGTTCTTAAAGTGAGTAATTGGAAACATCCCAAAATTTTGCCCGTTGGTGATGTTTTATTAATACTGTGTTTTCTCTGCAAGTTAATGCCAGAAGAAAAAGATGAACACTTAGCTTTAAATACATCTCTAGACTTGTATATATAGGACATATTTAAAAAAAAAAAAAGAAAGAAAGAAAGAAAAAAAAGTAGGTCATTTTCTTATTTCCATAGTTAATACTATTGTGTAGTAAACTGAAAATACAGCAAATACGTACAGCTACAATGCTGCAGACTCTTCATAACATTCAAACCTATTCTTATAACAGGCTTGACTACTGGTGATTTCAATGAAATGGACCATAAACCTGGCAAATAATGGTCAAACTTGTAATGATTTTTTTATTCTGTCTTTTACTGAAAACTAATAAAACCAGATGAAAGACTGTTTGCACTTGAATGACAGAAAGAATAATGTTTTGCAAATTCTAAGTTTAGACACTTGTAGAATCTCTTGCAACAGCTGAAATAATTTTAGCTTTTCAAGCACAAGCTTTTTCCTCTCCACTCACTGCTCTTCTTCTCACATTCTTTATTCTCAGGAAAAAAAATATTGTAGTGTTATTGTGCCTTAGATATGAAAATATATACACCTGGAAATTGGAATCTCTATATGTGTTTCAGCTTGCAGAAAGGATGCTGTAGTTAATGACCAAATAAACCTTTTTCTGCTGCGCTCTTCCTCTATTCCAGTCCATGTCAAGTCAGAAAATGTTGGCTCTAATAATGCAATCTGGTCCCCTGGAATTGCACAGGATTTTGTACATGCTCAATGGTAATCATCTCAATTAATGGCTATAGGATTAATCTTTACTAAGAAATAGACTGGCTGCACACCAATTACTTAGCATAACTTTTCCTAACTTCCTAAAAATGCTTTCCAGATCAACATCTAGCTTTATCTGTTTTTTAACTGACAACACGACATACACAGCATTGTGGCCCATATCCAGATAATGTATCATCATATTTCAGACTTGAAAACAGTTATCTACATCTAAGAGTACATAAAACACAATCAACACTCTTTCTTTACTTAAACTGGTAATTTAACTACTCTTTATCCTACATACACATTTCATATAAGAAACCTCCAGATTTCTATAACAGGATTTATATTTCTTTTTTCTTCTTTTTTCTTGTAAATTATAAGAAATAAAATATCTTAGAAACAGCATTATACTTACAAAGATTTAACTTCATTTTACAGTTTTTACAGTGTCATTGTTTCATCTGGGATGGAGTTAACTTTCTTGCTAGCAGCTGGACTAGTGCTCTGTTTTGGATTTGGGATGGGAAATGGTGTTGATAGCACACTGGTGGTTTTAGTTGTTGCCAAGCAGTCAAGGCCTTTTCTGCTCCTCACACCGCCCCACCAGTGAGTAAACTGGGGGGTGCACAAGAAGTTGGGCAGAGACACAGCTGGGCCAGCTGACTCCAGCTGACCAAAGGGATATTCCATACCATGTGACGTCATGCTCAGGATATAAAACTGGGTAAGAAGAAGGAAGGCGGGGGACACGTTTGGAGTGATGGCATTTGTCTTCCCAAGTAACCATTACGTGTGATGGAGCCCTGCTTTCCTGGAGGTGGCTGAACACCTGCCTGACGATGGGATGTAATGAATTAATTTCTTGTTTTGCTTTGATTGCACGCGCAGCTTTTGCTTTACCTATTAAACTGTCTTTATTTCAACCCATGAGTTTTTCTTCACTTTTACTCCTCTGATTCTATCCCCCATCACAACTGCAGGGGTGAGCGAGCAGCTGCATGGTCCTAGTTGCTGGCTGGGGTTAAATCGCAAGATACAGTCGCCTGCCAGATACCATTCTTCACTGAATTATTTTTATTTTTATATGCTCAGTGTATTAATATTTTTATTTCAGTGAGCTAACCAGAACTTTTATTTCATTTTATGAAACTTTAAGGTACTTGGTTTTTGACTATTATTCTGTCACATTTATCCATATTAGATATATTTCTTTAGCTCTTTTTGGGGTTGCCTTTCTGAATTTGAATCCTTTCTGCCATCTCTACAATTATTTATAATACTAACTGTATATTTATCATTTAGATAGCTAAATTGTGAAAAGAATACATCAAGTAACCTACTTTGCCTTATCTTTGGACTCATCAAGTTCAGATTCCTAAAAAAGCATGACAGAAATAGTGCCTATTCTTTGCACATTCATGCTGGATAAATAATATGTAAAAATAAAATAACTAGATATGCCAGACAGGGGAGGAAAGTGAATCTGTAACTTTAAATTTCATAACACTGAAGTATTCAGTGAAAAGGAGCATAGACAAATTTTTATTTTCCTAGATTTTCTCACAGTTGCCCAACTTGAACACTTTCACTTCAGCTTAAACAGAATACTTCATTACAAACAAACCAGAACTTGGCGGGGAGGGTTATGTTGGGAAGAAAAAGCAGGTAAAAGAAAAACGAAAAAAACTCCGTGTCACTGAGGTAAATTGACATTTTCTGACCAGCAGCAAAAATCAAGTGCAACTTTGTTTTGATACTGAAATCCCTGAGACAAGCTTCTTAACGATAGCTCTGAATATTTAAAGACAAGAATATTTAAAAGCATGCTTTAGTAGGAGATCACTCAAGGGTATAAAAGCCGTGCACATCTTTAAGTACTCTGCCAAACTGGGGCCTAAATAAGTCTCAGACATCCAAATGGGTCGTTTGATGCGCATTTTCTAGCGTGATTGAGAGCTTGAAGCATATGATGGGGGAAGAGGTGATCGAGGTTTATCACCTTACTTGTGGTACACTAAAATAGCTTTATGTTGTTCATTTGGCAATACTTTTAAATCAGCATCTGTAATGCTTTCATTATGCTCCTGTTTAGAAGGTACACAAAGCTCTAGGCACAAGATTTTCTGCAACTAAATTCACATAGCCGCCCCTTTTCATATCTTAATCCTATTATACAGAAATCCTTTTTATCATTTTATCTTCATCATACATATGCCTCATGTAATAAATAGTAGAAACATTGCACTTTTTCTTCTGAACACAGTATAGCACTTTTTACAAGGATTTAGCTGAACCTCTGCCTCTGTCGCAGAGGCATGAACTGTAGGAAAAGCAAACACACCGCTCCCCACCAAAAAAAAACCCACTAAATGTGAACATAATCTAGCAAATACCAATGATCAATCAATTAGTGTTTCTTCATGATCTTTTCTCATTAAACTCAAAATACATTAAATCATTGATTCTTTAAACTTGGAATGCTCCACTGCTAGAACCAAAGAGTGCTATATCTGAATACTGTTTTTCTTGGAATGACTGTCCGTACTGTGGTGGAGACCCTGTTAGTGACACCTTGAGGATGGACTTAACCTTGCTTTAGACCAGTTCTGCAGCCATAAACAAAAGCTGTGAGCTCCGCAGTTTTGTGCGTGAACCAGACACCTATAGAGGTGGAGGTTGAGGGTTACATGTAAACTACATTTGGTTTTTAGTTTGTTGCTGGGATGTGTGTATAAAGCAAATCTCGCAACTGTCCCACATAATGGACCTTGCTTTGTATTAGTATCAGTCTCAAAGCCTGAGGACTGAATTTCCTTCAGATGAAACTAAGTCCAAACTAACAAGCTCCAGTCCCAAGTGTGCAAATGACATTGCATGGACTTTCAGGTCTCAGCATGAACTGTTCTGCTCTGCAGATCCACTCCTATCGTGCTGCACTGCTTGCTACTGCAGACATAGCCAGGTCTAAAATTTGAAAGCATCTGCTGAGGACATTGGGATCTTGATTTGAAAAGAAAACAGCCTGTGCTCATCTATCAAAAGCCTTACCGACAAAAGTGATAAAGCACTGCCCCGCCATAGCACTCTGTGAGGTATCAGGCCTACTGCAAGGGATAAGTGCAAGTGGCATCTCCCTGCCTCAAGAACAACATATTTGCCCCAGCATTTGCATGCATTTTCTGGCGCAGATTCATTTTTCATTTGTGTTAAGTAGATACGTGTTTTTCAAAACCAGAAAGCCAACAGAAAAAAAAGCATAAAGTTCTTAGTGAATCAGAGTAAAGTCTTACTATAATGATTGTTTCAGATGATCCACTTTATTAACTAAAAATATTTTTTTATACATTATGTTTTCTTTGTTAAGGGCACAGTAGCAGATATACATAAAATAAAATATAATAAAATGTACTGTGTTTCAAAAGGAACCACAATAAAAGTATTTGGACCTAAGGCAGTGGTTTTCTAAGAAAACCATGAAAACATAATTGAAATGCTAGCATTGCAGGACTGCTTTGCATTTTACTGAATATTGCCTTGCATGGACTGCTCTTGGACAATGCAAGTTACACCTCAAAGTCAAGATGAAATTCAGCAGAAAGCATGTACTCTGACTCTGTACATGAACTCTGTCCTAGGTTTTAAAAGCGTATTTAATGCATTCATTTAGGAGGAAGTATCTAATGAAAGGAGCCTTTCAGCATAAAAGAAGTTTTAAGAAGCAAAGAAACTTGAAAATGTCTCCAACCCCTCTGTTTCCCTGCCAGTTCAATATGGCAGCATTTCCTCTCATCTGCACCTTTCACTATGGGTTGTCAGAGAGGAATGTGTAGTTTAAATGACTAAACCATATGACTTTGAAAAGGTATCAAACAATCTATTCTTCAAACATATGTTTCCTTGTTTTGCTGCTCCTTACCACATCCTTAGATGAACCCTGAATTTCAGTAGCTTCCCTAGACTCCTAGAAAATGAGGAATGACTCCAGCCCACACCTGATGAGGGGAAAGGCAGTTCTTTCAAATGCAGCCACACAGCGGTGGATCACTCAGCACAGCAGTGAGATCAGAGCTGAGCACTGCTACAGTGTTGGGTGCTAGAAGCGCTACCTTTGAAATCCAGACTGAATCCGCTGGCTGTAAAGGAGGAGAGCCAGGAACAGAACAGCTCTGTCAATATGATTGGTAGGACACTGGGAAAGCTGGCGTGGGAGAAACAGTCATATGTACCTCACATGCACGTCATATCTGTATCTGCTAGTTAGTAACAGAGGGACTAAGGGATCTGAAATTGTGACATTATCAATACAAATTTAAAATCATGTGTCTCAAAAATAAAAAAAAAAATATTAAAGATCCACATAAATATGTCTTTGTCCCTAAGCTACAGGGAGTTCAGGTGGGGTTAATGCTGCTGGAGAGGTAATTGCAACACTGATCTGATTAAAACACCTCTGCTGAAGTCCTGAACCTACAGGCATCCGTACCAGATGAGAATTTAGGCCAGCATATGGGAAAAAACTAAATTTTTGGGGAGCTGGCTTAGATGAGCTGCAGTACCTTTCACACTTACCAGGCTGGGATAATCAAAGTCATTGTAATGGAGAGGCAGTAGCTTTTCCCAGTTACACTGCTACTAGATTTCATTATAAAAAAATTCGCTCCCAACTCAATTTATATATCCTGTACCCATGCATAATTACGAAATCTGTTCTGACAGTGAGGGAATCATCCTGCATTAAATTAATACCTCCTGAACTTGAAGTAAATCTGTTTAACCAAACTGACTGTTCTTCTCCTTTGTAACTTTGACCTTTGTTTCGTATTTTCCTCCCCCTATGTATGAGTAGAAAAACTGTATTTTTATAATCCCGTCTAAATTTTATTCACAGTACAATCCCCTTAAAACCTCGCTTGATGGAAAAATGCATGATGGGAGTAAAACATTTTACAACAACAAAGGCATAGCGAGGAGAATTATAAATACTGCATTCTCTATCTTGTATATAAAATTGCTTTGTTCTTACTGTCAAGTGCCTATTTTGTCCCTTTGTGGTCATCAAAACTCTGATTTAAAGTATTATCCTTTAATCAGTAATTTCTAATGCTTACGTCAACATAATCATTGTCAAATAACATACTAACATCACCTCCTATGCTACAAAAAAGTGAATATAAGAGCTATTTTGAAGAAGTCTTCCTATACATATGCATAAAGCATACATACCTATGGCATTGAAGAGAATTTTCTGCTTTGGATTTAAATATACCCTTACAAAGACGTATTTTTCAAAAATAGGAATACTTTGAAAAATTATATGAGTTAATGTTTATCAATCCTACTTATGATATTTTACAGGTTTAAGTCTGTAATGGAACCCTGAGTTAGAACAGTAAATATGGGCAGATGCACCTTTTCTTTAAAGTAGGCAAACCAGAAGGACCTAGAGAGGCAAATCTCTCAAGATTGGTGGTGGTGTCCCACTATGTTCTATGCATAGCTAAATTAAATCAGGGGATCTTTGTAAAACAGAGAGTCTGAGATTCACTATTGAGAAAGAAATGCATTTACTACTATTATGACATAAGAGAGTATATCTTTATAAGATCTATTATCTTTATAAGATCAAGACTTACTGGTTTGTAGTTTGCACATGGAATGTAATTACTAAAATCTATTTTAAAAAATTATTACCTCTTCATAAAGTAAAAATATAGTACTTGTTAAATGTCATCAAATAAAACAAAAATACTCCTACATGGTTACATCTGTTAAAGTAGGGTCTGATCGGTAATTAGGGCTCCGTTGTACTACATACATACTCAAAAGAAAAAGACATCCAATAGCTTTACGTATGCAGTCACCCTTACAGTTAATGGAAGCTGCATGTGTGTGTGTGTAGGGAAGAATGTGGTGCAGGTTTGCAAGGTCTCCAAAGGTAACTTAGTCTTGGAGGTAATAACTGAACCTTGACTTTCTGAGAAACTAAAATCACCATCAGTGAAGCTAATAATTATGCCACAGCCACTTTTAGAACAAATTTCTGCCTTGCAATGCAGCTCCAGCAACTTCAGAAGATCTTTGTGTGAGTAGAATGACCAGCAGTTATTAGAGCGGTATTGTTAATTTTATATTTTTACAGAAGACACTCAAGCTGAAGATTCAAACTCAAGTGTGAAAGTTGTTCATAGATAGTAAGGTTTTTTTCTGTTCTATTTCCTTTGGGTATTTTGATAGGGGGAATAATGATAGATTCTAATAATTCAACAGTTTATTACAGTGAAGTGTAATACAAATACACATCTCAAAAGTCTTTTTTAAGCTCTTTACTGACTACACAGTTGTAATAGCCACTTGATTATTGCTTTTTACTTCACGAATATCTTTATATTTTATTTCATTTTTTCTTTGTTCTAGTAGGCCAGAAAATAAATAAATTATACCAGGAAAAAAAATAAAGGAAAATGACAGAAATTCTGTTAAATCTGGGAAAGATTAGGAAATTTACAGTTTAGTCTCAATGTTTGTCAGTAATCATCATCTGATACTTAAAAATAAAGTGCCACTTAAGAAATTATCAATAATTGAGATGTATTTTCCAAATATTTTTTTTCTGTCCACTCACTTTTTAATAATTTCATTGCTTTTTAGATCACAAGTGAGACCACAATAGAAAACAGAGAGGTTAAAACCTGGTAGATCTTTTTCTTTTTCTTCCCACCCCCCCACCCCCTTCAACTCGNNNNACTCAAATATAGATTTTTCAGGGTCAGAAAATTTCATCTCACCCTGACTGTAAAATTTCTTTTTGATAGGAACTTGAACTGTACTGTTATAATAATTTTTCATTGCAGATTTTCTGTTGCATTTTATGCATTTGATGGTCTGTCATATGCATAATTAGTAATTATAGGACCCACAGTCAATAAATCATGGAAATGTATTATCTTTGCATCATACTTTACTTGGGTTAACAACATTCTGATGCATAGTAGAGGCTGTCACTAGCATTTTATGAAGATAAATCATTGAACTACGCAACTCATAAGCTGAATTGTAATAAATCATTCAGTTCACTAGTGTTAAAGGCCTTGTGACATTGTCAGTTAAAACACGGCTGCACACAACATTTTTATTATGATGGGAACACATGGTGCTGCTGACAACTGCAGCCATGCTGGTGGCCTGGAGACTGGTGAAGGGACTGTTGTGAACATCGTCTTAGAAAGCCTGTTCACACTCAGAGCATCAATAATTTCATTTAGCTATTTCAGATCTGCTGACAAACCCCTCCTCTCCCTGAAAACAAAACCAAAAAGAACAAAAATCTATTTATTTTTAAGTTTGAGTCCTTATATAGAGCATACACACCTTACAGAAAAGTTACTGCAGCTATTTGCTTTGCTATCATTCTTGAAATGCCAGCATGGCAAGAAATGCCTCTGTTCATGAAATGATGTAACTTTCAAAAAATAGCATACTGTAGAATTGTCATTTGATGTTCTACAGACACATGAGAAAAAAAATTCAAAAACTTAAATTATCATTCAAAATGAGGTTACTTTTTAATATAACTACCATATGAAAGTTGCTACAAAAATTAGTAAATAAAAAGCCAAGTAACTTGAATATGAAATTAATTCTATTGAGGACTTGCTGTGTTTTTTAAAATTCTCCAAAATATCCTTTTACAATAGACAATGTTACATACATTTATCTTCTGAACTACTGAAAACCCAAACATGATTTTGTTGCTTAAATTGATGCTTACAGAGGATGTTACACATTCAAAATCGTACCTATTTTACCTATTTATGTTTATGTAAATTTATCTGCCCGTTCCACTTGTTCAACACTAACGCAAAGCAACTTCAACAATAAAATATGTTCTAAAACAACAGAAGCTTTGCAATTGTCCTAAAAATACACAGTAAATAAATACTAAATAAATAAACATATTTACCGTAGTAAATCTGTTGTTTCATGCATGACTTGCCTTCATATCACAGAGACCATCTGGAAATGGATTTTTAAACAAAACTTTGCTGAAAATTTGGTGCTGTAACTAATGTTGTTTTACTTTTAGTTTGATGAAAAACATAATAAAGCCACATCTGAGATTCCAAAGCATGTTAAATGGAAATTAAATTTCATTATGAATTGTGCCTTATCCGTTACTGGCAGGAATACTGGTAGAAATCAAAAAATTCAAATGACACTTTTACCTTCTTCTTCTTCTATATTTGGCAACAACTTTTTACTTCTGTGACCTGTCAAACTGGTAATTAAGTGTTGATTTATTAAAGAAGGCTGGCAATTATTGTTACTTATTTGCTAAGGACTTAAGATTTTCTTAGCACTATAGAAAATCAGGAAACACACAAAGTCCTTAGTGTTTGCTTTCATTCTTTTAAGACATGGCAACAGGAAAGCCATTTCATCTTCACATACTAATGTCGGGCTTACAATTTGGATCAAGCTTAGTCACCCTTCACGTAGTTTAGGTCTTTGTAATGTTACATTTGTTCTTACTGTTACTATGCCGTAGGAATCTCCATTTCATTCAAAGAAAAAACATTTCTAAGGCAGAAGGAGGAACTTTCTCTGGGTTTCCATAGAAATGCCATGCTTTGGGGAAAGTTGTTCCTGCTGAATTAATGAGGTTGGTTATGATAAAGCTGTTCAGATCTAACATTGACAAAGCGCAAGGAAGCTTGCATTTTGATGGAAAATCTGGAAGTTGACTCAGATAAAAAGAATTCAATCTGGATAACAGTTTGAATTCTGATGCTCTGCTTTTTCCGACTGCAGCCATATGGAATGAGCGCATTCACTGTTAGTCCTGCTGATAGCAAATTAAACATCCTGAGCCATTATACTTCTAAGTCAAAAGAATCTGCAACTCCTTAACGTGAATATGGGAGATAATCTCCTGACAGGCAAATTGCAGGTCTGAATTCAACTTCAAACCTTTCCTCCCACGTGAGTTTTCAAATCTAAAATGAAAGAGTAGGCTTCTGAGTTAAAAAATGAGAGCCCATGTTAACAGCATGAATGATGGTTTGTTTATTAATGATGCAACAGTCCTTGGCCCCTGTCATACCAATTTTTAATAGGCTGAGTATCACATAGCAATATTGGGAGAATTCTGAATTTTATTTCTCATATCTGGAATGGTTTCGCACTTGTATATCTGGCATCTAAGTGGGAATATTCCAGCATATGGGTATTTGGAATTACATTTTAAAATTTACAAAAATTACATTTAAAAACTAACATGATGGACAAGGCCAATTCATTATAATGTGTTACAGTCTGTTTTCAAACATTTATAATGGTTGTGAACATAATGCAAATACTGGGTAGCTGTGCAGGATGTATATGCATCTACAAGGAAAAGTAGGGAATATAAATGATATAAAATATACAAGTGTTCTATAGGCCTAGGGTTTGAAAGAAAGTATGTTAGTGTCTTCCAAAATGATCATATAAATAAGTTTGGGAATTATAAGGCAAAAATAGAGGGAAATCAGTCATCTGGAAATCTTTGGTCTGGATGTTCCTGAAATGACAAGACTACAGATACTAATAATGGGTCAAAATAAGCACACCTTAAATAGTAAAAACCCCTTTTTTCCACTTTAAATTAATCACTATTACACATGAGTATATAAAACTACGCAGGAAGAGAAGATGTGGCAACGAGGAAGTAATCTGCAGAGTATATTTTTAACACAAGGCCCATTGACATCCATAAAAGATTTCCACTGACTGAGGCCTAGACAGAAACCCAAGGTGCAAAGCATATACAGTCCAAATAATTCACTCCGAATCTATTTTTCAGTGGAGGTTAAGTCATCTTGTAAGTCTACAGCCTGTTCCAATGTTAACTGTCATCAGAAACATGTTGAAACCAAATCTCCAGTGAGATGTGTCCTTATCTGTAAATGAAGTACAATATACACCTACAGCAGCACTCTTTAAAAACTTCCCAGCTGGCATATGACCATGAGCCATTGGTATTTGTTTTATTTAATGGCTTTTCCTATCATGAATCTGTAAAAATTGTGCAAAGGGATTGAGCAGACAATAGGGCAAACTTCATCAAGGTGCTTTGGGTTAAAGTGTGAGGTATTCAAAGGACACAATGTTATGGGACTGAGCATGTAGCATATTAAAACGTGTAATCACAGGTTCAAATGATTATTTAGAAAGACACATATGATCCACGGAAAATTCCTGACAGTAAAGGCCAAGATCAATAGTAGTGCAGAGATCAGGGTAGCCGTATATTCCATACGATGGGGCTGTTCCTCAAATTACATGTCAGCTATGGAAAGGGCATGAGATGCCACTTTTGTTTTATTTTCTCTGTGGTGTTCTCTGCTGATCAGACAGTCGGCTGAGAGGCTGTAGTGCTTGTTCCTTGCCTAAACTCCTCTCCACAGGCATACAGAGGTTCCACTTTGCTGATAGGGACAGCTATTGACAGTAATAACAGCCTGTAAATACAGGTTGTTAAGGCCAGTGAGGCCTGGAGATGAGAGGAACAGGCCATGGAAATGCAGGGAGTGCAAAAGCAAGAGAAAACTGTTAGGCATCCGTAACGTGCATTCATGCTCCGCAAAGGTGGGGACATATCCTTTTCCACCCCCTCTCTTCCTCCCAAACGTGCACATAATATGCTCTGTAGGTGTAGCTCACATTGTAACTTGTTTAAATATGTACATGTGAATTTTCAGAGGGAGGAAAATATACCCAGACTTTATCACAGACATTTTAAAATGAGAATTTGCTCCTTGTAAGAAACATGAGTTCAGAATTTAATCCAGAACCTAAGGACAGAAGCAGTAATTTGTTTATGATAAATGTTTTAATAAACAAGTGCTAGTTATAGCTACAGCTCTCTCCCACCACTTTGCTGCAAAATAATGATAATACTTAACAAGTGAAACAATCAAAACCTGTCAACTCCCCCTGCTTCTTTTTGCTCATATAACAGGGTTTAAAAATTGCCCTAATTAAAGCACACTGGGTTTTTTTAGGAACTGAGCTATAGAATGCAAGGATATGCAGACACGCATCCACTTAGAGATGTGTCTCGGTTATAGCCCATGGTACAACAGTCCTAGTCCATACCAGGTATCTTAAGTAGGATACAGAGAATCCTCAATTTAGCAAGCTTAGTGTTGCAATTGCAACAGCACCTTCTTTCTTTATATGGTTGTGCCTTCCTCTTTCTAACCTGTTTTTGTAGTGCATGTTTGTGGAAAGTTGCATGTTCAGTTTAAGGAAGAACTGATTAAATGATCTTGCTATGTGGAAGAAGTCTTTGATCCCATTTTCATTTATAAGCCAAGTCAAAGAGAATACTGCCTGCCAAAAAAATCTGACTTACATTCATTTAGCTGCAGAGCATTTATAAAAACCAAGTAAAGTCACGTTGCTTCAACAGACATTATCCGGCTCTGCATACACTAGCTTCTGTGCTCTCAATTTTCCTCTGTCTTCATCTATTTCATGTCTCTTTTGTTCACATCTGCTGTCAAGTTATGACAGAAATTATCATATTTAAATTACTGGCAGTTTGCTTTTTCTCCTCTGCTGTGATCAAGGAAATGGGATTCCTCAAGAATTTAAATTGCCACATTCTTTACATTTTCAAAGTCTCCTCCTTCCTTTACCAAAAATTGGTTTGCAGCACAACGCATAAATACAAATTAGTTCCAGGGAGAGTTATGGTGTTTTAATCTGGATAGAGTAATTTGGAAAATTTTAAATTTTAAATGCGTATCACAATCACTGTTCCTTATTCCAAGTAATTAACAACTGACAGGAATGACCTGGCTGCTGGAGAGACTTAGCAATCTCCTAACCCTCTATTTAAGTTGCGGAGGAGCCACAATTATCATGAAGTTCCCTCCCCTCATTCGCGAGACCTGGGCATGTATCAGCCTTACAGCATGTTACAAAACCATCTAACCTGCCATTTCAGTAGCAACCCTTGGTAAATTCTGAAGAATTAATTCATTCAATTAAACAGACAAAGCAAATAAAAGACAATGCAGAGAAGGAGCGTATGTGTGTACAAGAGCTGTCATTAAACTAAGATGAATGGAAAGGCAAGGCTCTCATACCAAATCATAGTTACCTGCATTTTCCCTCACATCACATTCATCCTTCCTACGGTTCTGTATGGGTATCAGCTAAGACCAGTATTTTATCTTCTAGTAAAGCACTTGACTTATTTGAGAAATTTAGTTGGGCTTTAGTATTTATGTAAAAACACATTCCTACTTCAAAAAACAATCAAATCCCAAAACCTCCTCCAATCAAATTGGTATGAAAAAATAAGATTTCCAGCACTGTCACTGAGATATTAAAAAAAAAGAAAATATAAAACTTTGTTCTTGGTTCCTCTAAAACACAATGTGATGTATCACATACAACTCAGACACTCTCACAGTCAGCCAATAAACTTACTTCCAAAACTAAGCCAATATCTTTGACAATTCTGGTGCACAAACACAGATGTTTGAACATCAGGTGTTACATAAATGAAATTGCTCTTAATAAAACAAAAGCAGAATTATTTATTTCAGCTATACACAAAACTCAGTGAAATAAAATGATCCTTGTGAAAAATACTAAGTTTCAAAGACACCATTTCAAGCAGAAATCTAGCAAAGAAGAAGAATGAGGCCTTCATTAAAATTCCTTTCAGAAGGTTGCATGCAAAATTTTTTCCTTGTACGTCCCATGCGTCATATACAAAGCCTGTTCTTCACACTAATAAATTTGCCTTTGACCTTCAATATTAATGTAGGTCCCACCTACCCCAGACAAAATCAGTCCATTTTTTTTTTCCTCCACTTCTCGTTGCACCTATATATAACAAATGATAACTGGTGTCTCAACAAGTTTGTAATACCAATAGACAAGACAAGAAAAAAAGGAAGAATATAACGTTTTCCTTTTGTTACAAAGAAGGACTGTGGCACAAGATTAAATACTTTGCTCACAGTTGCACAGAAGGGTAGGAACCAAAACAGTCAAGCTAAAACCTTTATTACAAGACTTTTTACTATTTACTTTCCTAAGTCTTTTCTTTTCCCTTCCCTAGTACTCAAAA
>VYZM01021919.1:537906-555056 GCA_013398915.1 Dromas ardeola | reverse complement strand
TAGGAGGAAAGGCTGGGAGAGCTGGGAGACTCTAGCCTGGAGAAGAGAAGGCTGAGGGGAGACCTTATGAATGTGTACAAGTATCTAAAGGGTGGGTTGAAGGAGGATGGAGCCAGGCTCTTTTCAGTGGTTCCCAGTAACAGGACGAGGGGTAACGGGCACAAGCTGGAACATAGGAAGTTCCATTCAAGTATGAGGAAAAACTTCTTTACGGCGAGGGTGACAGAGCACTGGGACAGGCTGCCCAGGGAGGGTGTGGAGTCCCCTTTGGAGACTTTCAAGCCCCATCTGGATGCAGTCCTGAGTGATGTGCTCTGGGCAATCCTGCTTTAGCAGGGGAGTTGGACTAGATGATCTCTAGAGGTCCCTTCCAACTCTGAAATTCTGTGATTCTGTGATTCCATGAATCAGCTCCTATTGTACGGCACCCAGTGAGGTGTGCGGTAAAGCTTGTTGACAGGCCACCTTTGCTGCAGTGCAATCCCTAACAATACCCTTGTTTTTTGGTGCCATACTGCGTTTTCACGGTTGCTTTAGCTCAGACGCTCCTCACCCCCACAGTTCTTCGCTACCAAATGAGCCTATGGTGGAGAAGAAGCAAGGTCAAGGTGTTCTCAGTATTGTAACCAGAGCAAGGCCCAGAGCAAAAACTCTTGGGGAGGGAAAAAATCAGCGTGTAGTTGTAGTAATTACGAACATGGACCATGGGCTTTGCTTCTGGACAAATCTGCAGCAGCGTTTCCCTGTACGGTGGGGTTTTTTCTGCTGGTGTCTGGGGTTTTTGCAGCTTTCCTCAATGCCGCATCTGACCGTGCCCGTGGAGGGAGGTGGTCAGAGGATGCTGCGGGGCTCTCCAGGCAGATGCTCTCCCGGTGACAGATTGAGAAATGGTTTGTGGCTGGGACGAGGGGAAGGCAGGCCAAATTCCCGAGCTCAGCAAGAAGGGGGGGCTTTTGTTTAGCCCAGAGGAGGAGCTCGGCGGGTCGGAGGTCCCTTCATGGGAATGGCGCAGGGAATGGCTTCCAGATGTTAGGAAGCTCCGGAGAGGTGGAGTTGGCGAAGGGAGAGCAGCAACGCCAGATGCTGTGATGGAGCCGGGGATTGCGTGGTGCTACGGGAAAATCACAGCTGGGGGAAGGGTTTGCTGTTGCAAAATCCCCCATCCTCTCCCCAGAGCCTTGGCTGAAGGGCAGGGGCATCCCGGGAGCGGGTGGATGGGGTGGGTTTGGGCAGCGGAGGGGGCAGGCAAGGGGCTGCTTGCCCTGCCCGAGCTGTCTGGAAGGGAAATTTGCCTAATGATGCTGTAGCTGACAGAAAGGGCCTTGCACTAATGGCTTATTGAGTGGCCTCACTTTAACAAATGAGGGAAATGAAGATGAGTGAGAGTTTAATTACCGATCGGAGTAGGGCTTTCCGCAGTGATGACGGGCGCTCGCTCCCCTTCTCCTGGCTGCCGGAGGGAGAGGAGGATCCCCCGGCACAGCCGGGCTCTCGGGGTGCCTGGTGGCAGGGGTGGCATTGGGGGAGACGGCTGTTTGGCCAGGCTGGGCTGCAGGTGGGTCCCGGTTCCACCTGACCAGCCCGAGACAGAGAGCATCACCATCCAAAGAGGATGACTATAAATAATAAGAATAAAAGGGAGTATAAATAATTAAAGCAGCTCATCGTGAGTAGTTCCTGAAACGTCTGCCTGATTTAAAAACTAATTACTTGGAGGGTAATCACCACCAGAAGTGCACACATTTACCCACAATGCTGCTCTTCCCTCCCTTTCGCTCGCCCTCTCCTGATTGCTATCCCGGGCATCGGCACCCAGACTTATCACTCATCCGCAGCGCACAATAAACTGCGTTGTACTCGTCCATCTCCCTGATTAATAACGTCGTTGGAGACCTGTTCAGGGAGGAATAAATTCTCCCCAGGTATGAAGCCAGGTGCCGGCAGGAGGGGAAGCTGCAGCTGCGCGGTACCTGCAGAGCCCGAGCCCTCAGAGCTGGGAGCCCCAAAGGGCCACCCCCTGCTCCAGGGATGGTCCTTTCGGATGGGGCAGTCCCTTCGGATGAGGCTGTGCTACCCAAAAAGCAGGGCACCGCCGAGTCACCATAAACCTGGGGTACCCAAAGGGGATGCGTCGTCGCCTGCTCGGTATGAGCTGCTGTTCCAAGATTTTTCCGTATCATCACTCTTGCACACCGGCCCACCGTGCTCATCAAAACCTGAATGGGGTGACGTGGGACCTGTCCTCACGGGAAACATCTCCGTTTGATGTGCGAGCCGGGCTGCAGCAGGCACAGGCAGAGCTGGTGATCTCAAGCTTTAATTACTGAGAAGCTGCTGTGCTGCAGTTGGAAGCCTGGGGTTTTTTGATCATTTTCACAGCGGCTCCAGCAGAAAGGAGGGTTTGTCCCTCCATCTCCACCCTTGTGCCACCTCCTCATGCCACCTCCATCGCGCAGGGTGCTGGCCCCAGCCTGCCTTGTCCTCCTCAAAAACCACAGCACAAACTTTCCTTCCATGCCCGGAGCAAGTCAAAGTTTGGCTCTCTTTCCTACAGTTCGGTTTGTATTTGTTTGGCTGAGCTTGTGTCTGATCCTATACAAATTAATAAGGAATTCTCACCATCAGCCTGATTTAGGAGCTGCATTGTGCTGCATTGCTTCATTTAGGAAAACAGAATAATTTATTCCTAACTTATGGGATTCAGGAGACTTCCACCCCGCAGCCCACGATATTTTCTCATTAACATTACCCAGCTAAGCTAAAAACTGCAATTTCGTAAGTCATGCTTCCTTCAAAGGCATATTACCAGCTTCCCAGGGACTCCAAAAGTTTACTGAAGCTTAAAGACATACCTCATAGCATGCAGTAATGTACCAAAGTCCCTCTTCTTATTACTGCTGAAACCATCTTTTCTGCAAGTTTCCCTTGAACTATTCCCATCACAAATAACCCTGCGAGGATGGCACCGCGTGCCCGGCCCTGCCTGGGGGCTGGCGGTGATGACCATCCCCACCAAACCTTTACAAACAGCAGTACGACACAATGTCTCGGTCATTATAATCAACCCTGCAATAACGAACCGATACGCCAAGGCAGAGTCTCTTAGTCGACAGGGTTCCCCGCAGCAAAATTTCTTGCATGTGTGTGCAATGCAACGGAGGTTTGAGCGCGTGGTATTGTGCGGAAGAAGAATAGCATTAAGTGACTCTCTGTGAAGAAGGTAAATAGAAGAAAATATGTAGTTGGAAAACAGAAGAAAGGCAATTGCTGTGTAAAGGAGTTTGTAGCTTGGCCCTCGGGGCTCAGCCTGGCTGCTGCGTGCCAGTCTCTTGGGCAAATAGCCCCGGGGCTCCCATGCGGCTGCAGCTGGTCCTGTGCGGGCACGAGCGCTGGCTGTGCCTGCTGCGAGAAGGAGATGGGGCTCACAAAGGTTTTGTGGGGGTTATACGGGTCCGATGGGGTGGACCCCGCTGTTCCCAAGGCAAGAGGCCCCCAGCACGCCGTCCCCAGCAGCCCACGGCAAGAAGCCGGTGCTCGGTGCCTACCTCGCTTCCCTGCAGGAAAAGCGGATGCGGTTTTTCACAGGCTGCCCTGCAGAAACCTCCATCCTCCTGCAGGTCCTTCACCCCTGGGGCGCCTCGGGCTCAGCCGGGCTGCGGGATGGTGGACTGACCTTTTGGGGGGCTTTCGCAGCATCGACAGCAGACGGGAATCACTGCTCCACCAGAGCTCTGAGCGACAGCAGTAAGAGCTGATTTCAGGAGAAGGAGTCAAACCCATAGGAAGACTGATGTCTTTTGTCCTTTACCCTCCCCTCTGGAGCTTCTCTGAAAACCACATAAGCCAAAACGTTTCTTTTTTGTAGTTTTTTTTTTAGTGCTGGGGACCACCCGCAGTGACAGTGTGGAATGGAGGGGCTGGGATACGGAGAGACGGATGGCTGTGTGCGAGCTCCTTGTCACAAAGAATCATCAACATCCAGGGCTTTGCAGTTATTTTAATCTGTACATCATTTTTAAAGGTGGCTTGTTGGGGGTTTTTTTTGGTAAGTCAGAGCTGAAAGCTCTTGTTGGCAAAGTTTACAGACCCTCCCCCCCCCTTTTTTTTTAAGGTAAAAAATTGTAGCTTTTTAACAACTGTATCCTGAAATATCTTTGCAGAGCACAATGACAGGGAAGCAGAAAGAACCTTATTCCCTTTGTGTACATCCACACCATATCATACCACATTAGCCCTAGGCTTAAATTGCCGGGGGAGCAGAGGAGCGTTCTGCGAGCGCTGCCGCCAGCGATCCCCCTTCCCTGCCCTTCTCCTCTCCTGCCACCCGCCTCAGAAGAAAGTCAAGATTAAAATCATATTCCTAAAGCAAAATTACACATTGGAGACTCCACAGCCCTCCCGGGAGGATCGGGGCATTCCTCTATAAATATCTGTCTCGATATGTTTAATTTGCAGATGAAATTAAGCCTGGGAAGAAAGGGAAGGCTGTCTTTTCATGTGTGGGCTGTCCAGCTTTGCCTTGAATATCAAAGTGAAACGAGTTACAAAGCACCGACTCTCCGGGATTATCTAAGAAACCTTGTAGGTCCCAAGTGACGGCGGTTACGGGATCAAAAGGTGTGGTACTTATGCAGAAAGCCGGAAAAAGCCAGCGTGGTTCTTAGATCAGCCCCAAAGAGCCAAATCTCGGGTCAGTTTGCCAAGTTCAGAGATTTCCAAGGAAACAAGGAGGCAGGTGAGGAACCAGGAGATGTTGGGCTTTCACGTGGATTTTGGATTAAATATTAACTGGCTGCCATGGGTTATGAGGATAAACATTTTCATTAATCATGTATGTGCTCATTATCATGGTGAGAATAGACTGTTCGAGCTTCGGCTGCGTGAGCATTTTGACACTAAACTCCCATTTTCTGCTCATAGCTTTCTGTAAACCATCATTTTTACGCTTTCTCTCTTCGGAAAACTTTTTCCCACAAGCAGCTTTATTGGTTTCAACATTTTATTGGTTAGGCTTCCAAAAGACCAGCTGAAAAGATCTAGTAGGAGGATGAAGGGACAGGAGAAAATGCACCTCCAGCCAATTAATCCAGGGAAAGGGGAATGGGGTGCTATTTCTGGGAGGCTCCATAGGGTTGGGTGCCTGACCTGGGGTGGGAAAACAGCTCTTGCCAGAGGGATCTGCTGCCAGGTTCCAGCGAGAGCCCACGCAGAGGTTCAGTGTGGGGCGGAAGCGCAGCCCCGGTGCACGGGGGGAATTCGGAATGGGATTTTTCTGCAAAGTACTTCGTGAGGCACAACTGCGGGCCCAATTTATCTGCACAAATGAGAAGCAGCGCAGGACAGTGCAATAGGCCTGCATCATAATTACAGCCTGTTGATGTCTTTCATATTAAAAACACTTAGCTGAAAAGGGCCTTTTCCATCATCCATTTTATTAAAAATTGGAATTTTTCCTTCTTCCCTCCGATTTTATTGAACTTTTCAATCATCATAACTTTTTTCAGCTCTCCTTCCCTTCCGTTTTTAGCTGCTCCTTTCAATTATTTGGTGCCCTCCTTTTTATTCCAGTAATATTTTTTTTTTAAAGACTTGAATAGAAGGAAGAGGAAAGATAGATTAAAATTTATACTAGAACAGAAAGTGGATGTATGGCCGAGAGTCTAAAACCCTATCATTAGCAATATTTAATAAGGAACAAAATTATTGAGCAAGCTGAGATGTCTGCAAATGACTTCTGAAACTCTCCAAAATGGAAGGGCGCTTATCTAGCGGAGGAGAAAGCCGACTGATGGATGAAGACATGAAGCATTTGGAAGGAGGTTGAAGGAGCATCTCTAATGACCATCTGTCCCGCTACAAAGATTTATGGATGTTGAGCACAGCTGGCTCCGAGGGACCCGTCCATGGGTGAAGGTAAGGCCAGGGGTGGCACCTTGGAGGTGCCTTCTGTGCCCAAAAAGAAGCCCCTCTCCCGCTGGTCACTGCCGTGTCCCTCTGTGCTCCTTCCCCTGGGGTTGGCTGCACTGGTTTTCTCCACCGGCACATGCAGAAGGAGGCACCAAACCCATTTTCAGGCCTGTGGAGGAAAAGAGATGGAGTAGGTGCTCGATGTTTCCTTTTCAGAGCACTCCTGCAGTCTGGTGTGGAGGAGGAGAGGGCAGATTTGAGGTCGTGCCGGCAGCCGTAGCTGGGACACTTCCCACTGGTTTGGTCTTGCCACCTAACCCTACCTCAATCTGGCATCTGCGTTATTTTCAGCAGAGCGCACCGCACTCCTAGTGCTTCTTGCTACAAGAAAAAGCTGATTTAAACAAGTTTGTTTTGCTATTGTCAGCCAGGCCAGCGTGCTAGACCATAAATGTCAGCTTTGGAGTGTGTGCAACGTGGGCTTTTGTAGGACAACAGCACGAGTGCTGCGGCATTGCCATAAAGCTCGCTGGGCTGGGCGAGGTTTGGCGGTGAGAGAGAGCACAGAAAGAATGGTTGTGCTATGGGAAAGGTGCCCAGGGACGACTCCTGTGCTCGCAGGGCCACTGGGATGCTTCCCAGCTCGCCCTGGGCACCGAGGCACCTTTGGGTGCTGCCGCAGGTGCCTGCATCTCATTGCCACGGTGCAAGGGACTGGGGAACTGGAGGTGGCCTGACGAGCGGTTGCACAGTTGTCTCCCCTCCTGGTGCAAAATGAGCTTAATTGAAGAGCAGTAAGTGCTATCAGCTGCTGGTGCAGGTGCTCCACTCCTAAACTCTCCGGAGGGCTTAAAAGCAGCAGCTGTTTGCTATTAGGAGTGATGGGGCTGGGAACATGCTGGGTGGGAAGCATCGCTCTGAGCTGGGACGCGTGGGGTTGGGTTGACCCAGGGTTCCTGAGGTGGCTCTGTCCTGCTGGTAACCTCTGCGAGAGCTGGATCTGCCGTGTGTGAAGAAGTAGGTTCAGAGAGGTTTGGTTTGGGGGTTTTTTTTTTTTTTTTTTATATTCTGCTTTAAATGTAAATGGGATGTTCTGCACTAGGGGCCAGGGTTCTCCAAAAGCCCAGGGCTGCTCAGGCGCTTTGCTGCATGTGCTTTGTCTCCAGCAGGAGTGAAGTGGGATTTGAGTGTTTGGTTTTGGTTATGCAAAGTGGGCTATTTGGTGGGGGGGGAAGGGGCAATAGGTGTTTGTTTTAAATCTCGAGGGGAATATTTCTTATCTGCAACCTGAGCTCAGGCTAAGGGTTAGCTCCAGAGCAGAAGCAGGGAACAAGGAGATGTAAGTGGAAGAAGGGCTTTGAGCACTGATTGGAGAGACCCAGTTTAGACCTCTGCAGCTTTCCAGGGACCGTGGTGTGCCAAAGGTGAGTGCTCCGAGCTTGGTACCAATTCAGCTTTGCAGGCAGCACGCTGATTCTTGCTGTGCTGGTTATAGCTTGGCAGAGACTGTATTAATCGGTGGTTTTCATCCCTGCTAGACCAGGGTGTGTGCAGGTGGTAGACAGGGTCCTTTAGCAGCCAGAGCCTCCCCAGCGACGCTTTTATTTAGGTACAATTTATCGATACGTATTTCTTTTTTTTTTTTTTTCTTTTTGCATTAAAACTTCTGTGTAAAACCTGGTGCAGAGGGATGGGAATGTGTGCCTCTAAGCTCCTGGGAGCCATGATCCCTTAATGCTGGAGCACTTTCTCAGGCGTGTTGGTGGGAACAGAAGCTGATCCCAAGTCAGGTCTGTGCATGGTGTGAGCCCCTTCCCTTTTGTTTGGTCTTGTGGCTCCTCATTTCTCTGTGTCCTGCATCATGTTGGTCAAAGCTATGTAGCGGCCAGACCTTTTCCTACTGAGCAGAGAGAAGGTGGTAACTGAAGTTGCACCATGGTTGGGGTCTGCAAACCTGCAGAGATGACTTGTTGCCTCAGGCACGGGACTGGGCTGGAAAATACTGTGTTATAGTTAAAAGTACCATATCAAAAAGCTGTGCTTGGAGGGCTCTTGTGCCTCTGGCCTTACCTGGGACACGTGTGATCACAGCTTGGGAACAAAATGTGCGGTTGCTTAATGCTGCTGCCTGTGCCAGCAGGACAGGGTGGGTCATCACCCCTGCTTCAGGTTTCCCATCGGTTACTGGGGCTGGAGCTGTGACGGCCCATCAATATCATCATTGCTAGGTATGTCCAGGGTTCAGCTGCCTGCAATGCAAGCGGTTGCATTTAAATGCAGCCAGTTAAGTGGAGCCAAGCTGGGGTGGATGGGAGGTAGGGCTGATGGGCTGGAGCAGTGCCTGGGCACTGTGCAGCCCAGCACCCACCACAGCTCCTCTCTAAAGGAAAACATGGTTGAGCTTAAGTGCCGTGTTGGTGGTGCTAAAGCCCCCACCAGTCTCTTGCAGAGAGCTTTGAACGTGGACAGGGCGGAGCAGTGACGGTCTCCGTGTCCCCGGTGCAGGTAGGGGAGGTGGTGTCTTCCCCCAGGTGGTTGACCCCAAGCAATTCTCTGGAAGGATGGGCACACACCCATCCCTTGGACTCCCTTGCTTGTGAGAAGTGATCAAAGTGCAGCCGTTCGATTTCACAACCTGAGTAAACGCTGAAAAAAAAGAATCACTCCCTAAATATTGCAGGGAAAGTATTTTGAGCCTTGGCCACTTCACCTGGGAAACGGTCTCTTCTGATTCAGCTTGTTCAAATCATCTTAACAGTTCTTAGTGAGGAAAAAAAAAAAACCCCTTCTGTATCCTGAAGGCAAGTATATTTGGGCAAAGCAATAAGAGAGACTTTAAGAGGTTTGGAGGTTACAGTGGGAAATAGCAGTTATTCCCAATAAGCAGTGTTAAATGAAGTGCTGCTGACAGTAGCCTGAGGCAGGTTCAAGAGTTTCAAGATTTGCAACTAAGAGATTAACCAAAATAGATGTCTTATTACAGGCAAGTTTGTATCTAAATCATTTAAAGTGCCTTTAGATGCTGTAATGCTTTCCTCCTAAGTGCTCGTAGTATATCTGCAGCTTCCTCCTGGCTTTCGAGAACGAGCAATGAAAGGGCTCTTGATCTCGATGTGTTTAAGACCCTCTGATGAAGGAACAAGGACCCAGTGGATCGGCACGTTCTCGTTTGATGGGAGGCTGCTTTAGCAGAGCTCCTTTTTTTCCACATGGAGGAGAGATTCTGGCCCAAGTCCTCCCTCCTGTCCCCCGTTGGATGCTCTGCTGTGTGGCCAGCTGATGGCAGAGAGGATGCACCCAGCAGTGGGTTTTGCCAAAGCTCTGGGTGTAAAATGCCTCTGAAAGAATAGTAGCAGCACGATCCCAAGCCGGAGCAACCTGACCCTTAATTTGTAAGGGCCATAGGATGCTCAGGAGAACAAATGCTGTGTTTAGAGATGTAAATGAGAATGGCCATCTCCAGACACAGGTGAACACAAAACATCTTTATCTCCTGGGTAGTGCCATCCACACCAAGCCCAGAGTCCAGCAGCTGCTATCAATTCCCTGTCATCCTGCTGGACTTCTCCCGTGCATGGGTCACCCACCAAACGCTATTTTGATTTTTTTTTTTTTTTCTTCTCTGCTGAACCGATGCCCGAAGGAAATTCAGCATAGGGCTGGCAGCACAGGGTTACTGAAACAAACGATCTGCCATCAACAGGGACAGCTGCTGGCACTAAGTCTTGGCTGCAACCTGGATAAGGCAGACTGAAGTCTGATGGGTGAGGAATCAACGTGTCCAAGGGAAATTATCTGCAAAAGAGGGGCAAGGTCCACGTGCTCAAAAAGAAAGGAGGGGAAGAGGGCAGCGATGTTTAGAGGGAGGTGGTCTAAGCCTGGAGTGCTGACACTGATCCAGGAAAATGGGCGTTTGTTATTTGGGTGAGGTTTCTGTGCTCCTTGTGTTTGCTCAAGTCAGGAGTGGTTGAGTTCTGAACTCTCCAAAGTTGGGATGTCAGTTTGCTTTGGCAATTGCACATCCCTGTGGCGACGAGCTGCCCATCCAGGGTGCTGCAGGACCGGAGCCCTGGAGAAGGATGGGCTTTTCCCAGTGGGGCACTTAGTGGCATCAACAGTTGTGTCAGGGATGTTGTGCGGGTGGATCAAAAGGTCTGTGAGAGGAAGATGTAGATCTCTACCGAAGGAATACACCAGCAGAGGTGAAACTGGATAAATGACTGGAGATCCAAAGAGATTTCCAACTACGAGGGTTCAACATGCCGAAACCAGTCTGCAGCCAGCTGGTGAGGGCCCGGCGGGGGCTGGGTGCATGCCGTCTCATGGGGAGTTACTAAGGCTCAGGTTTACCCTTGGGCAGATGGTGTGAAACACCTGAAATGCCCTGGGGCCTGGGAAATCAGTCCTTCTGTAGGAGGCCGGCTTGAGCCATGCTCAAAATGTGAAATATTACTCTTTCTCTTTTTCCTTGCCTGTTTCCAAGTTCTAAAGAATGAATGGCACCTACGTGTCATTCAATAAACCTGAGATTGCAAGTTTTTCTCCATGTGAACAAGGAAAAATGTCTCCAAGTGTCTTTGCAATGTTACACTTTTTTTTAAAAAAGGGAAGAAATGTCCCTCTAGGGAATCGGATCTTCATGGTGACCTGATGACAGTGTAGCGTCCTGTGTCTAGCAAACATGTAAGATGTCATTTCAAAGCAACATAAAGCAAATGAAAGTTAAATTTTATTTTCTGTCTTGCGTGTTGAGCGAGCTGGTGGCAGTAACTCGCTGCGTATGGACGGAGCGAGGTGACAGAGTGTGGCCTCACATCCCCTCCCGTGCTAATGGCATTACCAGGGGTTGCCAATGGATGTTGCAAATGTCAGGTATGAGTTATAGCACCTCTGTGAGCTGAGGAAGGGTTGTTTCTTCTTGTTATTTGTTAGGTGGGGGAACTGCATCTCGGAGAGGCTCTGGGTTGCCGTCAGCAGTCAGTTTTCCCTTTCAATAAAATGGAGGGACATTGGATGTTGTGTGTGTCAAGGCTCTTCCATGGTACTTGCAATGGATATTGGGGTGATAGCTATCCCACGAACACTCTTTAAATGTAACGGGAGGTGCTGTGTAAGAGAGGATGAAGGAAACAATGCTGAAATGCATCACGTGCACTCTGCTTTTGCACAGTTTGAAGGACCGGGTTGTTCCAGGCTTTCATTTCCTGCAGTGAAAGTGCAGACTCCAGCTGTTAATGGCAACAGATGGAAACCCAGCTTTCCTGGAGGCTTCTAAGGATATAACCCAACTGCCATAGTCACGGAGGGCCTGTGAGCCAGGGGCTCCCTGGGCTTTCACTGTCCGAGTCCCCCCTTCCCACGCCGGGGTCCGGCACCTTGTATGTACGCTTGCCTTACTCGTGGAGCTGGGGGTTTAAATGCACTGAATAGCTGGAATAATCCAGTCCTTGAGGAAAATAAGGCAGTTCACCTGCCTTGTCCTGTTGCAGCAGACAGGTCTGTGCCATGCAGGGGGATGAACCTAATGTAAAACTGAGCTTGGATCAGGCTTTTGATTTCATCGGGCCCTGAACGTGTTCCGCATCATCGTTGATGCTGATACATTTATCAGGAGTCTTGTGACACCTGGTATTTCCATTTCTCCTGGAGCCTGGTGCTCTGACAGCATCCCTCCTTCCCAAGTGAGCCTCTCCAGCCCTTGAAGGCATGGAGAGGCACTTCAGCAAGTGAAGCTTGGGGCCCTAAAATGCTTTCTGTGCATACAGGCTTATTATAGCAAGACATTATGAAATTAGCTGTAAAATTAACTATCTGGAAATCCTGTTTTATTTTTTTGATTGCTGGGAACAGGAGGACAGAGCCTGGCACTGCCCCACAAAGACCTTTTGGTGCTTGCTGCCGGCAGTGCCCCTAGTTTGTGTGTGCTGGAAGCACCGAAGCTGTTGCCCAAGGAGAGGCAGGGACACAGGGTCTGGTCCTGGGTGACTCCATGGCAGCAAACCCCTCTGGGTGCTGTGGTGATCCCAGGCAGGTGCTGAGCACGTGGGACGTCTGGGTGCAGAGCAAAGAGAGCAAAACTGGGTGTGCAGAGCCACGCTCGGCCGGCTGGACACGTGCTGCCAGCACTGTCGTTGGCTTTCTCCAACGGGAGCCTCAAGGATTTAAATCGTGGTCTGCTGAGAGAGGGGCAGCCTGGGGAAAGGCAGCTCTTGGTCTCTCTGAAATGCTTCATGCAGTCTGTGTCTTGCTGGATTTTGGCAAGAGAGACCTTGATTTAACATGAGTTTTTAAAAGTGGGAAATGTGAAACAGCTGCTACGGTTGTAAGCAAGCCAGAAACAGAGAGGAGGGCAAAGCCTGAGGGTGTTTCGCTTACAGACCTTGGCAAGAGGGAGGCTTTCCTTTTTTTTTATTTTAATTGGCACCAGGAAGATCTCTGAGACCTTGGAATCCCAAGCATCAGTCAGGAGAGCTGGGTGGGTCTGAAAGGTGCCTCTTGCACCTTTGTGAGACCCTGGCAATGATGTGAAATCAGGGAGGGGGCAAATGAAGCTGCGGGGCTTTGAGAGGGACGTGGGAAGACTTGATGGACAAGGAGAAGGGGAGATTTCTACACATCCTTGCCCAGACTTGTAAAGGCCTAAAACTACTCAAATCCCTACAGCCCACTGGTTTCAAGGGGTGCGTGGGAAGCACAGCTTGGTGTGGTCCCTAGGATGGAGTACCTTGATGCATCTTCCATCCCCATGTGCTGCCTGGGGCAACTCACGGTGCTGGACCACCCTGGGACTAGGACCCCATGAGGGCAGTCCAGCTGATTGCACTTGGGGTGAGATTAAACACTCCTGCAAGGGCTGGGTTTCTCACCTAAGAGCAAAACCAGCTGAGGGTAACTCCTGCAGACCTCAGTGTCCCATTCAGATGCCCAGAGTAGAGCAGGAAAGACCCTCCTGTAATATCTGCTGGAGACCTGACCCGGACAGAAAGCCTGGGAGAGGGGTCTGTCCAGCCCAGGCTCTCCTTCCTGGCCATCGGCATCAAATGCTTTGGAGGAAGATGTAAGAAACCTCCCACAATCTGCCTGGAGGGGAGGCTTGTCCCGGTTAGGGCACAGCAAGTTTTATCCTTTGCACTAAATGAGTATTCAAATAATTTAACAGTGGATGTTCTCCTCCTTCGTGTACCGATGGAGTTGTTTTTGTGGCTCTAATGCTCTCATGACCTCAATAATGTCTTCTGTGAGTGAATTTCTCAGGTTAATTATGCATTAAGTTTACATAAGGCTTTTCCGTTTTTAATCAGTTCTAAACCTGCTGCTTTCAGATGTGCTGAATGCACTGACACTCGGGTGCTATCGGGGGGGTTTACAGGAGTACCATACCCACCTCCCTGCCCTGCCAGCTCTTTCATACCCTCTGGTATGTCTCCTTTATTTGTCACCTTGCGAAATAAGCACTCCTGAGGCCTCTGGCTTTATTTTTGCCTGTACAGGCTTATCTGATGCGCACTACGGTAACATAACACCAGGAAGGAAGGTGTTTACTGGTGTGATGGAGATAGGTTGTAGTTGGCTTGCTCTCCTTCTCTCTGGGCTGGAGAAGTGTGTGTGTGCTCTGGGAAAAACTGCTTGGGAACTGCTGGGAGGCTTTTTCTTANAAAAAAAAAAAAAAATCAGCCTCAATCTTCCCCGTGTGGCCTGGGTGAGAGTTAGAAAATGGGTGGAAGGTGCCTTGCAGCTGGTGGCATTTCTCTTTCTTTTGGAGATCTCTCTATTTCTCTTCTTTTCCTCTTTGATTTTATTAGCAATCTCTCTTGAGCTGGGTGAGCTTTCCTTCTCTGAAGTCTAAGACCTTGAAAGTAAGGGTTATGATAAGATTGCATAGAGGCAAGTTGGATAACGTGGTTCTTTCTTCAAGGCAAGCGTTTCTGTTTGCAAAGTAACCTGGCTGTCTTGTGTATTTTGGATTTAGGCATCCTGGTGTATAAGCCAAAGCTAACAGATATTAATTAGTTGGAGGACTGGAACTGTAATGAGGACAGTCACTCACATAGGTTGGCATTTTTATTTTAAATGCAAGTAATTAAAGAAAAAAAAAAAGTGTGTCGAAAAGGTCAATGTTAAAAGATGTTATATAAATAACATGCCCTGGGTGAGAGTTAGAGAGGAAGCGGAGGGGAAGAACAGCAGCTGGGTTGCTGGTGCAGCGGCTGCCGTGCTGCCTGGCTATGGAGGGATTACCCCTGCAGCTGGAAAAAGGAGTAAAGGAGAAGTGTGTGTTTAAAATCATGGCAGAGGAGAAGGACAGTGAGTTGAAAGAGCTTTGCCAGCGTATTTAGAGGTGCACAGGGGAGTCGTGTCTTGGGAGGATCCCAAAAACCTGGTCCAAGAGGCAATGATGTAGGGCTCGAGTCTGCGATGTAGACTCTGGCTTGGAGAAATAGCGCAGGGTCCTGAGCGTGCAGCCTACTGTTTGAAGGGGATCCCGTAAAACACCTCCCACCCCACGACCCCTCTGAGCTCCTTCAGGAAGAGGTTTGTGTGGAGGAGAAGCTCTGAGAGAAGCCTGTTTGGCTAGGTTGAATGCCGGCATGGGGTAACCTGGGAGGCAGGGATGCTTGGAGACCAAGGGCCAAAACCAGGTATGAATCTATGGAGTGGCTTGAAGCAGAGCCATACCTTTGGGTTGTGATCGCAGGAGTGTGTGTGTGTGATGGGAGGAGAAAGAAAACAGTCAGCTCCTGGATTTGAGGTATCTCCAAGGGTATGCTAGAGAAGCCCAGGTGTCTCTAGAGCAGGGAGTGATGTTACCTGTCCTGTTAGCCCAGGGAAGTCCCAATGGGTCCTGCAGTTGATTTTTCTCTGACCCTGCTGTTGGTGAAACCAAGCCGTGGTTATCTCGAGATGTCTGTCTCCAGCCTCGAGAAAGAAAACCGACCCTGGAAATGGCAGCCTGCCCATGGGAGGGAGGAAGGTGTGCAGTGAGGAAGAGCCGCGGCGCCGAGCGCTTCCCATTGCATGTGCTCTGCAGCCCGCAGCTCACCCGCTCCCTCCTGCCCCTGGCAAACCGGGCTTGGCAAAATGGGTGTCCCATGGAGGTCCCACGGTCAGGGTCTGGCCAGCCTGGGCTGCTGAGAACCCACCCAAAATTCCTCTGGGAGCAGGCTGAGCTACGGTGGGTGTTTGCATGATGGGGACTGCAGCTTTTGTGTGACGTGCCAGCCCCGTGGGGAGGCTGGATGTGCCAAATAGCACTGGGTACCACAGTCATTTATGGGGTTTTAACCATTTGTTTCCCTTCTTCAAGACGCATCTGTCTGTAACGATGGCCAAGTCCTTTTCTCTGCGTGTTGTACGGTGAGGACTGTGACTGGGGAATACAAATCAAAGCTAAACAACGTGATTTGCCATCTTTTTTTTTGTTTAAGAAGCTTAATATATTAGCTAATCATGTGTGTAAACAATCTCAATATGCAAACCGAAAAGTAGCGTCCCCCCTGGCGCCAGCTGCTTTGAGCTTCCCCGTTAACCTCTCCAGAGCAAAAAAACCTTCCCGAACAGCCATTTCGGAGTGTGCAAAATTGATTTCGTATTCGGCCTCCGCGATGGAAGAAGATGGCGGTGCGGAGCCGCGGGTGCCTTTTCTGCTCCCTTGTCATTTTTTTTTTTTTTATTATTTTGAGACATCCTCTTCCTCCGTGTGTCTCGGTGATGGAGGACGGGTGGCTCCAGCACCTGCTGCCAGTGGGTCGTTGTCGCCGCTTGGGCACGCAGGTCCCTCCTGGTGCCTTCTGGTGAGCAAAAACAATAAGAAACAAATTTACAGAGGCCACTCCTTGGGTAATTTCCACAGCGCAAAGACCCCCTGCCTTCCACCCCCTTCATGTGTGTCTTCTCTTAATTAATTAATACTGCATTCATCACCGCTTAATTCCCGTTTCCGTAGCACCCGAAGAGGGGGGCTGTTGGCAAAGGCGGGTGCCGAGACAGTCTAGATCCGCCGTCTTAGTGGAGGAGCTTAATTAGCCCCTGTGACAATATGGGATCGTTTCCCACAGCCCCGTATCGGGTGGTTTCAAACTGGCTTCTCGTGCCCAGTAAGAGCAGCCCCGTGTTCCCGTGCTGGTCCCCGTGCGGCTGGGTTGTGCGTGCTGGTGAGGAATGGTGATCTGCTGCGACAGCTGCCCCAGTTTTAAAAAAAAAAAAAAAAAAATAAAAAAATCACAAATTGGCCATTTTTGGTCTTGGTGAGGGAAAGGAGGCAGGGCAACCGGGTTTGGTCTGTCTTGGTGTCTCGGTGCTGGGGCAGGCTGGACACCGGGGCTAAACCCTGTTGGGCTGTAAATGGTCCAGTACTCCCTTCTCCATTCACAGCTGTTGCTATCAGTGTTGCAGGGCTCCTGGTCTCCTTTTCTTTTAGTTTTTTACCTTAAATGCAACCTGTTGGCACTTGTGGTGCCCCCTCTGCTAAAATCCTCTGTGCCACCCCGTGCCGCAGCCCTGGTGGGGACGGTGGCAGGAGAGCCAGGCAGGGCGGCTGTGCAGCGCGCGGGGGCAAATAAATGGCAAATAAACCAGCAAACGTTAACTGCCACGGTGCTTTTAGGAGGAGAATACCACTTCTTGAGGACTGTCTGGAAAGGAAGCCGATGTGCTTGTCAGCATCGTTTTGTGGCACGCGTTGGAGTTTAGATGGGTGCCTTTGTGGTTTTTTTTTAAAGTTGTCTCCCCGTCTTTGAACTCTTCTCCCCTCTAGAAAAACCCCAAGGAGAAGGAAGCCCCATGTGCCCCCACAGCGCGTTTCTCGGTGGGGTGGTGACCATGGGTACGTGTGCTCATACCCGTGCAGACCCCATCTCCCCGGGCACCATCTTTAAGATAAGATGGAGACACCCCGCACGTGTGTGTGTGTGTGTGTGTGAGGAGAGGAGGGAAGGGAAGATGGAGGGGGAACAAAAGCAGCAGATCCACCGCGGCGCCGGGCTCCTTGCCAAGAGCGGCTGCGGCACACAGCCCCGGTCGGGGTGGTGGTGTGTCCCCCCTCCTCGAAGCTGACATGGCTGGCGATGCTCTCTCCTGCCGGCGGGCCGGGGCGTGAAGGCGGCTCTCTCCCGGGATGCGGGATGCTGTCTCGCCCGTGCCCTTCCCACCGCTAGACGGGACCGTGGCATCGGCGCTCCGGCAGCCCGACGCGCGCCTGGCCCGCGTGACTCGCATACGCAATGCAGCCATGCTTAACGAGCGTG
>VYZM01021919.1:450199-522928 GCA_013398915.1 Dromas ardeola | reverse complement strand
AAAAAAAATCTATCTATTGAGGTATAGATGTGCATCCAGGAATAACCAATTCATCGGCGACTTGCTGTTTCAAAAGCCCTCCTTTAGTCCCGTGCAATAGCAGCAAACGACGTTGCTTCACTGGGGGAAGTCACGTACTGTCGAAGAATTGCCAACGCACTTCTAAGCTAGGTGGGAGAAGGGGACTGTGGAGTCTCCAGAGTTGGAAGGGACCCACAAGGAACATCGAGTCTAACACCTGGCTCCACGCAGGGCAACCTAAAAGTTAAACCCTACTGGTTGTTTCGGAGCCTTGTACAAGTTCTGCTTGAACACTGACAGACTTGGGGCCATGACCACTTCCCTGGGGAGCTTGTTCCAGTGCTTGCCCCTCCCTCTCAGTGAAGAGCTTTTTCATCGTAGCCAATATGAACTTCCCCTGACACAGCTTGAAGCCATTCCCTTGTGTCCTATCACCGGACATTAAGATCAGAATCTCCCTCTCTACTCCCCCCTCATGAGGAAGTTGTAGACAGCAATGAGATCATCCCCACAGTCTCTTTTCTAATCTGAACAAGCCAAGTGTCCTCAGCAGTTCCTCATAAGTCATGCCCTCTAGTCCTTTCACCATCTTTGTTGACCTCCTTTGGACACATTCAAATATTTTTATATCCTCCTTATATTGTGGACCCCCAAACTGCACATAGTACTTGAGGTGAGGCCACACCAATGCTGAGTGTAATGGGACAATCACTTCTTTCCACCAGTTAGCTGTACTGTGCTTAATGCACCCCAGGGTACGGTTGCTCCCATACTGAGCTTCTCCTCAACCGAAATGCCAGGCCCCTTTCTGCAGGGCTGCACCCCAGCCTCTTGTCCCTCAATCTATACGTACATCCAGGACAACACAGTCCCAGGTGCAGAATCTGGCACTTGTTCTTGTTAAGTTCCGTACAGCAGGCGATTTTCCAGAGCTCTTATCTATCAGGATCTCTCTGTAAGGTCTCTCTTCTATCGAGGGAATCATCTGCTCCTCCTAATTTAGTGTAGTTGGCAAGCTTACCTAGCGTGTTCAGCTCCTGTGACCAGGTTATTGATAAAAACACTGAAGAGCATGGGGTCTAAAATTGTGCTTTGGAGAACACCACTATTGACTGCCCACCAGCCAGATGTTACCCCATTTACTACACCTCTTTGAGCCTGACCCTTCAGCCAGTTGTACTGTGTACATGTCTAGCTGTATGCTGGACACTTTGTCCAGAAGGTTACTGTGAGAGACAGTATCAAAAGCTCTGCTAAAATCCAAAAAACCCACACCCACTGCCTTCCCTTTGTCCACCAGGTGGGTAATCTTGTTATAAAAGGATATAAAGGTAGTGTAAGGCATGACTGTTCTTCATGAGCAGGTGTTGGCTTTGTCCGATGACTGCATTGTCTTTCCAGTGTTTTTCAATGACTCCTAGAATAATCTTCTCCATGATTTTACCAGGCACCAAAGTGAGACTGACAGGCATATAATTACCAGGATGGTCATTCTTGCCCTTCTTGAAAACTGGAATAACATTTGCAAACTTCCAGTTAACTGAGACCTCTCCAGGTTCCCAAGATTGTTGTTAGACAACTGTGAGAGGGCTCGCAATAATATCTGCCAGCTCTTTCAGTACCCCGGGATGAATCTCATCAAGCCCCGTCGTCTTACGTGCGTTCACTTGCAGCAGTAAATCCTGTACAAGTCCAAAGTCAGTTGGGACCGTATCACTCCCCCAGTCATGACCCTCCAACCTGGGGCTCCAGGCATCCCAGGGCCCACCATTGGTGTTAAAGATAGAGGTGATGAAGGAATTAAACATCTCTGCTTTATCTTCATCCCTATTTGTGACCAACCCTGTCAAGTCATGGACCAATGGTTGGGGTTTGGAGAGAAAGCAAGCGCAGAGCCTTGGCGTGAGAGGGCTTGTGAGGGTGCGTTAACCTAACCTGCCAGCGAGGTCACCTCGTCCTCCAGTCTGCTCAAAAAGCTGGGCCAGGGCTGGTACCTGTTGCTAAAGGGAGATGTCCCTGCAACGGTAATTGAAATAATTACAGCTCACTGTTAAAGGAGGGGAAATCGCTGGCCGGGGAATGTCGCATGAGCTAGCAGTAGAAAACAGATGTTCCCCACTACATTTACTCTCTAAGTGAAAGTACAACAGATGCAAAACAGCATTAAAATGGTAGCATGGCTGTAAATACAACTTCTAATTACTGCGCCAGGTAATGTCAATCGCAACAATCCACATTTCTCCCAAGGATGCTCTGCAAGCAGGCAGGATGTATAAAGTCTTTTAAAAGATGTATTTGATGGGGTTTTTTTCCTCTCCCTTTAGCACAACATATATAAGCTCGCTGACTTAGGGCAGCGAGGGGGAGCGTCACAGCCTTTCTGCCTGGTGTATCTTTGGTACATGGTGCTGAGAATAACCAAGGAGATGGGAACAGAGCATTAAATGCAGAGATTTGGGGATGGGGAGAGGTGGGTGGAGAAAGCTGCCTAGTATGGGAATAGATTAAGCAGGAAGGGAAAGGAAGGAGCAGAAATGAAGAGCTACAAGAGACAGCGTGAGTGACGGGGAGAGAAAATAGCACCGAGCAGGTTGGTCCCAGCTGACTCCTAAGAAGTTACAGCATTTGCTACAGAGAGGAGGGATTTGGGATCCTCCGGGCTCTGGCAATGCCTGAGTCACCTCGGTGGTGCTGTAGTAAAGGGTAATGGACGGAAATGTTCCCCCCCGGTTCTTTGCTAACCCCTCTGTTCATCAGGCTGATTTGGGGTTTGTAACCCTGCCAACCACGGAAGTAGCTCAGCATCTCTTGCATGTTAATAGCACCGGCAGTTTGCCTTGCACATTTTTTGGGGGTGGTCCCCCCTCTCTAATTTGGGGCGTGCAAGTCTGAAGGAGGTTGGTTTGCACTTCATTTCTTTTTCCTAAAACAAGAATCACTCCTTTTTTCAGAGGCGATTTGTTTTGGAGGGTGTGGGAAAGATACTTTGTGTCAGGATGGTGTCGTTTTTAAGGTGGAAAGGCCCTTTGGAAGAGCCTATTGCAGCTTTTCCTGAAGCTGGGAGCATTGTGACTGCCCAGGTCCTTGTTAGCCATAGCACTTCCAGATTCCCTCTTGGCTCTGGGGTCTGCCGCCTTCTTGGAGCCACAGCTGTCGGGTGCTTTGCAGTTCCAGATTTGCCCTTTCCTGAGGCTGGGTGTTGGCTGTTGGATATTCAGCGTTAGCATCATCTTGCTGGGACTTGGGGCTTGTGGAGGGACCCGAGCCATGGAGCCAAGCTCAGGCAGAACTCGGTGTGGAAGACCAGCAAGGCCATGGGATACCCTGGAAAGGAGAGATGTACGTTAGCACCAACACACCAGTGTCTGTGCTAACAGCCTTCCTGGACTGAGCGATCACTCTTCTAATAGAGAGCTGACGGGTGAGAGAGCATTGCTTTAATAGGTTGGGCATGTTTCATCCAAAAATATGGATTATAAAGAGATATTTGGAGCCTGAATATATCATGAAAGAGAGAGAGAAAAATGCATTTCCTTCTTTTCCTTCCTGTAAGTGCTTCTCCAGCTTCGTTGCTCTATCTGCTGTTGGTGGCTGCTGGGAATAACGTGTAGGCACTGAAGTGAGAACCTTCAGGATAGTCATACATTACATGCGAGTGTGAAGATCGGTGCCTGCCCGGAGTTTATTTCAGATCTGATTGTGTATTACCGATATTTCCGAAGCTGATGCTCAGCTTCCCTTCATGCTCCAGAGTCCACTTGACCACTCACCTGTCCCCAGCCCTTCGTGCGGGGCTGGAGAGGCAGAAAGCGGTGGCTGACCCTTCGGGGTGTGCAGGGAGGGACATTTGGCTTTTGGAGGGGGCAGGGGACAGCCAGCCTGTGCCTGGCTGGGACACGCCGCAGGGCACGGGGATGGCGAGGAGCAGGGATGTCTTTGCTGCAGGCACGTACTGCGAGAGCGGTGATACAGCCACGGAACAGAAAATCCCCCCTCTCTCCTCCCAGTCAAATTAGGAGGAGAGAGCAGCAGAAAGTGCATTAACTAATCAACCTGTGATTTCAAATTGATTATTGCAAATTCCCAACCCTAACAATTCGCCTAATGGCGGTGATTTAAAAATAAAAAGTAACGAAACTCAGGCCTCCATTAGGCCCTGCGCTAACCCAGCCTTGCTGGGGGGCGAGGGCTCTATGTACATCATGGCCCCCGTGTGGGGCTGTCGCTGTGGTTCGGGAGCCTCGGATCAGCCCCGAATCCGGGCGATGCGGGAGCAGATGCTTGGCTTGACGCTGGTTCTGACCCCTGTCCACCGTGGCCTGGCACGGTGAGGCCGGCGGTGGCGGGCGGCATTGCTGACGGCAGGCGTTCCTGGTGGCTGGGTGCGGGCAGCAGCCCTGAGCACCTTCCCAGCAGTTTCCCTGGCAACCAAGTCATCCTGCCAGCAGCCCGCGATGTCAGAAAATAAAACAAGATGACACTGCAGCTCCTACAAAACAAAAAACCAAAAAAAAAAACCCCAAACAAAAAAACCCAAAAAAAAAAACAAACAAAACAAAACAAAAACCAAAACATCCAAAAAAGCCCCCCCTTCCTACACCCTGCCTTCTCCATTCCCCCAACCCAAACAGTTGGCCCCCTTCTTCCCCCGCTGTTTTCCGCGGCTGTCTGGCCATGCCCTCGTACAGGGAGGAGCAGAAAGCGCTGTACTTTGAAGACTGCCGGTCGGTTCAGGCAGATGCTGGAGGGCTGGAAGCTGGAAAATGGCTCCTGCGTGAGTTGGGAGCATGGCCCTGGCTGGATGTCAGGCAGGTTCCTCCATGTTTCCTCCCTGGCCAACCGGGCGGTTTGGCTGTGCGTGTTGGAAACACCACGGGGCAAGGAGTTTGAAGGCACCTGAACTGCCTCAGATCCTGGTTTCGGCACAGATAACACCAGCAGCAATGTTCCCTTACTGCCACAATATGGTGTAAGTGTCCATCTCTTCTTGGGCTTCTCACTTTCCTGTTGTCATGGTCATCCTCATGGAAACTTTGTGCTGCCTTAGATAGACCTGAGATCTTCTCATGAAAGGGCTTCAGCTGAAGGCTGATTCACTGATGGAAAGCATGTGGGCTGTGTGTTTCATGCAGTTACATGTGAGTCTTTTGTGGTGGAATGATTAGGAGCACTTCCCTAGAAGGTGTACAAGATGGGTACATGTATTAATGGTCCACCTGTGGATTTTTGTGAAATTAACCCTGCTTGCTGCCCATAGCAGTAGGTCCCAAGTCTTTTGGAGTAAATGTGAATTGATCTTGTTGGACAAATTAGTGGCACCTTCCCACTTTGTCTCTCTATTTCTTTCCAGCTCTTGTCTGAGCGAAGTATTTTACTCCAAGAGTGCTGATACAAAATCCAGAGCAGGTATTTTCCACCCTGTATTTCTATCTTCCTTTGAGCAATGCAAAGACAAGCGAGCGTATTTTTTGGATCCATGTGATGGGTCATCTGGAGGACTTCTGGACACAACTGAACGTATGTAGGGACTAGAAATCTTAGACAGTAGAATAGAGAGCTCTATAGTGGAGCCTGTTGCTCCTAAGAACACCTTCAGGGCTGGACGTGTTTGTGTGTGGACACTTGCAGAGATGCTTCGTACAGGTGAAACCAGATAGTGTTGGGGAGTCTTGTTTCTTGGGCCAGACTGTCCCTTTTATTTTTTTTTTTTTTTGTCTATTAATACAAAACATCTGTCTGCAGACCTGTTAGTCTGACGGTTTTGACCACCTCTCTGTTCCTTTTCTGAACTGCTTGGACAATTCCTGCAGATTTTACAAGGCATCTTGCTCATATACTTAGTTCCCTAGTGAAGAAACACAAGGCTTTCCTTATGTTATAAACAGTCCATCTCGCTACTACTTCATGTTATATAAAACCTAACTCCCAATCTTTATAAGGCTTTCCTCCAAGGCAGTTTGCCTCCCAAACTTCATGTTAAATTTGCCAGAATGAAAACCTCATAGCTTTTCCTTTCCATGGGAGGTTTGGGGTAAAACTAAAGGTCTACTCAGTTGCACATGTTGAGTAAACCATGTGTTTGTCAAATGTGTTTTGTCAATTTTTTTTTCTCTGTCTAAAGCAGGTTTGCTTTGATACCTGCTTCTCCCCGTGCTTAGATCAAATTCACTCAACTGATAGAGTGTGTTTGGGAACAGGGGTCCTAGTTTCATTTGTTACTGATGCCTCTGTTTATATGTAATTGGTTTTATTAATCCAGGAGCTCGTAATCACGAGTACTTGTGCCCATGTTGCCTGATACTCATGCTAACCCGTTGGGGTTGAACTTAATCACCTTCTCTTTTGATTACCATAAACATTTGATAACCTAGCCGTCCCCGGCAGTTGGAGAGGTCTTATCACTATTCTCAAGGGAGTTTGTTCCTCTGGCTCAGGAACACCTATCTAATGTCAAGAACATAATTTCTATGGAGAGGCTTATCCTGTTTGTACAGGACAAGTCTTGGGACTATAGAGTTACCAGGTAGTAGGTACCACTGTTTGTCTCTGTGCAAGCAAAATATTTCTAAGATGGCTTAACCATTGCTGCTTTCCTCGTCTGAGGGGCCCTTGGAGGGCCCCATCCTCTCCTTTCCTTGGGTCTGTTAGTGCTCATAGAGGCCTGGAGATCCCCCTGTCTTGTTGCCTTCCTCAACCAGCAAGGGAGAATGGCATCACCCGAGGGAAGGCAAATGAACTGGTTTGCTGACCCGCTTCTAGTTATACGCGTCCAGCTTCTAATTCTTAGTTTGGAAAGACCAGATGGTTCTTCCAACCATGTCCCATCAAAGGCCGTCACTTACTTGTCACATGGCTCAGGAACTATGTCCTGCTCTTTGCCTGGGGCTCGTGCGTGCTGCCTTCTCGAGCTCTTTCCCCTTGTAAATGAAAGAGCAAGAGGGCAGACTTGTGGGGAGCCGTCACTCCTGGGAGAATGGCTAATGGGGTCATCACCACTTGCTTTTCCTTTTTCTTACATTCTTTTTCTTTGATGGCTGTAGAAAGAATGGGAAAAAAAATGAAAGAAAAGAGAAAAGATGTGATGGAAAATCTGAAATAATAAATATAAACTTCTATGAGTGAATGGGGAAGTACAGAAAATAGTTAGGAAAAATTCAAGAGAGTGGTTTATTCCAAATACAGAAAACAAAAAACAGCTTTTTCATATTGCATGTGTTACTCTCTCTGTTTTTCTACTATCTCCATTAAAAACCTCAATAATATACAGGAATCTATTAGAGGTTTTCAAGATGAAACCAAGTTTGGTCATTATCACTAAATGGCTCTTTGGTGGGCTGTATAAAAAGAGTGAATGGTCTCACTGCGGTTCTTAGTGGAAACATGCCCAAATTGCAAACCCCAGACTTCTGCTGGCCTTACATCAGGACTAACAGATGCTGCAGAGAATGACGGTGAGTTTCTGACTCTTCAGATGGCCCATGCTAACGCCCCGTTTTCAGGACTCGTTCTGCCCCAGGCACCGAGGAGGCGGCAGCTCTGGAATCCTTTCCGGGTGCAATTCTTCCAATTTTGGTTCTGGAGATCCTCAGGGGACTCTGCACCGCGGCGGCTTTCGCTGCTCCCGCAGAGCTCTCCTGGGAGCCGGAGCCCAGCAGCTTTCATCTGCACTTAAGTCAGACTATTACTATATATTTTTTTAAACCTGCACATCTCTGCCATGAATGCAGAAAGGCTGATGAATACAGCGTTTCTGGCAGTCTTTTGTCTCTTGCTTCTGTTAGGGCTCTCTCACCTGTGAAGTACTTCAAGTGCTAAACCTCCCCTTCAAGCTGGGTGCAGCCAGTGGGACTCCCAAGCGGTGGTGGTGGGGAACCTATGGTGAAACCTCGGCGATCCTTAACCGCGCTCCACAGCAGCATGGTGCAAAGTCCATGTGTCCACCTACTGATCGAGGAGACCCCAAAGAGGTGTAGAGGACTGACTGACTCTTGGAGAGAGTTTTTATAATGTTGTACAAGACCGATTCCTCTGTCACTTTGCCTGTTAAGAAGATGGGGGATCCAAATTTAGACCCGAGAATGAGGTTTGATCTATGGGATAGCAACAAAGCCAACTCTGTCTGTTGGAAATGAACAACAAAGGCAGCAAAAGAAGAGATTTTCTGGTATCTGGCAGTTTATACTGTCATTTTCCTTGGTCTGTTGCCAAACAGATACAGTCTGCACTTGGGGAAAACAAGGGGATGAGTCAGTCTTCTCCACCTCAGGTTGTTATAGGCACTTCTTGCAGGCTCTAATTTAGACGCTGCTTAGTGGATTTGAGCTCTCAGTTCCACAATATCCTACTGAGCATGAAAGGACAGGTCTTTGGCCATAGGGTCACTCAGCTGATGCAAGTCTGGTCCATTAGAGGCTTAGTGGAGATGGGAAATTAAATACTCCCTCAGTCAGCCTCTGGGACGATTGTCCGTCTTTGAGTCAAAGGCAGCCAAATTCCCCGTTAGAGGCCTTTGCTCTCACAAGGGATTTGATACTGGGTCAGTAATGGAGGAATGTCATGTGTGTGGGGCTCGTGCCACACTTGGCTGCTTGTGCAAGGAGCACGGGGGGAGGAGGATGAACGAGGGTGGGTTCTGCAGGGCTGTTTGCTGGCCCTGCTGTGGTTCATGATACCATGGCTCAGCCATCCAGCATCTCAGGCAGGTTTGGTTTTGCAAACAACTGGGGGCTCTGCCACGCGGTGATCCCAAAGCATTCCAATGGAGTAGCTACCTCTGCCCAGGGCTTCTCTGCAGCATTGCTGTATATTGCTTTCCCTTTTAGGAAAAACATCAAGAGGGGTAAAATCCAGGAGGGATTGCTTAGGGATTTTTGTGCAAGCCAATAAGCCAGCAAGGCTGCCCAAGAAACTCAACCTCCCGGCTGAGTCACGCTCTATTCAGGTCATGTTGGACACAGCCATCACTTCTCCAAATTGTCACCCTGATGGGCTCTAGAGCAGTCAGTGCCCACGTTTTTGTGGAGGGGGATGCTGCCCAGGCCCTGTACTAACAGTGTCTTTGGTGTTGCAGCTGATTCTTTTCTTGCTGTCTAAAAAGGAATAACAATTATTTTTTTTTAATACTGCCTCTGTTACCTCACATAAGCTGGTTACCATTAAAATGTATAACATGGACCTGTTAGGATGTTGGTTGCCTGCACCACCTGAGCCTGTTTGAATCCTCATGAAAAGCTCACTGAATAAATATCCTTGTAAATTTGAGGAGCGTGAGTAGTTCTGTATGCTCGCTGCCGACCAAATGCAATAGCGATGGGTGCGCTCGGACTAATGGCTCTACCTGTCTGGAGAAGTACTGGTCTGTGGTGAACAAGGGAGTCAGACCCGAGGCTTGGTCCGTGGGGAAATTTTCCAGCCTTTTTCATCGATTGCTCATAAAGTTTTGGTGAATATATTGTGATCCAGAGAGCTGCTGTTCTCCATATCACGCAGTAAGTCAATGTAAGGAGAACAAAGTTCCTGTCTGGCCAACCTGCTTAGAAAATGTACCCATTTCCTTTGAGATTAGCGTGCTTTCTCTGAACTTTTCTTTTTCATATATAGAATTGTAGTTGTTTGTGGATAGAAACAGGAAATTATCTCATAAGTTGTATGATTTAAAAAAAAAAAAAAAGAAGAAAAAAAAAATTGCAGTTGTCTGTTCCCAGCAAACTTTATCTTGCATAATGAATTGCAAATAGCAATTCCAGTGGAGTTACAAAAAATAATTTTCTGAGCTTATTTTCTGCTAAAAGCCAGGTCTGAATGCAAGTTGTTGTTTTAATTAATCCGGTGGTTTGTAATCAATTCTACCCTGGCAGGGATGAAAGTGGCTCGTTCAGTGTTGTAATTGTGAAAATACTAGCAGGAAAACGTCTCTATACCCAGACAAAAGAATTCTCCTCAGACACACACTCATGTCCAAAGCTAATCTGAATGCTAAACCCAAAAGATATTAAGAGGTTTTTTGATGTTTTACTCTTGTTTTGATACTTGTGCTGTTTAACTCTGTAACTACCTGTTTGTTATTTGGCTGAATTAAGCACCGCTGCATTCGTTAGCATATACAAGAGCTTAGTAATACAATCAGGCACTAATGCATTCATTTTCTACTTGACTGCTCATTCATTGAGATGTTAGTACATAGGAAGAATATGATCAGGGTGACTGTGGGATGAACTAATCGATCCGTAATGCATAATCTGAAAATACAGATGTCTGAGGGAGATGTCCTTAGCACAGATGGAATTCAGCAGAAGCGGAGGAGAAGACCTGGAGGAGACCCCACCAAGCTGGGGCGTTCAGCCCTCAGCTGAGATGCCACCACCTCATTTCCCCAAAAAAAGCCTTGGGCAGAGCTTACCGGGGGCCCACTCAAAAGCTGGAGATTGGGTACATCTGGAGCATCCTTCCACCGCCCACAAAACCCAGCGACCTTCGCTGAAGCTGCGGAGGTCGTTATTTGTGAGGGCTGAGTGCTGGTAGCGGGGAGCTGACAGGGTTTCCTCAATGACAACGGCTCCTTTCTCTTTCCCTTTCCTCATCCCGGCCCCTGCCAGGAATTCGTCATCTGGTGGTGTGTTGTTTGTTTTTGGTTTTTTTTTTTTCTGTTTCTGAGCAGCTTGTTCTTACTGGTTTTACTTTAACTTCTCTCTTGGGAGTTAATTATTACAGATAGCTCTGCGTCATCTTTCTGACTGCAAATAAGGAAGCTGAGCCGAGGCACAGACCTGTGGCTGGGATCCATTTTAACCCAGGGCAGGCTTCAGAGGTGTGTAAAAATGCTCGTAGGGCCACCGGAGCGGGTGCAGGTGTGCTTGCCGCTGTCTGTAAGGGCGAGAGCAGCAGTTTTGAAAGCCACTAATTTTACTGCATTAGCAACTCTCATCCGACTGTCTGAAAATGCAGTAAGAACTGAGCGCTGCCTCTTTATTGCCTCTTTTCAGTAGAAGTCATGGAGACCTGAAAGGCCTCGGTAATTTCCTGAAGGCTACTTGCGCGTGTGCTACATCTGATTAAGGAGTCCCTACATTTGTCCCTTGTGGTGCCCCTGCATCCCGGCTGCTTCTTGTAGGAGCCTTCTGCTCTTGCAGGAAGGTTGAAAGCAACCTTTATTGTAGGCTTGGACAAATTATTTGCATGTAGATTTTCATCCCTCTGCTTTGCAAACCTTGGACATCCCCTCCACGCTTAGACTTATTAGTACTGCCGGTGTATGTTTTCTTTACCCTTGGGTTAGGAAATGCTCCTTTTCTTTTCCTTTCAGCACCTTCTTGGTTCCTACAGCCAAGAACGTCATCTGGGTCCTCTGACTTGGAAGTAGATATGACTGGAACCGTTTCCCTTCTTGAGTCTTGGCATGTCCTGGATTTCTTGGGTGCAACCCAAGCCTGCTGCCTTACAGACAACTCCCATTTCTTACGAACAGGAGTGCTGCATCCCAGACTGTTGGTTCAGTCCCAGAGAAGGGATGTGGCAGGATGCAACCTTCTGCCTTTGTTTCAAAATAAAATAAGATTCGGTCTGGGAATGGGCCTTTTGATGTCCGGGAGCAGTTCAGTGATCCTGTTGCGTGGAATGATTCCTGCTGGCAGAGATCACCGTGAATGATGGTGAGGTGATTACTGTGTCGTTGTGATTAACCCCAAAGTGATGTGCGCGTGTGCTGTGTGACGAACACTGAGCTCTACCCTGCCTGTCTCCCTACGTATTATTCCTGTAGCGGTATATACATTGCAGTCCTGGTTTGCTTTCCTCGAGGGCTGTGTTGTGTGATGGGATTATTCACTTTGGAAGTGACGGTGGGCTCCTATATGATGCTTCATTGACATGAAACCGAAAGATTTGCAAGTAAATTCCAAGATGACTGAAATCAGAGCAGATGCTCGACAGGGCTGCATCTGTCCTGCAGAGCGGAGGCTGCACAGTCAGGAGAGCCAAGGGCTCAAGAGGGGAGAGTTGAGAGAGATTTAGTAAAGACAGGGAAAGTTCAGCTTGAGCTGCGTGTGTGTCTGTGCGTGCCCGTGCGCCTGCGCATCTCCGTGTGTGGGATTTTTCTTCCCTGTTCTTTCACCGCCCAGCGTTCTTTATTGTCTCTCGCAGGTAGATCACCCGTTGCTATAAATTTTCTTATCTCCAGTGCTTTTCCAATTATGGATAACAACAGGAAAGCAGTCATTGGTTTCTAAAAGGTCATCAAGATATAGGGCCCGATTGGGAAGGGGATGACTTATGGAGTTAGCTTGTGTAAATCTGGGGAAGTTTTATGCACAAGTCAGGCACGAAATGTAAGTGAGATTCATAAAAAACAGAGATTTACACTGGCTTCAGTTAGTGGAAATCAAAATGGTTATGAAAATTTCCCCTTCTCTCTATGCCTGAATGTGCAGAGAATGAGCTTTCAATGTGTTTTTCAAGTGCCGGTGGTGCTGGGGAACGGCTGTCCTGCCAGCCCTGGCTGATGGACCGCTGCCTCTCCAGTGGATGCTCAGGATGCAAAGCAGTGGTAAATACGAGATTTTTCCAGAACTTGCCTTGCCGGTCATCTAGAGGTGACTCCTCCATGCATGAGAGGGCAATTCGGTCTCACAGAATCACAGGGTTGGAAGGGACCTCTGGAGATCATCTAGTCCAACCCCCCGGCCAGAGCAGGGTCACCTTAGAGCAGGTTGCACAGGAACGTGTCCAGGCGGGTTTTGAATGTCTCCAGAGATCTGAGTGTTGGCAGCATCCAGTGAAGGTGATGGCTGGCACAGAACTGCTTGTCAGGCGACATCAGGATTAATGCCACTGTCTGTCTTTGTACCCACAAAGTCATTGCAGATCTGTGGGGCTTCAGTCACTGGATCTCTGTCAGGTTTGTGTGGGGACGGGAGCCTGCCCAGGTCACAGCTGGAGACACCTGGTTTGACATGACCTGCTGTTGACCGTGTCTGCTGCCAGCGTCTGGAGGGAGCGGAGCGCTGGAGAAAAGCAAAGGCTGAAAGCCCTGGAGGCTGTGAGCAGAGGAGACGCTTATCTCCCAAGATCTGGTACAGGCAGCAGTTACATCCCAAAGGTTTGCCTGCCTTACCCGTGTGCTGAAAGTGTCCTTCAGCCTCTAGTATAGCCATCGCATTTGGCAGTGACGTAAGGTGACAGCCTGTTTCCCATTGGTATAGCCCTGGCTTTTGTGCACGTACAACAATGTCATACTGCAAGGCCTGGCTCCATCTTGAGTGGTGCAGCCCATGAGAAGAGGAGTGAAAAATGTCCTGGCCTGTCCCACAGCATCCCCGGCCATCGTGTTCCCCGTCTGCTTCCCTGTGCTGCTGACATACCTCTTCTTGACTTTTCTTCTAGTTGCATGAATCCAAAGGAGGGCAACATATTGACACTGTCATGGAAGATCATATGCATATAGTGGATTATCCAATTATGTGGCTTGTGCAAAATGCAATGAGTAACAAGCAACAGTCCAAGGGAGAAGAACTGCTGAAAACAAGTCCATTTTATGCACTTAGCTGAGGCACTAAAGTTATGACCCTCATCAGGTCAGCTACTGGATAGTCAGAGGGGAGAGAGGAAGGCCTGCCCAAGGACAAGCCATCATGTCTGGGGACCTGGGTGTCCATCTAGAGGTGTTTCTTGCTCTGTTTTCCATGGAGAGATTCCTGGGTGACTGTGGTCCCACTAATGCCAAGTTGCATGTGAGGAGCTCAAGCTGCGAGGGTGTGGTGGTGGGGTTCAGGGTATCAGCACCGCAGAGCATCGCTAGAGCAGGGCATGGACACACACAGCCTTCCTGCAAGACAGACCAAGTTAAACCGTAACAAGTGAGATAAAGACAAGGCAGAAAAGCTGGCTTGCATGGCAGGGCTGTTTTCCAGACATACGGTTGCCCTCTTTTGAAGAAAAATGCCATGTAGGTAAGATTTCCAATGCACTTGACATGGCAAATGGCCGTGAGCATGGCAAGTAGCCAGAGATGTAGGCATTTCTGACCATGCTGCCTCTCTGCACCTACACTTGATGTACAATGCAGCAGACCTGCCCTCTAAACTTACATTGAAACACAACGATTCAGAGTCAGTACAGTGGTGTCTGGCAGCAAAAGAGGTGTTGGGAGCTGCCATGAGCTCCTTAAGCTTCTGACTAATGCACGAAGCCCCTTCTGTCACAGCTGTCTGAACAATACATTTGCCAATTAAGTTAATTCAATCAAATCCCTTGTATCCAGCAGAAATGGCAGACCAAATCCAGGTAAGGGAGAGAGAACAGAGCCAAAATTCCCCTCTATGTCACACAAAAGCGGAACAAAGGGGGGGGGTGTACGTGTGTGCGTGTGTATAAATATTTATGAAAAATGGCACTGTGGAGCCACAGCATAATTGACGACTCAAAAGCCGGTTCCTGGGATGTGTCCTCCCTACCTGAGAAGTGATGGAATGACTTGGGGAATGGGCAGATGCTGCGTTAAGGGCTTCAATCCCACTTCACTCGTTCAAATGCAAAAAGGATGCGTTCAAGGTGCGTTGGCCTTGGGAAAGCTCCACTCACCCTGCGCTCAGGGATGTTGTCCTGCTCCTTACTATCCAGAGCAAAACTATGGGGAAATGCCAGTGCCCGTCACCAGCTTGGAGGTCAAAGGGGTGGTCGTGAACAGGGGTGGCCATCAACCCTCCTGGTTTCCTCTATCTTGTGGTGTTGAAGCCTCATCTTCACAGTGGATTTCTACCCTTCCTCATATCTCCCACCTGGGCATGGCTTTTGTTTCCAGCTGTTTCCACTGAGAATTAATTAAAACACTTAATTTGTAATGTGGTAAACTGCTTTTATTTCTCTTTCCCGCTGTGCTTGGTTTTATTAACACAGGGCCTGTTCAAGCTCTCCAGAAAGTGTGCCTCAGCATAAAGGTGCCATTTCTTGACATCAGTGCAAGTTTTCCCCACCTACCTAAAACTGTCGTGTGAGCAGGCTGTCGCGACAAAGGTGAGGGTTGTAGCAAGAAAACAAATATTACTTGCCCAATGAACAATATCTCCTTCAACCAGACAGCAAAGTGTAGGAAGCCACGTGCTTTGGACAAGGTCTGTGATGCTACTTTTGTGTTACTGTCCATCCCATTGCAGTACAACCCAACCCTTGGACAATGGGCAGGTTTAGCCATTCATCATGTGAAACGCAGAATATTTTGGACCATTGTTGTGTTACAAAAGCGGGAGTGTTACCTCTGAGAGTCAAAAGGGTTTACCTGCACCTTATGAAGCATCCTCTGCACTTTCTTTCCCATGGGTTTTTTGTACTTGTATTGCCTTAACAAGTTTGAACTAGGCGTGCATGTTGCTTCTCCTTAAAGAGTAATTTTTGATTGCAGAGTGGCACACTGTGGCTTTTTCATGGTAAATGGTGGTCCTTTTAGGTAATGCTTACATCCCATCTGCGTTGTCATCTTCCCCAGCACTGTGTTTTCTGGAAGAGTGGTGTTGCACCAGGCTTTGCAGGGTGAACTGGGGTTGATGCAGAGCTTTGCCAGAAAGGCCGGCATCACGCAGGGGTTATAGCTGTGCGTGGGAGTCTGGTTCCTGTCCCAGCTCTCAGCCTTTCTGTGACCTTACCGCTGTCCTGATGTAATCTAATAGATAAGGTGTGAATGCTTTAATATTTGTTTGAGAGCAGTACGTGGGGTGTAGGGGAAGATGTTGGAGAGTGGTAAAAAAAACCAGCATCTGCTTTATGGACAGTGACTGCAGGGCTCTCCTACCTGTGGAGAGGCTCACCAGGTACCTCCAGACGTGCCTGTAAAATACTTTGTGTTTTAAGGCTGTACATAAGCACTACAGGGGATGTGGAGGGTAGAGCCCAGGTGGCCTAGCACAGGTTTCAATGGCCACTGAATAGATTCAACTGCCAAAAGGAGTCCCACATGAAATGATGCAGGTCTATGGTAAGACCAGAAAGGGCCGAATATCAGAGCTGTGCTTCTTCCAGAGGGAACGTTCAATGCATTCCCTGCAGCCACTCCTTTGGAAGCAGGATACGGCCATTGGCTACCATGACAGGGCAGGGAAAAGCCAAATGAGACTTTTCTTCCTTGACCTGTTCAACCTCACTGGGGTGGCCCAAGGTCTGCCTAAATGAGGATGTGATACAGCCCGGCAGCAGGAGAGGTCAATCAATCAAGGGGCTGCCCGTTGCTGGTGCAACGATGATTAAATTGGGCTTTGCCAGGTTATGTTGCAATTTGGCGCGCTGCCCATCTGTCTTGCCATGCTAAATATATCCATAGCCATGTGGAGGTCATGGTCAAATCCAGGAGATCCCAGCTCATGTAAATTATCCTCCTTATCCCCCGGTCTCATAAGAGCTTGTAAGAGTGCTCATAGTTGCCGCATCCCCTCTCTGACATGGGGGCTTATATAGCATCTGGGCCTGGCAGTAGCTCTCCCCTCCAGGGACAAGGAGGAGGGAGAGAAAAATTATCAGTTCATATTTTTTTTGCCTTTTTTCCCCCCTCCTTTTTGGCCTTATTGGCAGGACAAAGAATGGCAACTGGGCGAATGTGCTGCTTTCCAGATTGACACCAAGTGAATACGTCCACTCATAATCAATGCCTACGAGCATTTATCTCTTCCAGGGATTATAACATGGGGAGCAGGTGTCTGACCTGCAATGACAAAAACATGGCGTGGTGGTAGGAAGGAAGGAAATAGATAAGATGTCATTTTTCAGCACAATTTTTCTCTCTTTAATGTTCCCCTAGATTATGGGAAACAATCATGGGATGGGGAACACCGATGTTTTATGGTGTCGGTAGGGTTTCAGATTTTAGGTGAAAAAAAAAGTGACGTTGGATCCAGTATATTACGGGATATTTATAGGACACACTAAGTGAGGGGTTTTTAAATTTATTTACTCAAGTCAAGAAAGATAAATGGGATTCTGTATCCAAGTACTTGTATCCAAAGGAAATTAAAAGAAACACAGTCCTCTTGAACTTGGCCTCCACTTAGGGCAGAAAAATGACACAGCAATGACCCTTCTTGGATTAAAGAACTGCTCATGCCTCAAAGGAGATGGTAGAAATTAGTTTGTAAAAAATCTTTCCTTCTCATATTATACATTTTTTTTGCTTCTCCTCATCTCTACTTTTTTCCTACTACAAGTGCCACCAAAAAATAAAAAGAAACAAAAATCCACCAACTTTGCTGTGGTATCTTCTACTGCTACTTCTAAACACACTCTTCTGTGTGACCCATGAATGCTGCTTTAATTCTTGAATGTATTTCAAGATAGAAAATGGTTTTAACGTTCCTGATCTGCAGTTTTGGGTTTAAAACCTCATCTCTCATTTTAATAATAGCGATAATCCTTTTCTGAACTGCTTTCATGTTTTCCATCTGAAGAGCTGGCACGTCCTACACGTTTAAGCATCACAACATCCTAGGACCGACGAGTGCAAACTGCCAGAATTCAGATCCAGTTCATTGCACAAATCCCAGCTGTTTGTATTTGAAACCTTGTTTTAGATCCGTTATTGCAATGTACTGATAGGAAAGGAGGAACTGAGAGGCAACGGCAACTTGCAGGTCACACATTGAACACAATCAGACCAAGGAGCAACCCGTCTCCATATCTTCAGGGTCTTGGGCAGGAAGAGCTGGTCGAGGTCAGCCTGGTGGTTGCGACTTCCGGCTATGAGAAGTGCTCGCTGGAGATGCTGAAGAGATGACAACTTCCGTGTTGTCTCCAGATGCATATGAGTTAGGTCAGGACTCTTTAGGAGAATTTTGGCATTGTTGTTGCTGTTGTTGAGCACTAAGAGAACAGCTTCTGCAAGGAGTGATTTCTTCCCTCTGTGGCTGATTTGGTTGATTGTGATTGATTAGTGCTAACTAACCCTAGAGACGATGTGGAGCCAGCGGCTGCACAACACGTGTGATGGGTCTCTCTCTTCTCTTTGTTGAATCGGAATAAATCAGATTTTCCTCCACTGCAAATTTCCAAGCAGTGAGGTCTCTGTGCACCTATTACACATCTTGTGTCTTGCTCTTCCCCTGACAGCTGCATTGTCTGAGGTCGGTGCCAAGATCCCTGTTACGGAACAACCCCATCCTCACCAGCACTGCTCCATGCATCCTTTCCATGCAAAGGAACAGGCCACGTGGGATGCCATAGGGAAGGCAGTTTGCACCCAGGAGGGAGGAAGGAAGGGACAGTGTCTCAAACAGGCAGGCACCACAAGCTTGCCCTGGGCAACACGCGAGGGTGTAGAAGAATTCACTTTTGGCGATGGAGGGGGGAGGAAGGGGACAGAAAGGAGAGGTGAATCTGGGAGAGAATCCCTGGACTGCAGGGGTTGTCTCTGCTTTCACCCAGAGACGTTCTCTTTCCTGTAAGCAGGAGCACCCTGTGTCCATCAGCAAGTCCATTTAGTAGCAGCTGGTCCTCGTTGGACTTTGGCACCACAAGGTGATCTCTGCATGTTCAGATCAGCCTCCAAAGCAGATCTCCATATCCTTGAAAGTCAACCCATCAGAAATGACATGGGGGGGAAGAGGAATTTAAAAGCACACCTCTTTTTGTCCTTGCTGGGGTGTTCTTTGATAGGAGTGCTAGGGGAGGGAGGCTTTTCATATTGTTCTACCAAAACTAAATAAAAATAAGGATGAAATTTTGGAGACGGTGGTAATGAAAATAAGGGGTTTGCTTGTCTCTATCTATAACAACCTTCTGGCTAGTAATCTGAACAGAAATAATAATTTGAAAGGGAAGATAATTAAATTAAACAGGCAACCAAACTGGAGGAATAAGACTTTTGATGAAGAAGGGCGGCTGGGGAAAAAGTAGAGGAGGTGGCAGGGATAAGAAGCACATCTCTTTAAATTGTCAGTCTCTCAGGGCAAGGTTGCTGCAGACATAATGAGTGTCCTAGTGAATTATCTCCCACTTTTATTGTCTGTTGCTACCATGGAAAGATGGGGAGGTGGGGAAACTAACTTTTTTTCTTTTCTTTTCTTTTCTTTTTTTTTTTTTTTGAATTTGGACAGACTTAAAGAAGTGGCATCAAATTTGAAGGGCACCCAATCAATCTGTTGTCCTAGCTGCATGAAATTGTATTTCCCTGCCACTTCATATCTTATTTGCAGCAGCTGGGCTGTAAGTCATTGGTGATAACATTCTTTATTATGCAGCCGTGTTTATGAACTGTGCCTGGAAAGAGATGATAGAAATATGCAGCAATATGCAAAGGGAGGGATGCTGGGGGCAGGGGGAATAAATGCTAGTTGCTAGGGAAACCGTGGGGCTATTTTGGGCATCAAATTTTGCAGATGATGAAAAGCATTTTCATGTGATGGTTGGTCTCTCTGGGAAGAGAAGGGGAGAGAGGGCACACAATAAACCGGGAAGATAATAGTCAAGAAGGCAGGCATTTAATTTTTTCATATATAAATACATATATAGTTTCAGCTGTCCTGAAAATGTATTAAAACCAAAGGAGCCAACACCTCTTAGTTAAGGGAAGGAGAGATGTTTTAAATAACTAAATAGGAAATGGTGGCATGTTAGTAATTTGGGAGCCTTTCCTACATCGCTTGGCACAGTCTAAATCTAGCTGGTGCTCCCAGAAAGCACCGCATGAGTCGTGCTGGTGCCTCCAGTTACCCCTGCCTGCACCCAGTCCATCCCACCGTAGGCAACTCACAGCTCTTCCCCCAAAGGCTGTCTCCATCTCTATCACGGCAGCAATCGAGCCAATTAATTCACAACCCCTACTGTCACAGGTTAAAAAACCTCAAGTTATCAAAGACTGCTCTTGACTCTCGCAAGGATCAGATGATACCTGTACTTGATACCCATTAAAATGCTGAGATTCAGAAAAAATGGGAGATGCTTTCAGGCAGTTGCTCTCAGCCAGAGATGTCCAGCCTGGAGGGTCTGAGCTGCTCCCACCACGCTGACGTGGGGGCCATGGAAGGACGGGCTGGGTATCGCCCCCACGCACATAGCCTGGGGCAGAGGGGGGAGATCCCACTGGGGACCTTCAGGACTGAGGTTCGGGCATGGGAGATGGACAGTCTGGACACTTGGTGTCTGTGCCTTGGCAATGGTTTGAGCTGACGGTAGCACTGAAGAGCGGTCAGGGCCAAGGCTGCACAAATTTCCCTTTTTTGACCTGTAACAGAGAGATACCAGAGAGAAAAGGCAGGTCACATGTTGGGGTGAGAGGAGTGAAATCACCTACATTTGCCCCAGCTGGGACCAGGGTGGAGCCTCCTCTCCTGTTCTTGGGTGGGAACGGAAAGGGCGGCCCCAGTTGGGTTTGGTACCTTCACCTGTGGAGCTCTGGTCAGAGTAGAAAGGGCAGGAGCAGAGCAGGCAGGAGCTGCAGCCCTTGGGGAAGGTGGAGTGGGGTAAGAGCTTGTCCTGATCTCTCATCTTCTGACTTTCTTTAGCATAAAGTTTTCTCATGCTCTAGACCAGCTCTGTTGCAGCGATGCTCTTCTTAATTTGATTTTACTGGAATTGCTCCGAAGGAGAACAAGCGTATGAGTGTTGTTTGCAGCCCCTGGATGATCACTGTTGCTCGAGCCGTTCTTAAAATCCTTGGGACTCTAAATATATTGGCACATTAAGCCGGTTAAAATGAACTGTGCGTGTTTTCAGCAAGAAATCTATTCCAAATGCAATATAACGTGACTCTCTTATTGCTCTAAAGTTGTGTTTTTAATTAAGTAGTTATCGGTGGCAGTGAGATTCTTCTTGAATAATTAAATCAAGGTAGTTTAGTGAGTAATTGTAAAGCGAATTGCTGAGACCATCAGGCTGCTGTTGAGACGGTCTGTTTTCTTTCAGAAAATTAATCCAAGCGACGCGTGTTGCTAAGAAAGTAGTAGAACGTTGTGCTGGGTAACGGGCATTTGTCTTGGTACGCTTTGCGTCTCAGAGCTGCATCGTTCTCGTTCTGCCTCCCCATCCTTCAGTTGTCTTCTGCAGAAACAAATGCTGATGGCTTTTCCACTTTGCACGTTCCCTTTCCCTTAATCTGCTGCCCTGGTAGTTCAGCGCAGAAGGCGGAAAAGGGAGTGGGTGATAATTTAGTTACTAAACAACATAAGCACGGAACTCATTTTACCAGTTCTCGTGTGCATGAAACAGGACTTTTTGGTCTGGATTTCCTAGCCTTTGGCCAAAGCAGAGCTGAGCCAGCCCCGTCTTTTACACCCTGGCATCTAATTCAGAGTTTCTGCTGCTTGTGTGTTAATCTGGTATTTGAAGTGTCTCACTTGGCATGTAGCAATTCTCTCGCTGCTAGATATTCTGAATATAAACAGCCAGAAGATACCTCCCATCGTATTAAACTTTATTTGCTAGGAGATCGAGGGGAAGTCCTCTGCACAACCCCTGGATGTATGCGGGTGCCTCCTGCCACGGTCTGTACAGACTTGCCTACAAAACAGATGTCCATCCACACGCTCAGTGGAGGAAAATACGTACACGCTGTAGAAATAATATTTTTTGACAGATTTGTTATTTTTGAAAGCCCGCCTCGTGTTCTCTTAGTAGCTTTGCTTGCTCTGCCTGACCAAACTCTATCCAGCAAATATGAGCATTACACAAATTTTGAGGAAGCCAAGCTGACTCCGGAGCAGCTTGTTGATATTTTCAAAGGCAAAATGAAGAATTAAGCGAGGAGAGCCTGGCCACCCTCCTGACATTATCCTCAGGCACCAGCAATCACACAATAATTTACCAGCTGATGTTTTGTTAGGGCGTTTATTCTGTAACCACAAAGTTCACGAGAACTGATGGGGATACTGATATCTTGTGGATTTACTTCTATGAAGTGGGATTTTTCTAAAGTGCCTCAATAATTTAGGAGTTCAGCCTTATTGAAAAGCATTCGGGTACCTTTGGAAATCCCATTCATGACTCTCCGTTATGCTTTACGAGCCTGCAGCCCTCAACGGGGACGTTATTTCATGCTCTAGGTAACAATGTAAAACTCTGTGGTTTTTAGCACCATACCGGCTTTTCACCGGGAGAACAATTTACAGAGATATTGTTGCTATAGCGGACTCAATTCCCCGTGCCTTTTCTGGAGCCTTCCCACTGTCACCTTTGGTTTTTCCTCAAAGCTTCAAAGTTTTCCTAGCAGAGATGGGGCGGCTTTTCTGCAGCTCTGGGGTCCCCTCTCGAGTCCACCGTTACCCGCCGGGGATCTTTGGACAAAGCAGCTCTTTCTGTCTGTGTTTGCATCTCTCTAAAATAAAGTTATTGGCACCAACAGGGGTAGTGGATGGGGCGACGGGGAAGCTTTTGGGGCAATAGAGAATGCAGAGCAACCTTAGTTGTTATCAGCTGCTCAAGTTTTGATGAAACGTCAGATTTTAAAAGTTTGTAGAAAAACTTGCTGCAGAAGGTGGCAGATATTTCAAATTTTTCTGCCTTTTTTTTTTTTAAAAAAAAGCTTAGACAGGAAAAGAATTTTTTATTTATTTTTTTTAAGGCTTTTTCTATGTGTTTCCAACCACTTTGTCCCCCAAGAACGGGTTGGCTCTGTTTTGCCATATATCCGTATCAGTGCAGAGAAACTGGAAACTTTCATTTCTTACTTTCTGGTTCCTCCTGCGCTTGAGCTGCCAGAAATGCTGAGCACAAAGTTGAAGCTGTCTTTCTGCATGCTGTGTGGCGTAAATACTGTTAGAACAAACATGGGTATAAAATTTGGGAATAACACAAATTCTTTTCTTTTCTTTTTTTTTTTTTTTTCTTTCCAGGACATGGAAGCCTGTGAATTTAATACCAAAGAAAATCAAGATCTTGGCGACAGACAGAAGGTCAGTCATTTAGCTTTTTTTAATCCAAAACTAAATCATGCTGCTTAATGCTGATTGTGGTGATGTCTTTTGCCTTACGAAAGAAAGGTCCGCACCCTGGTTGGAAAAAAATTAGTCTTTATCATTGTGAAATGAACTATGAGAGAGGGAGCCAGGCTGGGGTGATGTTTTGACACTGGTCCCAGATGTGACACCCAGGCTCGGCTTTGCTTGAAATTCAGGTTCAGGGTCATATCCTGTTATTGGCTTTTTGTGTAGCTGTTTGGTGTGAGATGTGACAATGGATATAGGCATCTTGGATTCATGTTTGCGCCTGAGAGTGTAAATCTTGCCTGGACACCTGAAGTTCATCTGCACTTACCACATCTCCTTTGGTAATACACATATTCCTTCTTCTCTCTTGTAAGGGAGCAAAGAAGTGATATTTTATGACTCTCTGTGTGGTCTGTGGACTCTGTCTGGAGTAGGCCGAGTATTTAGAAACAAACAAAACCCTCTTGCAAATATTTGTTTAAATGTTACGGTTTTACTGTTTATATTCCATGTAGGATGGGGAAAGATGCATTTTAATCCAAACAGTGACAAAGGTGATGGCTTTGCCATCCGACGTTTCAACATAACAACTCTATTTTATTTTTTTTTTCTCTCAGAACAGCCTTATTTATAACAGAGGGGTTTAAATGAGAATAAGAAAGAAAATGCATCTTCGTGTGCCAGTTTCTATCACCTCGTTTGCAAATTTGGTTTGCTGATTTTAATCAGCTCTGCTTCCCTAGAAGACCCTTTAGCTCTTCTGTCAAAGTTTTGTTTCTACACATGCATTTGTGTTTGACCAGCCTTCAGTTAAAATGGGCTGCATACTAGGGTCTCTCATAGCATCATTGGGGGGGATATTATGTATTTTTCAGAATTTTGTGTGTGTATGTATACATTCTTGATATATTTATACTTATAAAATAGGAAATATATATATATATGTATATTACTTAGACATGTATTTTGCAGTAACCTAAACGGCAATCCCAAATCTGTCAGCTCTCCGTGCTGGCTATTTGGTTCCTGCTCTGGGCAAGAATGGTGGGGTTACGCCTTAGCAGATGTTTTTAATGGTTGGTACCAAAGCCCGCAGGAGTCCGTGGAAGTGTGGATAAGATATTTTTTTTTGATGATAGATGAAGTAGAAAAATCAAACAAAATATCTGAAGGCTGTCCCTAGGCAATAGCAGCATATCCAGAGCACCTGGTATTCCCTACAGCAGCAAGGTGTTTCAAAAGAAAATGCAGTGAACATCAGAAATCCTTACTGAAGTAAGGACTGTCCCAGCAGCCCCAGGATTTTGGTTTTAAAAAAAAAAAAGACGACACTTCTGCTCAGATAATCTTTTGTCCGCTCTAGTGACCCCACCACAGCCAGCAGTCTCCACTGGGTGGATGACTTCTCCGCCATTCATTGACTTTGCTATTGCGAATCAAGGCAAACTCTCTGGTTGCAAGCCAGAAAGGATGGTTTAATGGTTATTAGTGTGGTTTTTGTGTATGGAAGGAGCCGATGTGAGTCAGTGCTGCTAAAGGACTGTTTTCTTAAAGGCCTTGGAAAGAGAAGTTGTTTAGTAACGCTCTTGTGTCTGTCCTGTGCGTGTCAAACTCAGCATCTTTTATTGAGACGGTTATCTGCAATGTGTGACGTTTCCATCGGCGGGTGCAGACCGAGTTGGTTGCTCCAAGTAGAAAAATAGCATTACACCTAAGAGAAGCTTTAGAAGACAAGCACTGCTTTAAGCCCCACTTCTCCATCTCATCAGCATGAGGGAAACCTCAAATCCCAGGGGGGAAATCAGAGGGTGCCTGCTCTGGGAAGGGAGGGCAGGCATTTGAAGCAGGACACAACCCTGCAGACTAAGCAAGCACCATCTTTATGCTGTTGGAGATACTCAAACCTAACGGATATTGCAACACGTGCTTGATTTTTGCTAAGACTTAGGTGCATAGGGCTGGAAGGAGCCTTGAGGCTTGCCATAGCTCCCCTTGCTGCTCTGGTGATGGACCAGCTGTGCCTTTCCCTGTAATTTCAGCTCCTAATGCCTCATCCAGGTCCAAGGGGACAGAAGCTTTTGCCTCTATTTTGAGCATGAAATGATGGCTGAGCTATCGGCCTCCCGTCGGGGTGAAGGAGGTAACCCTTCCTCCCGATGGTGTCCTCATGAATAATTCCTTCACTCGCCCACTTGATTTCAGGTTTCCCAAAATAACTGACACTTTTCACACTGAGAGCGAGCAATCCTGGGGAAAATAAAATACATCAAATAGCTACACCACCTTGAGAGAGCCCTGAGTGAGTTGGTGATTAAAAAAAATCATAATAATAAAAAAAATAAGTCAGAACAGGTTCTGCAGGAAATTTTGAGAGTTGATGGGGAAAACGCCATAATCTCTCCATCCTCCCGTTTGCAGTGATTATCTGCCCCAGTTGCTTCTTTTGGGATGTGGCCGTCTTCTGTCTGTGGATCTGCATTCGTGGGAGCTGGCATCCTTGGGAAGACGGGGAGGGACGATATGGGCGATTCTCACAGTGCGGCATGATCTGCCGTGGGGATCCGTCCCGCCTGCCTGAGCAGCCTTTCCCCTTCAGACAATTCAGAATTTCCTTTCCGAGTGTGACTCCCCTCTTCAGATGTGCTGTACAATGTCTCTCTACTGGATACCCACTGAATGCCTAATTTTTAACCACTCTGTCTGTCAAGTCCACAAAAGCTGTTACTGGAGGTGTTTGCATAAAAGAGCTCCACTATAGGTATCTGAGAGCAGCTGGCGATGCTCTAGACAGTATCCAGCAGTGCTGATCGAGGCAGGACGCTTTAGTCTCCCTGGCTTAATGGCTATGTGCATTTTCTTAGCGTACCCTCCCCCTCAATTGCCTCCTAAATTAGCATGCAGGATGCGTCCGGCCTTGGAAAGAAAAGAAGTTTGGAACCTCTTCGATTCAGACAAGGCAGGTTGTGATATTATGGAAAATAAAATGCCAATCTGAGATGGAGAGATCAGAGGAGAGCTGGGGCTCAGCCTTGGGCTCTGGCCGGGCTCGTGCAAGGCGGACTGGGGCTCGTGGGCAAGACGGTGGCTTTGCCTCGTTCAACCCTACTCAGCATTGTGAGCCCAGCCTGGGCTCAGCCTTACCTTTGGCATGAGGGGAAGCGTGTTCACAGCGGTTTTGTCTTGTTTGCACCCCCTAATAACAGTCCCCAGACGTGGTTTAACCAGCTGGGCAATGCTAGCGTGGAGCAGGACTCCTGTCATACCCCAGTGCTGGAGAAAGGGAGTGCACTTACTGATGATTACTCCAGAGGAGGCCACAAAGATGACCAAAGAGCTGGAGCCCCTCTCCTATGAAGACGGGCTGAGAGAAGAGAAGGCTCCGGGGAGGCCTTACAGCGGGGTTCCAGTGCCTGAAGGGGGCCTACAGGAAAGCTGGGGAGGGGCTGTTTGCAAGGGCATGGAGCGATAGGATGAGGGGCAATGGTTTAAACTAGAGCAGGGCAGGTTTAGATGAGACTTTAGGCAGAAGTTCTTTACACGGAGGGTGGTGAGACACTGGCCCAGGTTGCCCAGAGAGGGGGTGGAGGCCCCATCCCTGGAGACATTCAAGGCCAGGCTGGATGAGGCTCTGAGCAACCTGATCAAGTTGAAGATGTCCCTGCTGACTGCAGGGGGGTTGGACTAGGTGGCCTTTAAAGGTCCCTTCCAACCCAACACATTCTATGAGTCCATGTGCACTTGGGTTGTTAGAGCTGGACACAGCATGGTGGAGTTTGAAACATCAAACCTTTGGGTTGACTTGAGTGGGTGATAAAATTACTAGCAATAGATAGCCACTGCCTGCTAAAGGCTTTCAGGTGCCCGCTGTGAGACATGGCCGGTTCTATGTGAATGAGGCTCCCTGAGAGACCTGACCACGGCTGAGGTCCTTCATGTCTGGATTAAAGCAGACCAAGAGCTGCGGGTCCCCCAAGTAACTGGTTCCCCTTTGAGGGAGAGGCAGCCACATTGCTGTGAAGAGAAGAGTCAGTGTGTGCTCCTCCAGCCTCCACTGGGCATCCCTGGTAGTTGAGGTGTTTTCCAACTATGGGAGTGTTTCAGATGCTGGATGACTTCTCCATCAAACTTCTCTGCATGGTTAATGGCCACACTATGGAGGTGTAGCACTTGTGGCATTTGATGATACTTTTTTTCTTCTCAATGTCCTCCTTTTTTCCTCTGTCCTTCACCTCTCCTGCTGTGCTTTTAAATCTAGAATCAGTTTTGCTTTAGGTTAAGGACAATCCTTAACAAACAAGAGCAGAAATCGCGTAGGAGAGGGTGCATCAGGCAAGAGATCCCCAACCTGCTGATCTCTTTAGCCCATGTTCTGCCTCGCTCCTTGGAATGCTGTGCTTTCTTGGGATGCTCGCCAGTAATGGATGTGCATTTTGTGAAACACACAACCGCTCTTGAAGAATTCATGCTCAAAATCACAGGTATTTAGAGGTGTTTGTGCCCTCAGGAGCCGGGGTTGCAGGGCAGGAGCTGTGTTTCCCTGGGAATTCAAGCGTGCACATCCTTTCGTACACCGTGTTTTCTTGCTTTGGTGGCAACCTCTGGTGTGACTGGAAACTTCAAGATGAGGTGGGATAATGATAATAACAGCAGAAAAATGGTAAAGGATGATTTGCTTTAATGAGTACAGATACACGGGGAAGCAGGTACTGTTTTGCTACTGTGGCTCACTGAAAACTAACCACATAACTAGTTGTTAGTGCTTTGCAGGGCTCGTGGTGCGCTCGGAGGTGCAAATAACAGATTCCAAAGTTGATATAATCAAAGAATAAAAGGAGAGTGGATGTTAGAGGTTAAGTTGTTGTAAATTAAAGCAGCTCTGCTGAGCTCATTGCAGTTGTTCTGGGTTTTTGCAAGTGTAAGTGAGGGAAGCTGGCGCTCTCTTCCCAGCTGACGATTGGTTGGAAAACGCCATTTTCTGGTATGTGAGTAAAAGCAAGTGGGGCAACTTTGTCTTTATACCACAGAATATTTCCTGTGGAGTCTTTCTATGTGCACTGTAAGCCAGACAGACCTGTTGTCCTCTTACAAGCTGCAAATTACACAGGCAAATGTAATTACCCATTCTCTTTGTTATTAGTGTGCAGCTAGGAAGCTTCAAGCAATCGTCCCTTTCTTGGTATTTCAAAGCTTACTCGCAAGATGCATCCTTGATATTGAACACAATGAGATGTCCTTTTTTTTTTTAAATTCAATTAAACATTTGCCTACTGTGACTCTTTATTCACTGCAAATTGTCTCTGTAAATAATCTTCATCAAAAGTCAGAACCAATCCCCATTAGTTGTTTAGATTAATTAATGAGTCCCCCTGGAGCCACCCAAATGAATTCAATTTAAACGTCAACAACTTGGCTATGGAGTTTCCCAGGTTGGCATTAAGACAATATTAAACCTGCAATAAGTCACATTTAAAATGTTAATTCAAAGAAGCTCTCCATTTAGAGCATTTAATTAAATCCTTAAATAAACTGCATGGGCTCAATACCAGATGGTTCTGCATTTTCATTGCAGCAGAGAGCCTTGAAGTCATTGAGGGAAGTAATATTGGAGGCATGGTGAAGATAACCAGGATATATAGTGTAATAAAATCTAATCTTGTTTCCAGCAGGGAGATTCAGTGTATGTACACAACCTAGGCTAAAATTGTAAGTTAATTACATTAACCCCAGTGTACTCTGGTATCTGAGCAGCCAGAGATGAAATTAGTCTTTTTCCTATCATAAGATTCTTTTCAACTTCACTATATTAATTTTTAGCCAAATACTTACTCATAAGGAAAATTGAAGTTAATGTAACCAAAGACAAAGTAATGCAGTCTTAATATTCTGAAGGGATTACGGAGGGCCGTGAAAATACACTTTGCAAATGTCATTCACTTTGAATGGATTTGCGGTGGGAAGGTGGGGGAAAAAGAATTATGGCTGTGATCCGCACCATGCTGGGGTTTAATAAAAGTCGTGATTTAAGAAATTTGGGCCTTAGGAGAGGAGGGGAAAAAAAATAGGGGGGGGGGGAAGGAAAAGATAAAGACCTCTGTCTGAAGGTCCAGTTTCCTTGATATGACGTGGTGAGTTCCCTCCTGTGCCAGACAGCAGAGGTACGAGATCTTTGAAATCAAGCTGAAATGCTGGAAAATGATGCGGGTTAGGATACTTCATTCAAATATATATGTGTTTTGGGAGGGGGGCTTGGTCCTTGTTGAAAGAAACATCCTTTGTACAATACCCGTTTGCCTAGTAAAGGTTCTTGCAGCGAGTAAAGACAAAAAGACCCTTTTCCCTTGATAAAAATCTCAAAATTGCATTGGGAAGATGATGTGGTGGTGGTGGTGTTTATGTTTGTTTACTTTTTTCTTTAAAAGTTGATTCTGTGACCAAAGTCCTTGGGTACAAGTGTTCTGGAGCTGCTGGTTCAAAAGTTTCTGTCTTGCCTCCCAAAATCTGATGTTTTCCCCGTGCCTTGGGTGCCTCCTCTCTGGGTCCCTGGTGCAGCCTCCTCGAGCAGCTTGCCGTCACGGCGAGCAGCAGATCGACACGCTGGTCTCGACTCAAGAACCGAAAGTCACTACAAGAAAATTTAGTTCGTTCCCTCCCTGCGAGCTGTAAAACAGGGATGTTATTAATGCGGCTCAGCGAAGGGAATAACTTTTTCTCTTAATATTCAAGAAAGCGTAATTCAATTTCCAAAAATATGGGTTTCCTTCTGTTGGGTAATAAAACACATCAGGGAGGAGAAATTACTTTGCTGTCGTGGCAGGGCAGATTTGCACTCTTTGGGCTTTGCTGGGACGCCTGTGGGAGCCCAGGTAGAGGGCTTAAGCCAAGTCGACAGTGCGAATTTTGCGTGTTTGATTCCACGAAGGAATGGAGTTGGTGAGGAGCGATCTGAGCCTGTTTGTGCTACTTGCCCCATGTTGGGGTTGAAAGGACCCAAGAGGGTGGCTCTTCTTTGGAGAGGCTTTATAACTCTCGCTCTCCATCCTCTCTTTGCCCCGTCCCGCAGTGCTGGGGGTGACTTGGGTGAGTGCTCCCATTCCTTTCCTGTTGTCACAGCTCTGAGCGATGCCGCCGGCGCCCGGGCTCCGTGCCACCAGGATGTGGTCACCCCTGTCAAGCGGCTCCTTCCCGGGGGGCCCTGCAGCGAGCGACTCGTGGTGCGCCCTGGGGGATGGAAACACCAAAGCTTTGTTGCTTTGGTAATCGCAAGCTCCTCAGCTGCCCCAAAATTGGAGGAAGGGCTGTAACAACCCAGCTGGGGAGGCTCCTCGTGGTTTGAGCCACTTCACTGGAGGAGTTGACTGCACTGAAATTAGCCATGAGAAATTATTTTACATAATTTAAAGGTAGCAAGAAAGCTCAAAACTTTTTCCTCCATCCCTGCCTGTCTCCTTCTCCTCCACCCAAGGAATCTGGAGCCATTTGGTGACCTGAAAACAGCTGGGGGCTGGTGGATAATGCAGCCCTGTACCAGTGCTTCCTGACCTCCAGCCTTTGGGGAGCAGCAGCCCCTCTGCTGCGTCGGGTCGCATCCAGCTCCCTCCCCGCAGGGTGCTCTGAGGAGGCTCGGAGTGGGGACAGGGGTTGGCTGGGGCAGTTTGGGGCTGAATTGGGCCAAGTACCACTATAACCACGGCTCATTTACCCACGTGTGTGGGAGTTTCAAGATGAGCTTGTAAAACTTTCCATCTCTTGTTTGCTTAGAGAAGCCTCAACTGAAACCCTCTGGGAATCCCCCAGATCTTGACCCAGGTGAAAAATAACTCCAGTTTAAACAACCCCCAGACTGACAATTTCAGAATCATTAAAACTGAAAGTTTCTGACTGCAGTTCTCGGTCAGTCCCTGTGCTGGGAATGGGGGCTGGCAGCTCATAACACGTCTGGAGTTGGCTTTGAAGTGATCTCCTATGGGATTATCTTTCCTCTTGGTGTGAATCATTAACTGGGAGGTGTTCTCCACCAAGGAAGACGTTAGAAAGCATTGGTGAATTTTACCTGTTCTCTTGTCTTTGCAGATTTGTTTTTTTATTTGAGGGTCACTGCTTGATCGTGTGCAAGAAGGTTTGAAGCACTCAGGTGCTGGGACGGGTCCTGAAGGGCCTTCAGGGATGGTAGATTGGAAGGAGAAGAGGGCATGGGATTTACTTGGTTGTAGGGAGCTGGATTTGGGAGTTGGTGTCTTGGTCATTGGAGACACAGCCTAGTTTTATTTACTGCTTAATGAGGATTCATTTAATAGCAGTGTTAGGCAGTTCTCCGTGTATTAAAGACAAAACCTTGGTCATCTCTGCCTGGTGCCTCTGGCACTTACTTACTTGCTTGGTCTGTGCTGGGCTCCGCTGGTTTGTTGCAAGTTGCTTTACATCTGGTGGCTGGTGCTCTGGGGCTTGGTCAAGTTAGCTCATGCTATGGGGATACAAAACCAATGAAGAGAAAAAAATAACCCCAGAATGATGGTTCCATTACCAAGTAAGCCGTTTCCCTGGCAACGTGAAGTTCTTGCGATGCGACCGCTCTTGGATTGTCCTTCGCTGCCTTGAAATGCACCTTCTGAGCTGCTGAGGCAGCAAATGCTGCCCAGAGGCAATGGGAACGGCCACTGTTGGTACAGCCCCGGACTGGGAAGCAAAAGGACAAGTTACAATGGTGCAGCTGTTGGTGGATTTACCTTTTTTAATTGCTTTTCCTTTTATGAGTCCAGCTCTGCCCAATTTCCTGCCAGATCTGTCATTTTTGAGCCTCCTCTCTTCCAGATCTCTGCCACGGGACGCACGTATGAACGTGTGGCAAAATGTTGTGCCAGCAAGTTGGAAGAGGTACCACAAATGCCATTCATTGTGCTGGCTGAAGTCCTAAAGAGCTGGCAAGCTCTGCATTTCCTAACACCATTTTTAAGTGTCAAAGCTGTATAAAAGCCTATCCAGCAATGGAGTCTCAATGGCACGGCTCCGACTAACAAGCTATCGTGCATTTAGCGATGCCTTTTACAGCTCTGCTTGACCTACGTGTCAGCAGTCCCCTTCCCTCGCCGCACACGGCTGCAGTCGCAGCGAGCTGGATGTTAACCATGGAGCCACCTCGGGCTTTGGGGAAGTTTTTGGAATCGCACCTAGCTGGTATTTACCTGCAATTTTCTCTGTTTGACTCCAGCAATTATGTTTGTCCTTTCCTCTGCTGCTCTCTGCTTACCCTCGGTTCTGCTGCTCCCCTTGCTATATGAAGTGATAGGCTAGATTATATTTAAAGCCTTTTTTATTTCTCCAGGGCTTGCTGGGCAAGGATTTATGAGCATCTTAATTCCACAGTACTCGGGGCAGGGGAGTGCTTGCTCACTTCTTGGTGGCCAATATAACTCCCATTATTTGGATATGTTCTTAGCCTTCCCAGTTGGTATTTATGATATTTGTATTATTTTAAAAAAATTAATTAATCGCGCAACAGGAGCAATGATGTGCACAGAACATAGTACCCAAATTACCAAATGCAGAGGTCCCAGATGAATCAGAATCGTTTTGGTTGGAAGAGACCTTTAAGATCATCAAGTCCAACTGTTAACCAAGCACTGACAAGTTACCACTAAACCAAGTCCTTCAGCACCACATCTACCCATCTTTTAAATACCTCCAGGGATGGTGACTCCACCTCTTCCCTGGGCAGCCTGTTCCGATGCTTGACAACCCTTTCGGTGAAGAATTTTTTCCTAATATCCAGTCTAAACCTCCCCTGGTGCAACTTGAGGTTGTTTCCTCTTGTCCTATTGCTTGTTCATTGGGAGAAGAGACCGAACCCCCACCTCTCTACACCCTCCTTTCAGGCAAATGTAGAGAGTGAGAAGGTCTCCCCTCAACCGCCTTTTCTCCAGGCTGAACACCCCCCGTTGCGCCAGACCCCTCACCAACTTTGCTGAACACCTAAAGCCACAGATTCACTCTGTCCTGCTCCCTCACCTCCAAACAGCGTTTAGGATGAAAATATGCTTTTAAAACGTAACTGTGGCTCTGGTATCACGACTGCACTGGCTGAAGAGTAAGGACACACCGGCACAACAAGTTCAGTCACCAAGCAAACCTCTGCCTCTGCTGGCCACCCAGCTTACCAGCCACTGCATTGCAGCGGGAGTTCCCAGGGTTTGCCCCTGCTTTTCCTTACTTCTTAAATAAAGCTCCCTGATGTCGGTGATTAAGGATTGCTATGGGTCTGTAATAGCCACGTATGATTTCTCTTTCGTGTGGGTGAGCCTCAAATTCACTTCAAATGAAGTAAAAATGTAGCAGATCTTGCCTGTTAAATACTCCGCCGCCCAGTGGTGTTTACGCTATTATTAGCAGGGAGGGTTTTTGAAAGCTGTTTGCTGGCTCAGTTCTTTCCTTGGTGAAGTCAATGGCAAACCTCTGCTTGCCTTCAAGGGTAACAATAAGCTGCTATTGTGTCTAGCTGAAAATCCCACCCGTTGTGGGTAAAGTCAGGATGTCTTGCTGGCATGTTGTGGCTGTTGCCTAAACAAAACACATCCTGAAGTATTGAAAAGGAAAAAAAAAAAGAGTAAATAAATATTTTTAGCAAAGATGTTTTTGTTGCTTTGATTTCCCTCCCCCCACCCCCTTCCAGCTGCGTTCTTCTAAAAGGAAGTGGCGGCGAAATGGTGGAGAGACTCATATTCAGCTAATTTTTCCCCTGAGTAGTTACTGGAGTGGTCACAAGGTGCAGTTTTGCTCATCCCATTCGAAAAGAGGTCCCAGAGCTCACGGAGGAAGCGCTGCGGAGTTGTCCAAAGACAAATAGAGGAGTGGAAAGAATAATTTGTGTGGGGTTTGGGGGTGGTGTTGGATCACTTTATATTCTGCATGCTCGGTTTCAAATGAGATGTAAACCCAAGATTCTCCTCACCTGTGGTCATTAAATATCTTATGACATTTTTCATAAGACCAGGGGATCTTAGTGAAATCCCAACTCGATTAATTATATACTGCTTCCCTAAAGTTCTTCCTGCAGTTGCGAGGACATGCAGCATCTTTCCCTCCTTTCTGTGTTGTCAATTAGAGTGCAGGCTTGTTAGCTGGTTTATTATCTGTTTCCTTTTTAAAGAGGCTCAGAGGTGGTTTTGTCAGTGCTGAATGAAGCATACGGTAAATAGTTTGTATACTGGAATATTGTGCTTAGGAAAGACTTTAGGAGATCTGTGGATGAAAATTTCTGTTTGTGCGCTCTTTTTTTTTTTTTTTCCCCTTAATGAGGACAAGTGTAGCAAATATATCAGAGGTATCAACGACCTGAGTCCACCTGTGGCTAGAAAAGCAGCCTAGGAACTCAGCTGTAAGACGTGACTGACTTGTCAGCTTTCTTTTTGTCCCTCTGTGCTTGCATCTTCCCTTATCTGTGCGCGGCGGCAGGTAACACCTGGCTCCCAGTAACAGCAAATCTCAAAGGGTTTTGCTCAGCATGGTGGAAACGGCAAACGGGGCCTGCAGCAACGACAAAGACCTCCTGTTGTAGTCTAAAGGTTCCCACACAACGTTGCTGGGGCTCTCCAAAAAGTTTAGCCAGTGCTTTTTTTTTTTTTTCCATTCCTGAATTTGAAAGTAAAATTTGCAATTATTGCTATCACAGTTCTGCGATAGATGTGGACTGCCCTGTCTTAGGCACTGGGCGAACATCGTTCTTTGCTCTTTGAATGGGGAGCTGGAAGCACTGGGTCCTTCACCCCGGGGCCAGTGCCAACAGTCCCTGGGGGATCTTGCTTTTGTAATGCTCCCGACTCAGCAACAAGGACAGGCAAATGGTGAACACAACGCAGTGAATGCCAGTTCTGGGCAGTGGCCTTCCCTCCAAACCTCTCTTTAAATACCAGTCCATGAAGAAGGACAACGACCTGTAGGAATGGGTCCAGAGGACGCCATGAAGGTGCTCCAAGGGCTGGAGCCCCTCTGCTGTGAGGACAGGCTGAGAGAGCTGGGGGGGTTCAGCCTGGGGAAGAGAAGGCTCCGGGGAGACCTTAGAGCCCCTTCCAGTATCCGAAGGGGGCCTACCAGAAAGCTGGGGAGGGATTCTTGATCAGGGGGTGGAGCAATAGGATGAGGGGAAATGGTGTTAAACTGAAAGAGGGGAGATTTAGAGTAGATATTAGGAAGAAATTCTTTGCTGTGAGGGGGGTGAGCCCCTGGCCCAGGTTGCCCAGAGAAGCTGTGGCTGCCCCATCCCTGGAGGGGTTCAAGGCCAGGTTGGACGGGGCTTGGAGCAACCTGGGCTGGTGGGAGGTGTCCCTGCCCAGGGCAGAGGGGTGGAACGAGATGGTCTTTAAGGTCCCTTCCAACCTGAACCATTCTGTGATTCTGTGAAACACAAGTATCTGTGGCTATCTTCTCTTGTTGCCATCAAGTGCCTGTGTGCTTGCACACAATCCCCCCAGAGGAAATAATTTTTTCTGGGTCTTTCTGCTGCATCTGTCTCCACCTTTCTCATGCTGGGCTCGCTGCTTTTCCTTCGTGAGCCAAAATAGAAGTGAGGTTATTAGCTTCTTGAAAGGGAGAAAACATCTCGGAGTGCTTTGTTACGTGAACAATAAGTGCTCCTGCCCACAGGCATTAGTGCAAGTGGTGAACAAGCTAGTTAATTATATTGAAATCAATGCTATTGGCTTAGATTTAAAGCTTGGTTCTCCTTGCGTTGACTCTGTTCTTCCCGTTACGGCCCGTGCCCTGCCAGACCTCGTGCCAAAGGTAGCGGCTGCTGAGCTCCACCGCTGCAGTGGAGGCTGGCATTCGCCCCCTTGGAGCCCTGGCCAATGCAGGGAAGATGCACGGCTCCAGATGTGGGTTTCAAATGGTACCCTTTGCCCCAACCTTTCTCCCAAAGGCTGGGGTACGTGGGTTTGGGGCAACCTTAGGAGTTAAAATGCTGTGGGGAGGGTTGGCAGCCCTGGTACGAGCAGGTCGGCAATGGCAGGGCTGACCTGCGCCCGCATGCTGTCGGCATCCCGGCACTGACCTGCTCGTTCCAGTGACACTGGGAAGGGAAGACTTCTTGACACATTTGTGGCATGTCAAGCACAGCTCGGTTCTGGTAGCTTCTCCCACCTTTGACTAATTGCTGACCTGACATCTTTCTGATAGTGACCTTGTTTCAGCTAGTAATTCAAATATCTTTCAGTGTCAGAAATAATAAGTGCCACAGTGAGATGAACAAGCAGAGCTTAAGTTGAGCACAGATTAATGGGGTTTTAATATTCCTAATTTAATCACTCCTTTCTGTCTGAATGTGTGCAACATGATGTAGCAGCTAATTATTTTTTTAACCATGATGAGGATCTTTCCTAATCATTTTTATATTTAACATGAATGAAGGGAGGGCAGTGATTAATGAGGGAATAAATCTTACGAAACAGAAGCAAGCACATGATCAGTTAAAAATACAGCTGTCTGATTTATTTTTTTTTTTTCCCCCTTTCCCTGTACCGCAAATACTTAACCAGCTGCACCTTCTCAGCTCGATAGCGAGCTGTCTTCAGCCCTAAAGAAAGACCTGAAACTTTGCTTATCCCTCTGGTGGTTCTGTTGGCATCTCTCTGCGTGATCATCTTTGTGATGAAAGCAAAATTATTTTTCCTTTTTTTTAAAAAAAAAAAAAAAAATATTGCCCCACTAGATACGTTAATGGTTGGATAGATGTCTTTTCAAATATTTGTTCCTGACAGGGTGTTTGGAATTGCAGATGAGAAGCAAACCAGCTCTCAGCATCTGTCTGTTGCTACTGTACGTTTCCATTGTGTGAAGCAGAGACAAAGCCAGGCAATTCAAAGCTTAAGTGGATGCTCTTGAGATCCCTTTTCTTTTTTCTCCCACTCCCCCCCCGACTCTTCCCTCCTTTTTCCCACATTTGGCTGCTTCTCTTCTTTCTAAATTCTATTTTTTCCTCCATCCCTCAACCCCCACGTGCTGGTTTTGGGAGTCTGTCTTCTCCCTTCAATTCCTCCCCTCCCTCCCACTCAAGTCTCTTTGCGCATCCTAACGGATTGGCAATTTTTAGGGGTTTTTGCTGAGCTCTTGGGCTGCGGGATAGCTCAGGGTTGAAGGTTATGACGATCAGAGGTGTGGTATGGGGCTTTTTCCAACCATATCTCGGTGGCTTGTCATTAGTGCCAGTCGATCGCGTGAGTCCGATGTGCACAGTCTGCACTCGTGGTACGTTGTTGCAGGGTTGTTGTGTGCGCCGGCTGTTTTGGAGAGGTTTATTAGAGCTGGGCACAGCGTATGCTGCAGCAAAGCCCTTGCTCAGCCAGGCAGGGATGGCTCGCTGCAAACTCAGCCTCCTGCTGAGGATCTGGGGTTTGCTCATGGAAAGCTGTAGCTGTGAACCCAACGGTGCTCCTCCATTAATTATGGCCATGGATAAGCTGTAGTATAATCCAAAAAAGATGTGTGTGGGTTTTTTTTTTTCTGGGATGTTTTGATTTTGGAGGGTTTGGGGATCTTTCTTGGGTAGGGAGACTCTGCGCAAATGCTCCATTCAGCCGCGGAGATGATTCGATGGGTTTCTCAGCAGCGTGAGGTCGTTTTGGATGCGTCTCTTCTCACCAGCTAACAAGCAGAATTTTAATAACTGATCAAGATGAGCTGTGCCCGAGCTGCGCTGGCAGCTACCCTCTAACCTTGGTGTCTTCTGCAGATTGTAAAATTGATCTAATTGGCTAAAAAAAGAAAGACAGGCTTAAATACAAGTTCTGTTGCTTAACACCTTGTCATTCCTTGCTTGTTGAGTAAAGAGCACCAAGTTGAGGGAATCGGCATTTCAGGCACTCGTGACACATACCAATGGCTTGATGGATGCTTGGGAAGTTCGGGATCCCATCGTGCAGCTCTTGAGTCCTGAAGGGCCGTGGGCTAACGCAGTGCAGAGACGTGGGCAGAGAGGTGGGAGAACGTAAGGAAATAAGAGAGTCTAGTGGACCAGTTCCTGAAATTATTTGGGTTTTGTGTTTTTTGGATTTTTTTTTTTTCCTTCTGGCAAGGCACTTAATTAAAATTTTGCTCTTGCAGATCAGATCTAGTTCTTGTAGCATAAACATTATTCAATCAAAAGGAAAGCAGAGGGAAGATGGTTGTTTGCTGATGGAAGATAGGTAACACGTGTTGGGAGCAGATGTTGGCTGGCAAGATCCTGTTTACATGAGCCCATAGCTGGCAGCGAAGATCCCTTCCCTTGTTAAGGGAAGGGAGAGACTCAAAATAGGAGCAAAATTGTTTCCAAATAGGTTCTTTTCTAAGACCTTTTTTTCATGAGGCTTCCTCAGCTACGTTCTGTAGCATTGCAAATGGCAGTGGCATAATTGCATTTGTCTTCCAAAGTGCCTTTCCTTGAGGGCAAGCTCCACTTTGGCCTTGATTTGATTGTGTACTTTTAATCTCGAAGAAAAGCTAATGCATAAGTATTCATTACAAAATTGCGTTTTATATGGTCACCGTCCCCTCTTATAATTACAGGTTCCAGCTGAATGTCACTTCTTTTCTCTCTACTTCCAGCTCCCTTACAGCATAGGCGTCTTGTACTCCTGAAGCTTCCCCGCATTCACGTAATAAATAAATAATCACACCTTTTCTGCTGTCAAAGCTGAAAGCATGCACAGCTGTTTGCCACAAGATACACTGGGACTGCAAGGTACAACATTTCTTAATTAGACTGACCTGAGGTTGTTGGGTTTTTTTCTTTTTCTTTTTTTTTTAAAGCAGCTTCATTAGCTCAGGAACTTAATTGCAAATGACTAGACAAGCTCTGCTCTTGGTTACTGGGAAAGGTTAGAGTATTTCTCACTGGGGATTAGATCCTGGGAGACGTTTTGCAGCTTGATTTTTGTAGGGAAGGTTTTAGGTGTGCTCAGAGCATCTTAGCACTAGGCTCAGAATTAGCAAAATAATTAGAAGTTCAAAGCAGAGAGGGGGGCTGGGTCGAAGCCCAGCCAACCTTTTTGATCTTACAAATCTGCACGGAGTTGGGAGAGACAGAATGTGGAAAGGGAACTCTAGAAGCAGAATTTGGGGAAGACAGGTTTCCGCGCTGCCGTGTTACAGGTGGGGAGCAGCTGAGCATCTGGCTGGGTTGTAGGACCAGCTGCCAGTGGACTTCCACCATCTCTGCTGGCCGGCTCCCTCCCAAAAAGGGGAACTGCATTGCCCCCAGCCCTCCCGTCAGCAGAGCCCTCTATACCAGTGTGGTCCCAGACCAGAGGCTACAGCTGAGCTACCTGGTGGCCAAAAGTCACGATGGCATCTGTCATTTGTTCTGTGTCACAGAATTAATCTTTGGTAACATCCCTGGTTCCAGTACCTAAAGGGGGGCTTACAGGAAAGATGGGGAGGGACTCCTTATCAGGGAGTGTAATGATAGGATGAGGGGTAACGGTTTTAAACTGAAGGAGGGGAGGTTTAGATTGGATATTAGGAAGAACTTCTTTGCTGTGAGGGCGGTGAGCCCCTGGCCCAGGTTGCCCAGAGAAGCTGTGGCTGCCCCATCCCTGGAGGGGTTCAAGGCCAGGTTGGACGGGGCTTGGAGCAACCTGGGCTGGTGGGAGGTGTCCCTGCCCAGGGCAGGGGGGTTGGAACTAGATAATCTTTGAAGGTTCCTTCCAACCGGAACCATTCCAACCGGAACCATTCTATGATATTGCTATTATTAGCATCATTAATGCAGGACTATTGCAGCCTCTGTGCTTTTTGGGGTTGTCTTTGTTGCCCTTGAGAAGAAGTCATCTTGAAACAGGACTCTGCAAGGGAAGGGAGGACTTGGGGAATCCCTGTGAAAGGTTTGCATGTTCTTACGGGGTGTAAGCAGGCGAGACAGGTACCTGCTATTGAGGGCTCTTGAGAGTCTGAAAATTTTGAGAGGGTTACTTGGTGTTGAGTGATTAGGTGTCCCTGCCCAGGGCAGGGGGGTTGGAATTAGGTGATCTTTAAGGTCCCTTTCAACCTAAACCATTCTATGAATCTGTCCCATCTTTTTGTGCTCAGTACCCAGTACTGATATAGAAGCGGTTTGAAGACCTGTGTTCAAGTGAATTTTCTAGGTGATGATTTTTCCTACTATACTTTCCCTGCATAAAGCAAGGTTTGAATGTCTGCTGACCTTCAGTGCCTCTTCCTATCGACGTGCCGCAGTTGGTATTTGTATGTGAAAGTGGGGATGGTGTCTGCCGGGTGGAGCTTTCTGCTGGTAGAATGAGGCAGCAGTTGGGATGGGAGACTCCAGGTCTCGTCACTTGTAAACGTGTCCTGGGAATGATCTAGCGAATGCAGCAAAAGCACCGGCTTCCCTTGCACTGCCCAGCTCCGCATTGATTTGCCTTGGCTCGGGGCAGAAGCCAGCTGCTCCCAGGGTCACCCTATGGGACAGATGGTGCAGCGGCTGTTCCCACTCCTCCCTGCCCTCTGCAGAAGCTGCCAACACAATATCTGCTGAGATGGAGGATATTAGGGTTATCTTAAGGCAGTTGCAACCCAACCAAGCTCTTCATCTCCCTCTGCAAAACTGAGCACAAAACTGAAGGCAAGTTTGAATCTGTATCAACCAGCAAGGTACCGTGCTCTTTGTCTGAAGGCAAGAGGATCTGTGACCCTATTTCTTCCCTCCCTTCGTCCTTTGGCCCTCCGAACTGTAAGAAGTCCGAGTAATTCATGTCCCTTATTAGTCTGTGCTGGGGAATAGAGGGTTTTGAGATGCTTGTGTGACACCCAAGTTCTGCCGCACAACAAATATACTCGCAAGGCTTTGTCGTATATAACCCACTTGAAACGAGAGCATTCAGGTAAGGAAATGAAGGGCTGCAGGGCTCAGCTGTGCAAGAGGAAAATAATTAGGGCATGTTTATCTCATGCTCAAACCTACAGAGGTGAAAAGCAAGGGACGGGAAGACTGGTTCAGAGGGAGCTGGGGGTGGGGAGGGCAGGAAGGAAAGGACCTGACATGGGAGTGAATTAAACCTCTCTAAAAGACTCATAGCACTGGGATAAATCCCCCCTCCCTGCTCCTGTTCTACTGGAGGATGATCTCTGCCTTGCTGGCTTTTCCTTTCAAGGTCTCCCGACCTGTTGTTTTCAAAATGTTAAAGCCCTGGAGCTACTGAGGGAAGGGTACACTCTTTAAAAGGTGCCGGGGCAAGAACAGCTAGATTTCTAGGGGTTTCAAGTTTGCTAGCATCAAAGGGAGAAAAATATCTTGAAAATGTGAAATAAGCCTTTAGTTTGTTTTGTTTGGGGTTTGTTTTGTTTTGTTTTTTTCCCAACACAGCTGAGTTCTGACTTGGATGAGACTCCTATTTCCACCTGAGTTTGATATTTTCCTTTAAACCCTCCCTCCTCACTATAGAGACCTGAGTGCACACGCGACCACAGCCAGCATAAAGCCACTCTGTGGAGCTGTGGTTTCTCCTGTCACTGTCCTGTCCCGGGATCAGGGGATGGAGACTACATCAGAGCAAAGAAGGTTGAGCAATGCCACGGGAGGGTCTGGCTCTTCCTTCCCCCTCCTCTCTCCACCGACCCAAAGAGACACGTGGAGTTCCCAGCAGTTCTTGCAGACTTGCTCAGATCAAAACTCTTGGCACATCTTTCACTTGCTCTGTGCTGTTTGCTCTCAAGCTGCCTGTTCTTTCTGGGCTTCAGACCTGGCTTTCATGGTTTGCGCAGGCACACATCGGAGCAAACATAGCCCTTGCCAGTCTGCAGGTCTGGTTCAGTGGCAAAACCCAAGAGAGAATATTTTCATCCCAGGCTTTGTCACAAATCTCCTGAAGCCCTGAAGAGTCTGTGGCTTCTCTGTCTCTCTCTTCTGCCTTGCCTTTGCCTCTTAGGGCTTTCATGTTCTCCTTGCCATCCCAACACGCGCTGGTGCAGGCTATTCCTCTGGTGCCTGGACTGCTCTTTTGCTGGTCCCTGGTTTTGCAGAGGGACCCTGTGTGCCGGCTGAGGGTTCTCGCTCCCCAGGGCAGGAGAATTGCTGATGGGTGGGCACTGGGCTGTCACCTCCGTGATTTCTGGGGGCACGGGGAAGGTCTGCACCGGTGGTTTGACAAACACCTTCCAGGAGCCTGCCCAGCCCAGATGGGTTTTCACAGGCAGCCCTGGGCAAAAAGCTAGAAACTGATGCTGCGACGGTTGTGAGTTTGGAAATGTGGTTACTCCTATCTTTGGATAACAGTGACACAGTGAAGAGGAAGGTGGGATGGGATTTTTGCTTAGAAGGATCATACCCTGGCTCTAGAGAATTTTGCTTTTTCTCCTCCCTGGGAAATGCAGATTTCCACGCACGGCTCTGAGGTTCTGCCGCTTCCCCGCTGCCTGCCGTGCAATAAAAGCAGAACTGGGTGTCTCTTCATTTGCACAGCTCACCTTTATTTTTGGCCAAAAAGATAATCTGTTTAATCCTACCATATCCTCCATGAGACTCAGCTTCCTACATCGGTTCTGTGCCCCTGAGGGTAAAGAATTATTCAAGCCATCGAGCCTGACCTGGATTTTGTGCGATGTGATCGCATCCAGAGCATGGAAATCCATGCGATCAAATGGCAAATCTCTGAGCCTTGGCAGATATGCCTCCTGCTCTGCAAAAGCATGTTGCCATGGCTACATCTCAGTGTGAGCATCTCTCTCCTTATCCCGATGCCGTTTCTTCTGCCAGAAGCCCACCCTGTCATGGGTGATGTTGGGCTGGGGCTCCGCATGAGCACAGAGGTAGCGGGGAGCAAACAAGCTCCTCGTTTGATTTAGAGATGGGTGAATTGTTGCCAGTGACTCCTTAAATGGAAAAAGCGAACCCAGCAAAGAGCTTGAAATGCCTGTCAGAAATGCCGCCTCTGTTTATGACTTGGGGACGGAGAAAGTGGAAAGCAAAGGGGAGCTGGTGGCACTGAGAGCTGGGAAACCTGAGCTCCAGCTCTGCCCTTCCTGACAGGCGGCGATTCGAGCATCTCTGAGTGCTGCGGTCCCACGTTGAAGGGGTGAGAGTTACCTGCCACCTAAAGGTAGCTCATGATTTATAGATGAAAGTCACTGCAACTACATTTTAGGCTGTTATGCTTGTTCTGAGAGCAGCTCCTCCATCACGCAACAATATTTGTGGTTTTGTGCTGGGGAAAAAAAAAAGCCTGATCTGTTTACAGGCTATAAAGCAGAAAGAGAGGAAAGCTTCCAGAGCAGTGCTGTGTTTTTTGGGGGGATGTTACTACTGGGGTGCCTAAATTCCATGGCTGAGCATGAAAAGCCTATATAAGGCCATGGGACCCATATCATGTATGTCTGTGCTGAAAAGCCCAGGGTTGTTCTTGGCTGGGAATAATGAGAGTCCCCAGTGCTGGGCTGGGAGGGGGGTGTGGGGCTCCCACTGCTCTGCTGTAAGGCAACTGGAAGCAAACCTCGGCATCCTTGCAGGATGTTTATGGTGCCAAGTTGGTCCCTATTTAGTTCCAGGGCTTGTATTTTTCCCAGGCATCCCCACTGGACGTGTGTTATCTTGCTTGGGGACATTGATTGGGAATGAGACAAGTAGGTTTGTTGGCCGAAGGAATCAAGCATAGAGGAAAAATCAGGTTGTCCCAGCCCAAACCCTACCAGCCGCATTTTGAACTGTGTCTCATGTAGGTAAGGTGTGTGCGATCACTGGTGCGTATCCAGCTTAACAACGCCTGGATCCTTCTGGCATATCTTCAGTGCAATGAATCCAGAGCTCATTGTCCCCAGTCAATGGAGAAGGGGAAGCGTTGCCAGAAGGTGAAATGTGTTAAATGGGGCTCAGCTGCCCGGTCCTGTGCCACGTGTACCTCATCCGTGCTGGATGCCACCGACTGCCAACATTTTGTAAGACAACTGCTCGCAGTGCTGGGGAAAGCTGATGGCTTGTGTCCTGCACAGGCTGGTACCTGCCAAGCCTCTAATGTGTCTCCTGCTCACGCTGGTACTGCAGCAGCAGGGAAATGCTCTGGATGAGGAATCTGTGTGCTCCAAGCAGCCACTTTGTGCATTGAATTTATCCCCCAGGAAGGTGTCTGTAACACTGGTCTTACAGGGTCTGGAGAGCAAGGGGGTTCTCCTCTCCCCTTTTTACTTCACTCTCAGTACAAGTGACGATGGAGGCTGCAGAGAAGATGCAGTGATGGCAGGGAAGATGCAGAGCTCCCGTCTCCTCTGCCAGCCTCTCCCTTACCTTGGTGTGTGTAGCCAGAGAGGTCTTTCAGGCCTGGGGATGAAAGCTCCCCAGCATCAAGGGCAAAAGAAATACAGGAGAGAACTTAGGGTGCTTGGGAGGAATCTGTTTTGCCCCACTCCCCAGACTTCTGGAGATTCTCCTGAAAGGATATTGAAAGCATGTGTATTTTTTTTCCTCTTCTGGTTTTAATTGTGTATTCTAATATGAAGCTGCAATATAGGCGCTTATTAAAGTAGCCTTCTACTGCCAGAGTCACTGTGTTTTGATAGAAACCCCAGAAAATCCCCTGAGCCGCAACGTGAGAATCCAATTCTTTTCAGTTGATGAGACTGTAAACACATTTCCTTGGATTTGCAAGAACCATAGCAAGAGTTTCAATCATATGAATAAAGCAAAAGAATATCTGATGGGGAATATTCCTGCTTTGCATATTCAAAACTTGCAGCCTTATTCTTAGGCAGCATCTTTTCAAAGGAATGGACCATAAAGAGGCAAAGAAGCATTGCCCAGGGGATTTAGGCAAAGATCCTCCAAAATTAGCATGGTGGGGGGTATTCTCTCTGTCAAATTTAAATCATCCAAGTCTTATACTGAAATTTGGAGCCCAGGCACCTGCTGTGGCCGGTAGTGTCTCTACAGACAGCTCTTGCTCCCAGTTCAGTGCCCAGTGACCTTAAGGAACTTAAAAATTTAGCCCAAAGGAGCTTTGAGTCGGGGTGAATGTCCTGCCCCGTGAGTGTCTGTCCAACGCCAGGCTGTTGTTGGTGACATCGAAGATAACTCTGCCATTTGTCTTCAGTTGAGCTGAACCCCCAGATTCCAGCACATTCCATTTCACTGGAACTGGGTGCGTTTCCTTCCCATGCAAATTTAGCCCGGTCCCTTCAGTAGGAAGAGAGCGCTATAAATATAGAGATAATCTGACCCACCGTGTTTGCTACCTTGAATGAGAAATTCCATAATACCAGGTACCCGATACTTTTTTTTTTCCTCTTTGTACCTTAAAAAAAATTGGCAGCAGCTGATTGTAAAAATGAATCCTGTTTTGGTGAGAAGGTTCTTACATTTCCAAGTTAATTTTCCTGTCTCTTGTGTTTAAGTTTCTTTACCCGCTGGCCTACAGAGTCCCTGTGTGAATGGCTGAAAAATGTGGCTTGTTTTACTTCCCTTCTCCATGCCCTTTGGGGATGCTTCTTAAAAACTAAACAATGCTCTTCAAAATTTTTAACCATTTTCTTGGTCAAAGCATATCCCAAAAGTGAAGTTCTTGTCTCCATTTTTAGACCTTTATGCAAACAAATGCCAATTCAGCTTTTTAATTTATCTGCATATTGAAATCTACATGCAATTTGCCAAAAAGACACAATATTTCCGTGTTCAGTGCTGTTGGTAAGTTTTGATAAGGGGTGTATTTATTCCATGGAGACAATGAGATGGAGGAGCAGAGAACAGCATGAGAAAGTCTTGCTGCTGGTGTGATAACTCCTTTCCAGATGAAGCCGGTCTTATATCTCAGTTTGGCACTGAAATGGTGACTTCAAGGACTGTTGGTATCTCTTCCCCAGCCCTTTGGTGTACAAACTCGTTAATGTGCAAGAAATTGTTCATATGCAAATAGGCGGATGATAAGCAGCCGGCTGGCCCTGTGTTGATCCCCTGGCATTTTGGCTTCTTCCCACTTCTACCAGCTCTGCCCGTGCCACTTTTCTGGAATCCGCTTGATCGGAGCATCTTACAAAGCCTTAAATGGAAGATAGTAGCATTTCTGATCTCATTTTCCAGTATTTCAGCTGTGCCATAATCTATTTACCACACAATTTGTGTCACTTTGATAAGCGGCTGCTTCAAGACTGCATTTATTAAAATCAAGAGCAGGGAGAGCTTTCAAGTCTCTCAAGTGTTGTAATAAATGTTTGAAATTAGTCATTACAGTGTTTGCCATGGTTCATATCATAGACTCTATCTAAATGACAAATGATCACAGCCTGGACATGCACTTTTTTTTTTTTGGTGGTGGTGCGTTGACAGCGGGATGGAGATGACGTTGGGTTAGCCCAACCCAAAACAGCAGAAGTCAGAGCCGGGATGGGACGGGAGGAGTGGAGAAGAAGGAAGGTTTCAGTGGGAAACCTTATCAGAGTCTCGGGGCAACGGCTCTGAGCAGAGAACTTCTGGCTCAGCTCTTACTTTCCTGGCTAAAAATGAAATAAATGTGAAAAACAGCCAAAAGCCCAAAGAAAAAGCCGCGTACTTTTTGCAACACGGAGCAATTGGTTGTTACTGTGTCTGGATTATGCAAAGTTTGGCTCTTCCCCCATCAAAGAGCTCCAGTACGGGAAATTCACTTTGCTGCTTTGTTACAAATGGCTTCTTACTGCCTGCCTGCCTGGCCATGGGTTTGCACTGGTGCCTTCTCTTAAGAAGGAAAAAAAAAAATATAAACAGACCAAAAACCCCCTTTGCTAAGTATAGTTATATGTATGTGTATGTATATATTCACACATATATACGCATAGATGTATTAAATACATACAGCATAGAAAAGGGACAATTATTAAGACAAATATTCTGTCTCAATTCATTTTGTTCTTCATTTTCCCATCAGGAACGTAATAGCTAAATTTATAGTGTGGAGTCTGGGCTATAAATTCCATTATTTTCAGTGACTGTATCAATTACATCCCTTGAAAGGGGACCCCAAGGCAAGGGGAGAAAATTGGAGACAAAATCTTCAGAAGGGAGGATGCAGGAGGTGGAGGGGAGAAGCATCCCCTCCCCTTTTTCCTTCTTGCTCATTACCAATAACCAGCACCTTATCCCTACATAAAAGTCTGCTTAGTTTCCTGGGGATCCAGCTGGCATCCAAGGCCAGCACACGGTGCAGCTCAGATCACAAGTGTGTCACTGCGGAAATAATTGCGGTACTACACACACACACAGGTGCTGACTCAAAAGGGGAGCGGGAAACAGCCTTCTCTCAATATAAAAGGTATTTATTTTGAGAAAATTCAATTATTGCAAAAGAAAACAATGCACCTTTTTGCAAAGAAACCGAAATGAGTAAACTACTCGCCTCCTGTCCTTCAGCTCAAAATGATCTCTTATTTATTTTAAAGGCTTTTTGCACTGGGACAAGCTTGAAAAAGGGAAAGCGCAGCATCAAAGAGGAGTGTGCTGAGACGAGAAGGTGTTTCTCTGGCGGTTCCTATGACTTTTTTAAGGGTTTTACTATTTTTTCCTTTTCTCTTAGTGCAAATGATTGAATAAGGTTGGTTCTAGGAGGCCGAGTGCTCTTAGTTTGTATGGTCGGGGCTGCTGAGAATGTATTGCTTACTATGGGACTGGGTTTTTTTCAGTGCCTCTCACCGTGTTGCGGAGATACTCTGTGAAAGGCAGATCGGATGTTAAGGGAATGCTAAAGCGGGAGCCTGTCCTTGTTAATACGAAGGAAAAGGAGCCCATGCCAGGTGTTGAAGAGCTGGATGATGCTGCACACCCAAAATCGTTGAAAACTTTGTCCCAGATGTATGCCAAACTCCTTATTTTTTCAGAAAAAAAAAAAAATGTTGATATTTCCAAATGGCAGAGGCTGCTGGGCTTCCCTGTATCCGCACAGGCGACCTGCGTAGAGTCCATTTGCACAATTATTTTGGTTCTCTTCGGTACTGGTGTTGTATTTATCTCCATGCCCGTCTAATAGCATGCAGCGTTGTACCTTAGCTTGCACAGCTCTTCTTCCTCACCCAAAGGTTTACACCCTCAGTACGTTTATTAACAGTTTCTTTTGTCCTCAGCCTTGGCTTTAATTGTCTGCAAAACTTTATATTGATTTAATCTCCCCTTGTAGGATGTCCCTTCTGCTGCCCCCAGGCTCATTTGTAGCATTTGCCTCTTCTAGTTGCAGGTTGATGTGACCTTCTTGGTCGCAAGTGATGAGAGCTGCCAGACCTCCCTACCTCTACTGGAAATGTCATGCCTGATGCCTCCAGGCATCATATTGGTCTTCCAAGTGGTGAAATTCCCAGTTAGCAGCAGAAATTCTTGTTTATTCCCCAGTGCATCATCTCTGTGTCTGGTATTGACCCTGGGAGAGGGGAGGACGAGTGGCAGGAGGAGAGGTATACTGTGTCCCACAAAGACAGGAGGCTCAGGAAGGGGTAGCACAGTCTTGAGCTGGGAAGGTGCAAGGAGTAAGGGGCAGGACTGGAGTTTGTCTCTTCTGCTGAGAAACCTTAGAATCATCTGGGTTGGAAGAGGCCTTTAAGAGGATTAAGTCCAACCGTTAACCTGACACTGCCAAGTCCACCACTAAACCATGTCACTCAGCACCGTGTCTACCCGTCTTTTAAATTCCTTCAGGAATGGTCATTCCACCGCTTCCCTGGGCAGCTTGTTCCAATGTTTGATAACCCTTTCTGTGAAGAAATTTTTCCTAATATCCAATCTAAACCTCCCCTGGCGCAACTTGAGGCCATTTCCTCTTGTCCTATCGCCTTTTACTTGTGAGAAGAGACCGAACCCCCACTTGCTACACCCTCCTTTCAGGCAGTTGTAGAGAGCGAGAAGGTCTCCCCTCAGCCTCCTTGTCTCCAGGCTGAACACCCCCAGCTCCCTCAGCCGCTCCTCACAAGACTTGTGCTCCAGACCCCTCACCAGCTCCGTTGCCCTTCTCTGGACCCGCTCCAGCACCTCAGTGGCTTTCCTGTAGTGAGGGGCCCGAAACTGGACACAGCACTCGAGGTGGGGCCTCACCAGTGCCAAGGACACGGCAACGATCACTGTGGTGCGTCCAGCTGCGTCCAGCTCTCTGCTGCCCTGGCACCCCTTTGCCCCTCCTTGTTGTGTATTTATTTTTCTTATGCCATGGTCAATACCCCTAAAAACATTGAATGAGTTATTTGGCATCTCCATCGAGAATTTCCTTCTTCCCAGTGCTGTGTCCTTCAGCTTCTGTTGAGACTTTCACCCATGTCACAGCTTCTACTAAATCCTGTCTCCTCAAGTTTAGCTAATGACAAATGCTCTGTGGAAATCTGGATGAAACCTGCTGCATCTCATTTGCCTAGAAAATCTTTCAAGGAAAGACAGCAGGTTGTGCTTCTTAAAAAGAGATGGGGGGGGCGGCGGCGGTTGCGGTACGTTGTCCTTGTGATAAATATTGAACGTAATGAAGATTGCTGATGGACAGCATTGTGTACTGGAGTCCTTTGTTTCCCCCAGTACAAGATGGATGGTGATATCCAGTATTTCCTCCAAGTTTCTGTCTTGCGGAATTGTCCACCCTGTCGTTCAGCCCTCTACCCCTGAGCAGAAGCTGCCAGTTTGCGCCGATTGCAATTTTCACACCTCCCCCATTCCTACTTTGAGAGAGTTGGTCTTGTAATATTTTTTTTTATATATTAGCTTATAATTAAAGGGTATTGTATTGAGAGCATTAAGATATGACCTGCCTTACCTCCATAAATATTTTTTTTTTCCTACTTGCTGGGAAGGCTTTAAAAACATCCTCTTGGAAATTCATGCAGATGATATTTAGACATGCAGATATGCACTCCTGTTTTGCATGAATGTTTGACCTTGGGCAGAGCTGTTCAATGCAGGATGGATGTGTTGTGGCTGCATTTAATCATCTGAAGCAGAGATGAAGCCTTGAAAAACCACATAGACCCAATTCCCAATTCCCAGCCTCTGGATGGTAATGAACTTCTGAGAAATAGCTAATCAATAAATTGAACAAAAGACTCAGGCAGCTAAACCACTTTGTCAGGGCCTTAATTACAATTGCAGAAATAAATCGGGAGGGGGGTGGCGGTTGGGAGCCTTTGCCAGACAAAACTAACCCTTTACTCTCACGAGCGAACCCTTTACAAACCCAGCAGCCTGTGTTTGTGGGAACGCCGTGTCTTTGTGCACGCGTTCACGGGGATCTCTAGGTGGGCAAATGACCCAAAACGGGCTGCTGTCTCATGCTACGGCATGATGGCTTGGGCTGTCCCTGTCCTCTGAAGCTACTGGAGGAGGTGGAGTGAGATTGTACTTAGCAGGAGGGAGATTTGGGGTCTTTCCACAGGGAAGCTATGAGGATGATCCAAAGCAGCAGGCCATGCCAGGGTAAGCTGGGCTATTTAACTTGGAGAGAAAGCTGAAGATTGAGGACCAGATGCAGCCAGCAGGATAAGGAAGGACATCTGAGGACAGATACGAGAGATGGGAGCCAGGCCAGTAGCCCATCTTACCCTCACAACCCTCCGGCAGGTTTCCCAGTAGTCCCAGCCCTTGCCAGCAGCAGGAGTGATGGAGCCGGGGAAGCCGACGTGGAGGCTGTCGGCTAAACCCTGGGAGGCTTGCTTGTTCTTGGCGCAATTATAGCAGCAGGCATTTCACGTGCAGGTCTCCTGGCAGCGTGTGCTGGAAAACAAAGGGATGTATCCTTGGGGATTGTCTTGTAGATGTGGTTTTGCCTTAAGAAATATTACAGAATAACAAGGCGTCCAGGTTGATGCGAGCGTGCTGAGCCTGGGTTGCGTGCAAGAGGGTGGATGTGCGTGGCAGAGGCTAGAAGGGCACGTGGTGATGAGGGAAAACGGATATTGAGGCGCTCTGAGCTTTTTGAGGGGAGGCCCTGTGGTCCAGGCACCATGCTGCCAAATCACTTGTCCTTTGAGGATCTAGAGAAGTGGTAATGCCTTAAAGGAGCATGCCCTTGGGTGCGTAAAGTATTTAAAATTGGATAGAACAGACCATTTCATGGGACATTTAAACCCCGGGTAAGGTGCAAGAGCTGGGTTGTGTCCCATGTGAGCCGTTCTTCTTCTTTGAAGGGAAGTTGGTTGGTAACAGGCTCACTGTCCTCTTCCTCCTCGCTTTCCACAGCCCTTGGGCTTAGCAGAAAAGAGGTTTCTTTGTTTCCTTAATGGTAAGACAAGATGGTCTCTTTTGAATGGCTGTTCATTGCGGATGGGTGGCGATAGCTGCTGTGATCCTCAGGGCTAAATGAAATTTGGCCACCTTCTCCTGGCAGGCAACCACCGGGAGCAAGAGCTCAGAGAGTGTGCCAGGACCAGGACCATGGGGCCCCATTTCTCCGTTGCAGGCACCGAAGAGGGGATCTACATCAAACAGCATCCCCTGAAATCCAGAGCCCAGGTGCAGCGGCTGGTGGGGCGTCCAGGGAGGTGGGGGGGACACAGGACTGGGATCGTGGCTGTGCCGTGTGGTACCCACAGCCGTACGAGCCTGGGAGCAGCCAGTTTGAGTGACGGATGGCAGTAGTGTGGGCTGCGGGTATTGTCCATCCAGGATGCAGTTACCCTCCAAAGCAGGGTAAGGACAGTCCCTTTTCCAGTTGGTAACAGGTACATACAGCAGTGAGAAATCTGGTTGGGTATGACTACTTTTGAATTTGTAAGAGGTCTATATGGCTGGGGGAAATGTGAATTAATGATCGTCTCGGAACCCTCCCCTCAAACCTTAACCTCAGAGTCTGCAAGAGAACAAACCCCAGGTGCCATAAACTCCATAGCAGCCAGAGGACATCTCGTGTTGTCAAACTCCAACACGTTTTAGTGCTTTGCTGGCTCTGGGCCTCGCTGAAGGAGCAGTTAGCACCTCTGCTTTCCTGCCAGCCTGGCTCCTCTTCCCTGCCTTTCTCACGGAGCCGGGGAATTGCTCTGTAATGAGGCAGCAGCCGCTGCCGGTGACATGAAACTGCTGGGAATAAGATAGCTTTCTGTGAGCCGCTCTGCCTTTGTGCCCAGGTTCTTCTTGAAGCAGCAGATAAATCTCCATCTCAGCACAGCGGCAGCGCTCGCAGAGCAGTGCCTGGGACATGAGTGAGTTGCTGCTGTCGGCACTGTGTTTACTGCACAGATAAAATATTTACAGCTCCATCTTTGGTGTGAGATGTGACTCTTCCAGTCCTCACGAAGGTCACTGGAAAGTCAGTAAAATTTATTGATGGTTTATAGCACTTTTGTGCCGGAAAACAAGGTTACAGTGTTATATGTCTACACATGGCAGGCAAGGAGGACTAGAGAGAGACGGGAGAGGGAAAGGAGAGCAGCCCAGTGTACAGCCTTGGCTTGGTCCCCCAAACCTGTGTGTTATTTTTAATTAAATGAGGTCCAAATAACAGAGCATGTGCAGGGCTCCTAACAGGCTGCAGCCCCACATGTCGGTAAAATGTTTGCTGTGCTAATGCTTATTCCTTCAGAGGGAGCTGGGGGGTTGTTTTGTGTTTATGACTGTGTGCGCACTGGTGTTTGTGTAGGGAAGTCATATTCTGCCATGGAAAGAGCAGTGATGCCATGTCTGCCTCTCACTTCTCATTAATTGTGATTTCTGTCAATAGCCTAGAATTAAGATTGCATTGTACCAGGCATGGTAGGAATATTTACCATGAAGGTGGCTTCTCCTTGGAGAATTGTGAGTCCTCTGGACATGTAGGGACCTTTCCTAGCAGGGCTGAGAGCAGCTGGGAGAGTCTTGAGGTGTCTGGTGTCTCTGCAGCCTGCTGTGGGGAGGGTGGGCTGTGCTCAGCCCCCTCTGAAACACCCTCTCTTCAGGCATCTTGCTTCCCTCTGGGCTGGTCCTGCACAGCAGAAACTCTCTGCTGCTTTATTCTTAGAATCATAGAATTGTTTAGGCTGGAAGTGACCTTAAAGCCTACCCAGTGCCACCCCCTGCCCTGGGCAGGGACACCTCCCACCAGACCAGGTTGCTCCAAGCCCCGTCCAGCCTGGCCTTGAACCCCTCCAGGGATGGGGCAGCCACAGCTTCTCTGGGCAACCTGGGCCAGGGGCTCACCCCCCTCACAGCAAAGAATTTCTTCCTAATATCTAACCTAAATCTCCCCTCTTCCAGTTTGAAGCCATTACCCCTTGTCTAACTGCTACATGCCTTCGCAAAAAGTCCTTCTCCAGCTTTCTGGTCGGCCCCCTTCGGATACTGGAAGGGGCTCTAAGGTCTCCCCGGAGCCTTCTCTTCTCCAGGCTGAACCCCCCCAGCTCTCTCAGCCTGTCCACACAGCAGAGGGGCTCCAGCCCTCCCAGCATCTCCGGGGCCTCCTCTGGGCCCATTCCCACAGGACGGTGTATTGCTTGTGCTGAGGACTCCAAAGCTGGAAGCAGTACTAGTTCTCTTGCTCTGAAAAGATAGGAGCAGATGGATGGACATTTGTGACTCCCTCTGTATGGACCTGCACATGCGAAGGGCAATGAGATCCCAAGGTGGCTTTTGGAAACCTTCTGTCAGGCATGATTTCCAGGAGCCCATGAAAATGACTTGGCAGCACACGCAAGATCTAACACCAGTTTCCGATGTCAGACATCAGCCCACAGAAAATGGGTTTAGTGTGTCTGTCTGCAGCGATGGAGAGGTCGGATTAGCTTTGCACTTACTGCGTTTCCATTCAGTGTCTCCTGTCCACCCGTCTATGACCAAGGCAAAATGCTCCGTGTGCTTTCCCTTTCAAATAAACGGAGAGGGATCAGAGACGCTTGTTGTCAAAAGCTACGTGTGGGAGAGGGCATGCAGTTCCAAAACTCTCCCAAAACAGAACAGCTCCCTTGGTTTTTTTCAAAATGATTGGCATTTCAGTGAGCTACAGTAAAAACACAGTATTTGGGGCTCTTGGTACCTCTTCTCATCAGGTTGTTTGAGACATCAGCAGCGAGCAGAGGAGAATTCCTTGAACTGCAGGAACAAACACGGATGTGGCTGGAATAGAGCAGGTGTTGGCCAGGCGAGGTTGCCGGTCAGGGCAGAGCAGCTGACGAGAGCAACAGACACGGAAACGTGTCTTTTTCTAAGCAAAACATGCTGTGTTCTAAAGCGAAACCTCCAAAAGCTCCAGTAATTCGGTTGCACGGCGGTGGTTCCGGACCATGCCGCAGTCTTTCTCCTTTGAGGACTATGAAGTGTTTATTTTTGAACCACGGCTTTTCATTTAACAAGGAAGGCTGGAAGTCAGATAAATGAGAAATATAGGAAGAAGCTGGGAATTAAGTGCTGCCTGTTTCTATCAGCTCCTGGTCCTGTTTAAAGCCTGATAATAGAAAGGCTTCTCTGTGATCTTATTACTAAGATGGTTTGAGTCTGAGCATGTCATAAACGCCAACCAGCTTGGCAGTTAATAACACCCATATGTACAGTAATGTGCCGTAGGAAAGTTAAGACTGGCCATGAGTTCCCATTGGGACGCGAGCATCTTACTGCAAATTCCCTCTGTCTTTTTTTTATTCTGACCTCACCCTAAAGAATGATCTGTTTGAAACCGAAGGCGTCTGTCTGATCTGCTACCAGGGAAAGGAAATCTTGAGAACATTTGACAAAGAACGCAGAGTTGAAATTAAATATCGTAATGATATAAAACAGTAAGCAGATCTGCTTGACAGCCTTGACAGCTATTTGTTATAGAAAACAGCGTTTATGATGTCAGTCCTATAAGGGAATGTGTTTGAATTAAAATAATTACAGCAGATAGTACAACAAAGACTCCCTGTAGTCAATCATCCTTCACAAATACACTGTACAAAATCTTCCCAATGACTGAAGGAAGCACAGGGACTAGAGCCTGGCAAATAAATACCAATAGGAAGCTGCACCGCAAACTCACGTGGCTGCTTCCAGTCATGAAACTTCCTTCTCTTTTCAACCCTAGGTGAGACAAATGAGGATTTTTAATTATTTTTGTATGTATATATATTTCTCCTTTCAGTTGTCACCTACTTCCAGATAGGGAATTGAAAATCTTTCTGGAAGGGATGCAGAGGCTCATTCAGGTTTGGAGTTATTTCTTGGGTTGCTTCTCTCTGCGTGTCCACTGTCGTTGCCTGGATCCATATTTTCAAGGAGATCACACTGGTGAGCTCTCTGCTAAAAAAAAAAATGCTGCGAAATATCTCGTCCTTAGTACCTGCACTCTGCATTCACCAGTGTGTTGTGGGCAGGGCTGGTAAGAACAAGCTATCATTAAGACTGCCTGACAGCTCTGTATTTTGAATGTAAAATCTTGGGCTGCAGTTGTACAGGCTCTGCTTCAGCTCTTATCAGGTGTACAGATTTGTTCTAGTCTTCAGCAAAATGGTTCAACTGCCTTCCAGGAGACTCGGTGAAAAAAAACTTTGCTCTACCCATTTAAAAAAAAACAAACAAACCCACTGTGGTGTCCAATGTCTCTGGAAAACTCCTGTCTGTCCACATCATAGAGCAGAGCCCCGAGCCTTGCCAAGAGAGGGGTGACCCTTCTGCTGGGGAGGCGCCTCTTATTCTCCCTTAAGAAACCCACTTGTAATTGCCGCTTTTCATAGCATAAAAATAATGTATTTCGCAAACTTAACAGAGAAATACTAGCGGCTGAAATCAGCGGAGATTTTGTCCTTGCCAAGCATGCTTGTGCTTTTGTGTCGCATTTTTAACTTAGTTTTCAGGTGCTCTGAGTATTAATGAATGTGTACGTGTTCCTAAAAGTAACACGTCAGTGGCTCTTTTGCTGATCGTTTGAGTCTAGTTTTATACAAAACCTTCTATTTTTCCCCTTCTAACTTTTGGGTTAGGTTGCATGTGAATTGCTTAGCAAGTTGTATAAAATGAGGCAGGGGAGGAACTTTTTTTTTCTGGGAATTTCGAGTGTTTTGCAGGTTTGCAACATTGGCCCGTTTGTCAGCACTTCGGAGCTCTTGCATAAAAGCAATTACAGGCATTTCTTTCTCTCCTCCTTTCTTTTGTTAGTTCTTGGTCAGCCCTTCCCACCAGCGTATTCATTGCAAATACGTGCTCTTGGCCGCCCAGCTGGTGTTTTCACAGGTGTGTTATGCCGGAGTGCAGAGTTGAAGAGAACAAATGCAGCAGAGTCCCAATGAAAGGAGCAGAGATAACATTGCACGGTTTTCCTTCTGCATTCCACGCCATTCCCATTCTTCCCAAGAAATGCTGTCCCTGCCTCTCTTGTCTCTGCCTGTCTCGTGCAAAATGTTCTCTTTATTGCTTAATCCTGCTATGGAGGTTTGGCAAATGAAGAGAGACACCCCCAACCCCTCCCAAAAAACAAAACAAAACAAAACCCCCCAAAACCCCAGTTGGTAGCCTTGTTTTCTCTGACTGCTTTAAAGTAAAGAGAGAGGGCTTCAAGTAGTGGCCTGGTGATCTTCCATGGCTTCTGAATCCCATCACAGTCCCAATGAAAATGTGTCGTATCCTGCCTTTTTCATCCCAGCAGCAGCTAGCGTGTCAAGATCAAGAGTGAACCCTCTTCTGCCCTCTGTGGCTGTGGTTCGTGACCTGGCACTACGCGCCCGGCAGCAAACCCACCGTCACACAGATTAGCTTTCTCCATGCGTTAGACCCCCGAGGCACCGGACCAGCCGACCAGAGAGCTTTATTGCACTTTTTTAATTTGCTGAGATCGGAACGAGCTTAGATGAGTAATTCTCAGGTTCTCCGCTCTCCTGCAGGTTGGCATCACTTTATCTCAGTATTGCTCTGTGCTGCACGGGAACCTGAGATACAGGTGAAGCGCTTCCCTGTGTTGGGTTGGAGTCTGAGAGATACAGGTGAAGCGCTTCCCCGTGTTGGGTTGGAGTCTGAGAGATACAGGTGAAGCCCTTCCCCGTGTTGGGTTGGAGGCTAAGGGACAGCGTGTCTCTGCCGACTGAAGGAGCGTGTTGTGCCTGGGTGTTATGGTGGGTTGAACTCTTGAGCCTCGGCATCTCTGGCCAGAGGCAATGCGTATTATTTCTGGCCTCGGGCCAAGAGCAAGCCTGGAAAAGTGATTCTGGAGGTCACTGTAGCCATCTGTACATGCCCTGTGTCTGGAGGTGCCGGTCCCAGCAAAGCAGAGTGCTCCTGTCCTTGTCTGCTCCGCCAGCAGCCTAAGAGATTCCTACAGCAGCGGTTGCATCAGGATGACCCAAGCCACCGGTAAATTCCTGCAGTGTGAATTTGCCCATTTGTATTGTTCTTCTGGCCTCGGCAGCCTCCTGTGGCAGCCTTTTCCAAAACTTATTACCTGCCGAGATGTTTCTTTAATCAAAATGAGGGAGCCTCTCCTTCTTTCAGCCCAGAATTTGCATGTGTGACACCTGCAGTGAGGGAGTTTTATTTAATCCCCTGGAAGCTGTGAAGGCAGGAAATCTGCATACCATCTCGGCTATGCAATAACCAGCAAACAGCTCGGTAACGGAGAAAGCTATTCCGCCTGGCTTTACATTTCTTGGCTCCAAATAGTTTCAGTGAAACCCTTGATGCTATTTGAACACTGGGTGGGTTGAGATTTTTTTTTTTTTTTTTCCTTGGTGCGTAGTTTAATTACAGCGAGGCTGTGCACTGACTCTCCATTAATAATACAGTGAATTTCAGCAGCAGATTAAATTTCTCTAAAGTAGTAAATTGCAAGGGAAAGTGGAGGAAAGTCATGGTTGAGGAAAATAAGTACATTATAGGTCCTTTATTAGATAGAAGCCCATGGCATCAGGCAGACGGGTTCTTACAAACACACATATGAGAAAAACAGGGACTGCATCAATCAGCTTATCAAAATCACTTAAAAGAAATGGGCTTCTGCTGAATGTGTGGAGTGCAATAAAACATCAGTGTAACACTGGGCGTATATTAACTGGCACAGAAAGATTATGACATGTCCATTACTGAGCTTCCTCTTCCTGCTGGCTGCAGAGAGGTCCAGATTCCTGCATAATGTGTTCCTCAATCTCCCCCACCTCCCCAAATTTATTTTATTACCCTTGTTATGAGCAGGCACACTATAAAATGACATTAGAGGCAGAACAGCCACATGAGAGATGCTGAGTCTGCCCTGAACATCAAATGTACTTCATAAGGGCTATGTAAATAGCCTGCTAATCTAGTGCCATCTGAGAACACAAAAGAAATGAAAAGTGGGTGAAAGCCCTGTGCAAGCACTTCTCCTTCCCGCTGGTCCTCTCCGTGCAGCGCCTTCCCCCTCCAGCACCTTCAAGGGGCCGGTCCTGCTGTGCCACCAGCCCCAGTGTTGGGTTAGCCTTGGCTTGGCCAACAGTTAGTAGTTGGGCAAATAAGAATGGACGTGATGGCAACCTCTAGCATGGACAGGTGAAGGTTCTCCTCATGAGCCATGGGGTCTCGGTGCATTAAAACTGATGTTAAAGCAGCGGGGTGCGACGTGTGTCCACACAGAGGCAGGAGGTGACCGAGAAGCTGAGACGCCCAGGGATGGAAGAACAGCTCAGGCTCTAAGCTCTGCCTCCTCACCTCAGTTTTACCTGGAGGTACCAGTGCTTCATGTATGAATAATACAGACTTTAAAATAGCTTTAGCCGTTTATGCCGCTATTGAAATGGAGAACCGTTTGCCCCAGTGGGGCTAAATGGGCTGTGTCAGTGGGGATATGGGGACACACAGCTCCAGAGGGCTTTGGATGGGCAGGCACACACGTGCCGGGTAGGTAGATACTAGAGGGTGTTTGTCTGTATGTATACATATATATATATATATGGCACCAGAAGACCATTTTAAAAGCCACTTCTTGGCCCCAGCAACTGCTCTTAAAATCAAATGAGAGATGAAGGAATTTTTCAACCCAAACCATAAGAGACCCTGGGGGGGGACACAGGATTATGGACACTTATAACTAATGCAAAATAAACAAGGCAAAATTATATGTAATTACTCCTAAAGTCATTTGCTTGTTTCAGTAATTGACCTGTGCATTCTTTAATCTTTAATGCTCCTTTAAAATTCAGCCTCAGGGACTCATAACATTTATTGACGTTTGTCATGGTTAAGGCTCTGGAGGAACTGGGCTTTATTAGAAGTCTTCAAAGAAATATCAATTTAGGGATAAGCAGCATTAATATTTTGTACACAACGTCATCTGCTTAGAAAGCTTTACTAGCTTTCTTTACATCTTATAAAAAGCAAGCGATGGCAAAACAGGGCAGTGCTGGGAGTGGCTCGGTAAAGAACCTGCTGCTGCTACTTTAGCAAATTTTATTAATAAAAATATGAGGTTATGTTTGAAAAATAAATAAACAAAAAGGTTGATGCAGGAGACACTGATGTGTCTGTTCATGGTGGCAAGAGAGATGTGTCCTGGGCTGGGTGGAAAGGGCATCAGCAGTGCAATTGAGGGAACTACTGTCTCTGCCACAGACTTGCTGTTGTGACCTTGTCACATGTCACCAGCCCGTGCTGGCGTTTTCCTTCTGCCGGAACGCTGTTTCCCTTTCTCTAGCAGTGGGGTTGAAGCTCATAAACCAGCTTCAAATGTTGCGGATCCCCCAGCTCAGAGGCACTGCACAAGTCTGAGCGCCCACCAGAGTTGGGGGGATTTTTTTTTTGTTGTTTCCCACTCAAGTTTTGCCGTTGGGGAACTTTGTGCAAAAAAAATCCCAACCAACCGGGGAGCACGCGCCGTGCAGCCTGACTGTTCGTACAGCTGTTACCCTTTCAGAAACCTGTTCGCTTTGGCATTCGTAACCTGGCAAAGGTATATATGTTGGGAGAGTGAAATTCCTTGCATATGGAAAGTTGGGAGGATATTGCAAATAGCTCTGAAACTTTGTGCCATTGCTCGTTACACAGGTACTGGCCTTCCCAGGCATCAGAGACCTGCTTTGTCAGATAATGGCTTGGGAGAAGCAGCCAGTTCATCCCCAAACCCCGTACGGTGCTGCCTGCGTGAGCTGGTGCCACTCCGGTGTTGAGTACCCGCATGGATTAATGGTGTGTCCGCAGCTCGTCGAAGTGTACTTTCTGCTGGGAGAGGCTGGGTTGTGCTGGAAAGTTTAGTGGTGAGAGGCACCTTCTACTTTGTCCTCGCAGCAGTGGGATCCAAGGTAGCTTGAACGTCAAGAGGAGGGGGTTTCACAGCTGTGAGCCAGCTGTCACGGCCTGAATAGGGATGGTTTCTGTCTTGTTAGTTGTCACAAGTAACAACAGGGAGGTGAGAAGTCAGGGTGCTTGTGGGGGTCGTGCTTGGCTCAGTCTTCATGAAGCGTCAGCTTTGCCGCTCGGTACAGCTGGACCGACCCAGGTGGGACCTGTAAAACCCGTCTCTTGCCCCGGCACCAGGATCGAGAGCCGCATTGCTACTGCAAGATGAGGGGCTGTTTCAATGCTGAGCTGGCCAAGGGGACACCGAAGGGAGGGAGGAGATGGAAGGTGTTACTCCGTAGGAGATGTGTAGTGCTGGGGCTTTACTGTAAGAGCAAATACCTCTTGCTGGAGGGTCTGTATCCAGAAAGAGTTTCATCTGAGCCTATCCTTTTGCTCTCTTGGTCCTTGGTACTCTGCTAGAGAGGAAGCTGCACCGCTTGGCTTCTTGCAGCCTTTTCTTCCTCCTCTTTTTCCTGCAGCATGAGGGATCTAGTTCGGAGATGAATGCACCTTACAGCAGTTTGCTAGTTTTTAGCAGCAGCTGACATTTGCGCTTCCCTGGCTGGACAAGGGAGACATGGGACATTTTCCAAGCAGCCACTTGGACTATTCCCCCCAGGAGCATATTTTGTCTTCTGCCCAGGGTTCCTGTGGATGCTTCTCGGCGGGCTGTATTCAGATGACAGCTCTGGGGGTACACGGGTGTCCCACCTTCCTAAGGCTCCCCCTTAGGCAAAGGCTCTTATCAAAAGGTTGTTTTGCTGTCCAGCCTAGGGTTGAGCTTTCCTCCAGCTTCTGCACAAAGGACCGTTTCTCCTTTTCCTTCCTAGGCTGAGTCAGGCCACTCTCAGGCTTTTGAGCTTGTTGTTGATTTGTCTTTTCCTCTTCCTCGGTCCCTTGGGTTCATTTCGTATTGAACCAGTGAAATTGCTATGGGGCCAATTGGAAACCCCTCTTACACTGAAAACGGGGCTTGACAAAGGGCGTTTCTGAGGAATTTGTCCTGCTTTTCTTTCAAGGTAAAAGAAAACAAGTATTTTTGTTAAAGAAACGAGTGTTTTAACGACCGCTATGGCTATGGAGCTGTTAGAGTAATGGACTTGTATTTAAATACTAGGGCCAGATTGGAAACCCTTGTGACTGAGTAGTCATTTTCAGAAATATTCGGGTTGCTGCCAGCAAGCCTTCTTGTGGGCGTAAGGTTTGGGGACATCAGCAGTGTTTTTAGAGAGCTTAAAACATGGTCTTTCTACAGCTATCCACGCCTCTCCACCTGGCGTGACAGCAGATAAGCTGCTATCAGCTGATGGTTTTGAAGTGAGGTATTCTTTTTGCCTGTAATGGAGATGGTTTTGCCCTGCCGGTGCCTCGGCGATGCCGTTGCTGTGCCAGAACAAGGTTTCCAGCAGAGTGGCGGAGTTGAGCTGCCTCTCGCATTAAGCACCGGAGATTTTATTAAATGGCAGAGGAGGGAGCTTGTGTAGAGGGGAGGTTCACCCCAGAGACATTACAGATTGTCTCATGCTATTTAAGTGGGCTAAAATTAGAGGGAAAGAAGCTGCAGCTAATTGGACTTGTGCATTAATCATAGTCTGCTGCTGGAGTACTTCACCCATTAGAATGTGTTAATTTGGTAATTACAAGGTGGGGGGGAGGTCTCTCTTTGTAATCCGAAGCCCTTCTTCATGCTTATTGCACATATCAGAAACAGGTACAGTGAGAGGATGGAGGCAGGATTATGGGGAGCGGGGGGCGGATCGAGCTGCCTATTACCACCTCCTACCACACATGTGAACAGGCAGTCTCCCCGGCTCCAGACACCTATAATTAAACTAGGTTGGATATTGGGAGCAGAAGGTCTTTCATTTTCAGTTAACAGGTAATTAATTGTATCTCAGTTTCTATTGTAACTTTCCCCCCCTCTCTTGTTATGAGAAATAACGCAAATATTCAGTGGTCTCCGGTGCTTGGGAAAGGAGGAGTTTCTCCTTGCTCTTCTTTTTCTGAGGTTACTCTGAAGTACGTGTTGGGGATCTCATGGCGGAACCTGGAGAACTGCTCCTGTCCCCAGTGCAGGTCTCAATTTGCGGGCATCGATCCTGCAGCCCAGAAGAAATAGTTTCCTTCCCTGTGCCATCCGCTGGGATGCCTTGCCGTTAACTGAGGTCTTGCTGCTGCCAGCCATCCTCCTGTCAGGTTTTGCTGGATTCAGAGATGCTTCATAAACCGGGGCAGATGCGAAAATAGAGAAGAGAATTAACAAGATGGGAAATGGGCAGAAAGCTCAGGCTGGAAAATGTAAGAGGCTAAATACTGAGACAGCCAGCGCAAAATATGGATTTTCAGAGGGGTGTAAAACACTAATGAGTAAAAACACTGAGATGTATGCGCTCTAATGAGAAGCAAATCAGACTGGAGCTTGCAAAGCAACACTGCCTCCAGCGCCTTTACTTTAGGAGGAGGCTCCGTTCCCAGCTCTCCCCTTAGAGATGCTCATTGAGGAAAAGCCCCTTCTTCACATGAGATCTCATTTTTTTTCTCTCTCCCTGTTCATTTCCCGGTTTACCTGCGGGGGTAACAACCTTTCAGGGTGGACGGTGTCCCCTCCGCTTTGAACCTGGGCAGGTTAATGTTTGCTGGAAGGACCCTGCCGTGCCGACAGAGCCCTGTACGAACTTCAGCGCCATTCCCAGCCTATTTCCTCGCAATTGCAGCCGCTCCGTAATCTTTGCAAAGGTCGCACCCGCCCGCTATGAGTGACTTGAGCTGTGATATATTTGTGGGCAGTCCCGGCAGTCGCAGGCAGCCCTCACAAACACCGACCTGAAACACTGACCTCAACCAACCACATCATTTTCCACTTGGGCACCTCCAGATTGGTTCTCCGGGTCTGCAGAACCAGAAGGCTAGTTTTGACTCCATCGCAATAATTTGCTGTCTCATTAGCACTAACTCCTTAAAGGGGCACCTTTAATGTTAGGAAGCCTAAAAATGTGACCTATATCTCCCTCCTCTGTTATATCTCCTTGCAAATTCCCTCCCGTTAGTCTGTGTACACTCTCATCCCTCCATAACCCCAAAAGATGAATAGTCGTGTGAGTAAAATAAAAAACCTGCCCAAAAACGCATCCAAATGCTCTGCCACAGCCAAATAAAAGCCTTTCAGAACATATTTGATTTACTAATGAAGAAATCGGTGGTAGAGGAACATGAAGGTGAGCTCAGCCGCCTTCTGAGGTCTGCTGGCTATTTGGTGTCACAGGTTGGGACCATCGAAGAGCATCTTCTTCCATCGCGTGAAATCCTTCAGGATAAACCGGCAGCAGGTACCAAGGACGGGAAGTGTGTTTGTACAATAGATTTTGGTTTTAAACATGTAGAGAGTTGCGACAAATGATAAGACAAGCAAAGGTGGTTAAAATAGCTCAGTCTTTCTAAAAAGTGGTTTACCTTTTCTGGAACTCATTAAGCCAACGCTGGAAGTTAGAACTGTGAGAAGGATCCTTCTAGTATTATAAAGTGTATGTGGGCTACAGAGTGTACCCATTGGAATAAAGTGATTACCACCCTCGTTAAGTGGATAAAGACCATTCACTGACTTCTATTTTGGGGATGACTGATGTGAAACCTTGTTCAACAAAATGGATGATTAAGGGATAATTTTATTGGAACAAATTTATAATGCGCAGTGACTTGGTGCGAAAGACACTTCCTCTGCGCAAGCCACTTTGCACATCCCGGCTCTGCTTCTGGATTTCATTAGCAACACCGCGTCCATCCTGGTAGGAGTGGGTCCTCGCCAGGCCTTCAAGTCGCTTGTTGGCAGGTGATAATCAAGTACTCTTAACTATGTGATGCTGGCTGTGGTCTTTGGCAGAAGCGACAGCCAGCTGTTTCAAAGCTGCTGTGAAAAAAGTTTGTCTTTCATGGTGACAAAGTCAAACTCAGCTAAATTCCAAGACTTCACCTTGCTCTTGCTGAAGCTGTGACTTTCTATCTCACTAGTAATGGAGCTGTTTCCAAATCTAGCTCTGTTCTTTCATTTATTTATGCACTGAAAACTTTTTTTTTTTTTCCAAAATTCCTCAGAAGTCTTCAGTTCTGAGAAATTGTTTTCAAATTTGAAAATTAAATTTTGGAATTCTGAATATTCATTTTGATGGTGTTATGCTTTTATTATATATCTCCATGTCTCTTTATTTCAAGACATGTCAAGCTGGCAGCTGTCTGTTACAGAAGGCATCATTTTTTACAGAAGACAATAGGTTGTTTTGATGAGTATTTCGTAGGTGCCATTGCTTGAAAAAATAGTAAATTAAAAAGTAGCATTTCGCCTACAATTTTGGTAGGTTAACCCTAGTCACAATAGACAAACTAATACACAATTATCATAAATAAGAGAATGAATACATGTCGTATTGACGTTTTGGGCTGTTCTAGAACAGAAGGCTTTACAAAATGCCATCTTTTCATGGGAAATCTGTCAGTAATATTTTTCAGTGATGGTTTTCCTTAGAAAACCTTCCTATTTTTGCTCGTCCTGTAATCCTGGAGGCAGTTTGTAATGCAGGTGAGCTTGTGGGGCACAGCAGAGCTGATCTCCAGTGCCTGTGTCTCAGAGGCTGGTGGTTGCTGCAGAGTTGTTTGTTGGTGTTGGGCAGTAGAGTTTTGTTGACATACCAGAACTCTTTACTTTTAGCAAAGAGGATGCTGCAATCACACAGATGAGGTTACACTGCAGGTCGCGCTCTGAACCCAGAGCTGTTACGAACCCAGCTGTGTGGGCTTTAGTTCTGGCGTTTCTGCAGATCAGTTCCTGACCTCAGCTCAACCGGTGGGACACACGGGCAGCCGTGTCGGCTGCGGTCATTGCTTGTGCCTTGAGCAAACAAATCCATAATGCGCCGTGGCCCAGGGGATCTGCATTTCTCACAGTTTCCCATCTAGCCTTCTTATCAAATGGAGGTGATATGGTTGCATGGGTTGTTTGCCATGACTTTATGGACAACCAGTGGTCCATGAACCACGGGTTAGGAAACTCTTCTGTAATGCCTTGGTCATGTTGTACTAGCTCCATGTGAAAGTGGCAGGTTTACCCTTGGCAACAAGTGGACATCTCCACTGGGCAGGTGTTAGAGAAGATGCATCCTTGTATGAGCTCTGTCAGCACCCTCATCACGGAATCACAGACTGGCAGGGGTTGGAAGGGACCTCTGGAGACCATCCAGTCCCACCCCCTGCCAGAGCAGGGTCACCCAGAGCAGGTGGCACAGGAACGCGTCCAGGCGGGTTTGGGATGTCTCCAGAGACGGAGACTCCACCACCTCTCTGGGCAGCCTGTGCCAGGGCTCTGCCCCCCTCACAGGAAAGAAGTTCCTCCTCGTGTTGAGGTGGAACTTCCTATGGTCAAGTTTGTGCCCATTCCCTCTTGTCCTGCCACTGGGCACCGCTCAAAAGAGACTGCCCTCGTCAGCATTTGCTCTTGTGGTTTGCCTTGTGGTCCAGTAGCCCACGTCCTGTTGCCCAGGGATGGAGATAGTCCACATGGATTAAATGGGATGACAGCACCGGGACAGAGGGAATTGCTCTCATTGCATGGACGTCCCACCAGCTCAGCTGCTCCCTCCCACGCTTTGGCAGTAGACACACCGGATGCCTCCAGCTCCTTCTGTATTCCCCTTACTGCAAGACATCAGGGCTGGTTTGGGGGACTTTTTTCCTTCCTCAGCGTGCCCTGGCATGGGCAAGGGGAAGGTGCGGTGTTGTAGCCAAGGCTCTGCCTGCCCCTGCAGAACAGCTCCAGGATTAATCCTGCCCTGTCTGTGGGGAAGACTGTGATGCCAGAGAGGCTGGTGGCTGAGCTGGGGAAATATTTGGTGTTGTCATTTTCCGGGAGGTCAAAGATTTGAACAAATGTAAACAAAATGACTTTTTTTTTTTTTTTTTCACATTGGTGTCCACAAGTTCTCAGCACAGAGGCTTAACTTAAATAAGTGTCTTGGGTTGAGTTTACAGCAAGACCAGGATTGTGATTGCATTAAAAAAGAAAACCCACTGTGACACTAAGAAATAGTAATAACTGCTCAAGAACTGTTTTGTGTGTTTGGGTTGTGTAGGTTGGTTTTTTTCTCCACCTAAGCTTTATTTAAATTCCATATTAAAAAGATGCATTTCAGGATGTTTTTAATCCAGACACTCAGCTGAGCTGACACACCGGTATGTGTGTGCATTTAGGTTTGGGTGTATGTGCTTTGCAGTGAGCTATTGGTATCTTTAGAGAAATGGCATTGGAAACCTGTTATGTTTTCAGCATTTTATGCAAACACATTGTCTTGCGCAGAATAGTATGTCCTAGAGCATAAATCTTCAGGAAGGCAGCACGTTCGTGGCTTCTTACTTCTAATGCGTCCTGATGCCGGGCAATGAGTTTGGGCCATTTGCATCTCTGAAAGCTTTCTCCGGGAGGTCATTGGTGTTCAGCTGGTGATGTTGGTTTTTTAGCTGCTCAGTGCTGGTGAATATACTCAGAGGGAGCGGAGGGATGTGCAATTGGACTGGATTTGAAGGCTGCGGTCTTTGTATTTGCACGGCAGTTTTCCAGGAACAGACCAGGTGGTTCCCGCATAAGCACCCTTAGGTCTTTAGGAGGCAGGTAGATATTGGACCCGATCTTTGGTAAGTGTGGAGCACAAACCTGTGCCGGTTCGCCTCACTTGGTCCATTATCTCCATTTTTTTGGTAGCTAAAATGAAGCAGAAAGACATTTTTTTTGCTCTGAGTGCTGCAGAAGGGAGCGCTGGCGCTGGAAATGCGCCGCCAAGTCCTGATTCTTCCCTCTTTCCTTTAATTGTGTCCTTCGAAAGCAGAGTCCTCTAGCGCTAAAGGAAGATGATGGCAAACTGCCTTGTTAACCTATTTTAAGTAAATCTGTATTGAGTTTCCTGCTGTGCCTAAGCGCTGGAAGTCCCAGTAGAGTTTTATATTTTATCCCTGCACTAGCTTTCTCTGGACTTTAATTCCCCACTTCCTTTCTCTCCTACCCCAAAAGAAATGCAAATTTAATTTCACAGGAAATAAGAATATACTTGAATAAGACGAATTTTTTTTTGCCAACGTCTTGGTGTCTCCCACTGGTTAGTAACTAATTTTGAGGGATCTAACATTTTGCCTTTCTTAAAACAAATTCTTTGCATACAGCAGCCTCCCACAGGCTCCTTTAGCACAGACAGGCAAAGCATTTTAGCAGGGAAAAGAATTTTGTATAGAAGAAAAGAGCAGCTCAGGCCACCTGTATGGTATTAGTAGGAGATGAGGGAAAAGATATTGCTGATTTTTATTAATAATTAATTTAATTTTCTATAGCCCTCTTATAAAAGTTCCTCAACAAATTTGCCGAGTGTATAATATATGTATCACTGAATTGTAGCTATTTCTGGAGTACTTCATCTGTTCCACTGTAGACACAGTGATGGTGTTTAATAGTTTAGGTCAGTAAGTCATTATGAAAGCCTCCACTGAAATAATACTCTTGAAATAATAATATTGGGTATGGACTGTATTTTTAAAGGTTGGGGTTTTTTTTTGCTTTTCTTCTTCATTACGATTTCCTACTTTCTTTCTCTTGTGATATGACATATGGGTTGTAGCGATAGCCATTGGACCTACAGGGAAAATTGAATGCGTATCTAACTTTCTCTAGAGGGGATTTAGCATGAGAAAATAATAGATGAGATTTATCAATAGTCTGCTAAAAAGTGCTCCAGTCCATATGTCCTTACCAAATAAAAATATCTCGGTAGAACATTATGGGAGATTTTTTTGTCTCACCGCAGAATTTGGCCCAGACACGTGAGCACTGGCCATGTTCTTCAGATGAATGTCAGAAAAATTGTAGTTATTTACGAGCTGTTCATTGACCTCCATTGTACGTTTTATCTGAAATATCCGACTTGGAGGAACACAAGCCTCCTCACCCCCACCCCGGCTCACCTCTGTGGTTGCCGGTGCCAGGCTTGGGAAGCCGGTGCCTGACCTCAGCCGCTGAGCGTGGCTCAGCCTGGCCCTGCTCGGCCAAGCCCCATCCGGCCACTCAGCCCCATCCTTACCCTTAGGCTCGCCTTCAGTTGCTTTGCTAATTCAGGACCTGAATTATCACCACCGTCCTGTAGCGACGCTTGGGTTTTTCATTTTTATTTTTAGCTTTTACTCACTAAACCTCCAACCTGGCTCGTCCCAGGGGATCTGGCAAAGCTCCCCCACTGGTGGTGTCGCTGGCAGAAAGGCCCGGGCAGCGGAGCAGGGTTGGGAAATAAAGTCTGATAGGCGAGAGCAGCAGCCCAGGGTGATGGGAGTGTGGCTAGGCAACAGCATGGGGAGCGGAGGAATGATCTCTCTTTGTCAGACAGCCGAGCTGTTAGAGGTTATGAGATTCTTTTATTGCACTAATTTGCAGTGCGATGTGCTGACATTCTCTCCCTGTTGCACAGAGAATATATAAATTATGCCTGCAGGACGATTAACTGTTTGTCCAGGCTAATTGTCAGTATTAAATCTTGCTCAGTCACAGTTTTAAAGCTTAATTTAAACTCTCTATCTTTAAGGAATCTGCACTCCCACTCCCGCTCCCACCACGGGGAAAAAAATAATAAAGATTTAATGGTTTAAGTCAGTTCCCTTTGTAAGAGCTAAAGTTATAATTGGGTGTGTGGATAGTGGAAGCATCTGCACACGATGAGCCTGTGGAGTTTTCCTTTTGCTTTGGCCGATAATGTTCATTTCAAATCCCATTGTCTTTGCTACCCTGTATTAATTTCTGAATTATGTATTATTGTTCTGAGACCCCAGAGCCACAGCTATTCCCCACATCTATTACTGCATAAATCTTTGCTGTGTGCTTAAAACAGCAATGATTCATCCTGAAAGACGGAGAGGAACACAAGCGCTAATGAAAAATCCCCCTCCCCAGGAAACGGGCAAAAAGCAGATGCGCAGACCTCGGAGGGCAGCTGGGGAGCGGAGGGCAGGCGGACCCGGCTGCAGCAACAGGCAGGAGAGGGATGGAGCCCACCATAGGTTTGCACACTCCATCCTCACACGCCGCGGGTCCTGGGATGCTGCGGCAGGGGAGATGATCCTGGCTGTATGGATGCTGCTCTGGGTAGGAGAAACTGCCGCTCTCGTGGCCGAGCCTGTGCCAAGGGACAGCCCTCCACGTGGAGAACATCCTTGTGGTGTCACAGGAGATGAAGGTCACTGGTCACGCTGACACAGACTTTCCATTTTCAATTACTTGTGTTTCCTTCTATTATCATTGTTAATTTATTCCCCTGTAAGAGAGACAGATGTATGCAGTTGGCCCTTCTCCTCCTAAAATTCGCAGGAGCAGTGCTGCGAGGTGCCTGTTTCTCTTTTCTGCTTGTCCCCGGACTTGGTTTTCTGAAGCTCTTTGCCAGCAGCATGGCTTTAGCTGGTGGTTGCCCTGTCCTTGTTGGGTCCAAAAGTACTGGCAGTATGCTGTCGCTGCACTCAAGCACTCCTTGGTACCCTCATTAGTTGCTTGTGGTGCAGTTCCAGCAAACAAAAGGGTGGCATCACACCTTGGCTTTAAAGTACGTAATTGCATTTTCCCTTGCCTTGGCTCAGCTTGCTGTCACCATCATCTGCCAAGAGCGTAGCAGTGACCCCACGGCTCGGGGACACCATCTCTCACTGGGGAGAGGTGGCTCAGAGCGACCCAACGGGACACGTGTCACCTTGGTACCATGGTACAATGGCCATCACTCCCGGCTTGGTGAGCAGCACTGAGGATGTGCTGACCTGCCCTGGCTTGTGCCAGCGCTGAAGAATGATGTGCCAGGAGGGAAGACAGAGAGATTTTCTTTCTTGCTGTGGTTGCAAGACATACGGTGCCATTGGAGAACTTGGGGGCTTAAGGCTTGAGCCATTCTGGGCTTTACTTGACCTCTTGCAAGACTTTAATAGGACTTGGCTTTCTAGAGAAGAAGCATGGGAGTGAAAGCGCTCCCCATGCTGTTAATCTCTGCTGAAGGATTTGTTAATCTACCGCAGGCCAAAGCCGAGCATGTTCTCGCTGGGTGAAAGGGGTCGAGTTTTTTTGACCTGGGGCAGGCGGTAATTGAAGAGAAGGCGGCCATGGGTGGAAATGAGCCCAGTGACGTAACCAGCCTGGTCCCTCTGTTCCGGGAAAATTACAGCAATGATAGCCAGGAGGGAGAGGCTCTTGCACCGAACAGCCCATATATCACAGCCTGCTTTTAATTTAGGGAGAACATTAGTAGCGGAGGATGAAGGTTGATCCAGCAGCTGGTTTGGAGGCTGATGCCTCGTGCAGCTCATCACCCCCGTGTTGCGCTGCGGGATGGGGATGAGAGGTGGGAGCACCGAGCGGGACACCAGCATCACCTCTCTGCTCCTCCCAGTGCTGGGGTGGTGGAGCAGGTTTGGGACACCCGCAGGTGTGGTCCAGGGGCTTGCGGGGGCTTTGGCTGGAGAGCGGGGAAAGGCGAGGGGGTGGGAACCCGCAGGAGACCTGGGAGCCGAGGAGAAAACGTTGCTCCGCTAATCCTGCTCCTTTTGACATCTCGTGGAGAAACAAAAGGGCTCGTGCTGTTCTTGAGCTCTGTTAGAGCTCCCTTTAATAGTGACAGCTTTTTCTCACTTCTCTTCTAAAACCCACAAAATTAGGGTGAGCGAAAGGTGGGGGGAGAAGGGGAGAGCAAGTTAGTCTGGGGGAGAAATGCCTGAGAAACACAGAAGCCTACAGGTGGGAGAGGAGAAATAGCAGACTAGAAAGCACGCGGGATGATAATTAGCCAGCTTGTCTGCGTGATGGCAAAGTATTGCCGACGTGACGAGAGAATGTGAAACCTTGGCCTGGTTTGCCGAGAGAGGGAAGCGAAGGAGGCTTTGCAGGGATGTGGACGGTGCGATGCAGGCAGCGTATCCTCTCTGTCTCTGCCCCGCCACCCGGCAGAGCTCTGCTGGGAGCAGAGGTACAAGGGCTTGCTGTCCGTCCCTGGGGATGGGCAGGACATGAATTGGAGGATTCATGGGTTTGGGAGCTTGGGGTGATATTATTATTAATTTATCGTGTATATTTTTATATTAATAGTAATGTTAATAATAATAATAATTTGCTTTACCACATCTGTAACATTAGAGCAGCCACCTCAGGCCCCATTTCCTTCCATGGTGTGTGTCCAACTCCCGCCTCCAGGTCTGTCACCACCTTGGTATTTAGATGCGCAAGAGATTCTTTTGGGCAAATCACCTCTGTTATTGCAAAGGGGAGACGGGCACATGTTTTGCACGTGCATTTGAGCCGCCCATTTTAAATTTGAGCATTTCTATCAAACCAGCAAAATGGGAAGCCCCGTATGGGAGAGGCTGCCAAGGGCTGCCAAGAGCAGGACCAAGGCTCCTTGTGAGGAGCAGATCTTGACAATAAGAACTTTCTGCCTAATCCCAGCACCCAGTAGCTGGTTTATGCCCTAAAAAAGATTATTCTTATTTCGCCCTTTTGTCCCAGTGATCATCAAAGCAAATATTCCCACTCTCCATTGAAAATATCTCATTCCTTCTTTGTGACTCCTGTCTTGTGTCAGCCAGGTGTTCAGGTGTAAAAAAGACGAGATGGGGCAGCAGTAATGGCAGGGCTTCAGGTCTGTCTGAAATCCCTGGTTGCCTCCGCAGGTTTGCATAATAAGAGAGTATAAACACAGGGAAGGCAATCCCATGCTCCTGCCAGCTCGTGATTTTGGGTACCGTTCCCATAGTCTGTCTTGTCTCCCCTCTGATGGGGGAGAGGAGAAGTGAGGGTTTGGCTCTAGGTACGATTTATTTGTAAGCAGGGGGTAATATAAAGTACTTAAAACCATGAATGCAACGTGGGGGGAGGAAAAAAAAATATAAATACCTCTCCTAGGAGAAGAACAAAGGACAGGGGCTGAAATACCTGGGATCAGCAGCCCATGCTGGGGGAGAGCGCGCAGGGGGAGGGCTGCTCCGGTTAGGCAGGGAAGATGCTGTCTTTAGCATATGCTCTGCATATTTTACTGCCAGAGAAGATGTGGCGATGATTTAATATGCAAAGGTAGATATGGCATTGATATGCATCCACACTGCATAACATGTGCATACATATTTCAGAGGTGGTACAAGAAAGTGCATCGCTGAAGGCAAGCATTTATCAGGCTTGCGGTCAGACGTTTGAGACCTTCACAGCCTTAGGAGAGAATCCTGCAGGAGGAGAAACAATAACACGTCTTGATTATTAGTAGCAGCGTTTTAAATACGAAATTGTCGAGATGCTGGGGAGCAGGGAGAGCAGCGAGCGCTTAAGACACGTTGAGTGATGTGATGGAGGAGCAGCCGCGCGGGTAAACAAAGGCTGCGGAAGGCGAGATGGAGCGAGGCACCCGAAAGAGGAAATCGTTCACCTGCGGCCGGTGCTTTCCTCTCCTTAGCGCGTTTGTGCTCGAGCCCCAGCAAATGAGAGGAGCCTGTCTGACAGCTCTGCTGCCGGGGTGGGTTTGTGTTGTGTTTTATTCTGGGAATGGAGCTCAGCTGCTCAGGAAGAGGGAGGTTTGACACACAAGATTGAGCGGGGACACTGCCCTGCCACCCACACCGCTCACCTGGGGCCGCCCGCCTGCCTCCATCAGTTATATATATAGATTTTTTATATAT
>VYZM01021919.1:420388-442826 GCA_013398915.1 Dromas ardeola | reverse complement strand
TTTGCATTAGAAACATGCAGTTCTGAATTGCTCGGTTCAAGCGCTCGCAGCCAAACGTGCTGCTGGAAACAAAACCGTGTCTTGTCTGAAAAGCTGTCGCAGCCTGAAAGTGAATGTCCTAAAATCAGGATGGAGGGAGAGTTTGAAACGGCCTGAGTCTGAATCCTGCTAGTAGTGAGCCTGGCTTTAAATAAAGCCAGTATTTAAATAAAAAGAAAAAAAACCAACAAACAGCCACCCTTCAAGGCAGCATCTTTTCCATGTTTTACTGGTCCCAGGACAGTTTCCACAGCCCAGAGCAGCGCATGGGCAGCCAGGGCACAGCTCTCCCTGGCACACATTGAAAGCTGCCCTTACCGTGCCCTTAAAACCCATTTTTCCTACGACGGTGCCAAGAACACGCGTTTCCTCGACGCGCAGAGAAATGCTCGCTCTTTCTAGCTCTGCTGAAGCCACTTAAAATCTGTTTTCGGAGCGTCTCGTTTCATTCCTTGCTGCGCAGTGCTCGGCTCTGGGGTGCCTTTGCTGGCAATAATTCAGTATTTCTCCAGCACTTTGTGTTTGAGGGCCTTGAAATAGGTTGAAAATAAGGACTCGGTGAAAACCCCACCACAGTGCAGCTTCAAGCTGCGAGTCCCGGGTGTGCTTATAGCATTGGGCTAAGGGAAGGAGAAGCGGTGTGTATTGACAGCATATGGGTTTAATAAAGAGCTTGCTAAAAACAAAGCAGGAATTTATGGTACTTTGGAAAACTTCAGACAACTCGCAAAAAATCAGTGTTTGTGTGCCCTTTGGACAACAAGCGTCCGTGGCCATTTGTAGGAGGAGCTTCTCACTTAGATGTGAGTAAATCAATGGAGAGGTCACTCTGGGCTGAGGGCACCTCCTCTCCTCTTGTTTTGGTTTCAGCTTCTGTTCTGGGACTAATTTGTCCGTAATCCTTCCCTCTCCTTCGTGCTATTTTCTTCCAGAAAAAAAAAAATCTTGCAGCTGAGTAGGAGGAATTGGGCCCTTTGCAAGCTGCTTCGCTGGAGCTGGGTCACATCCAGCCGTCTCTGAGGTCCTTCTGCATGAACATACCCAAAATATTTTGGAAAAGGTTCCTGGAATTTGGCAGGAGCTGGCTTTTGTGGAAGAGCCTTGGCTTTTGCTAGCCTAAGTTTGAAGCCTTTGGAAAAATCACAATTCACATGACTTTCTTGAAGTCCCTTGGCCAAACTTTTCTCTGATGGAGACTCGTTATGTGCTGTCCTCTTTTTCGGCTGGAGTTGCTGGGCTCTGATTTGGGGTTGAAGCTGGCAGGACATGTCCCTCGAACACATGCACTGTTGTCTAATCCTACTACATAGCTGGAAAAAAACCCCAAGTATCCTCATCCCAAATCCCTGATGCGTTTCTCTCCTAAGTCTTTGTTCCCTTTCTGTAAAAATAAGGGCTACGGTATTAATACTGCCTGTTGTGGCGTATAATAAATTCATTCATATTTCTGAAGCACTAAGTAGTGTAGTTGTAATGCTGTGGGCAGGCCTGTGAAAAATGAGTAATTCCGTCTTCAAAGCAGGGTTGATTCGTGTGAAGGCCTGAGTTTGCCCGTTACAAAGAGGGGAAAACAAAATACTGAAGAGCTACTCATTAAGCGAGCAACCCCGCTCCGCGCAGCAGCAGGGCTGCGGCGTCCTGCGTGTCCCTGGAGTAAAACATAACCCATATCGCAAGGCAGCCAGCCCCAGAATACCTAAAAAATCTCATTTCTGAGTGCTTGCATTCACACCCCTATGTTTATCTTGTTCCTTGCAACACCTAAGGGTAAAAATTGTGAATAAAACAGGCAGTTGGTGGTAGTTTTTAACATTTGGGTGCATTTGCTTGGGCTGCATGGAGCTGGTTTTCTGCAGGCTCTCGAGCAGTGGGAAATTGCTGGCAGAAGTGAATTTTTCAGCCCGGCAGAAGTGGGTTTTTCAGCCCGGCAGAAGCGAACTCGCAGGATCGGCTCCTGGGAGCATCGGGGCTGCCCGCGCTCCTGCCCCAGCGCGGCAGCACCGCTCGGAATGGCAGCGTGTGTCACTCGTCCCCGGGGAGGAGAAGAGGGAAAGGGAAGTTGGGAAGAGATTCGGTTACGATACGGTGTGACCGACCGCTGCTGAGAAACACCGGGAACCTGGCGGCTGTGGATGAATAGCCCACAGCCAGAAAAAAAAGGGTTTGTGGGGGGAAATCATTGCGGACATTTATTACTATAAAGTATTTGCTCCACTTTAACATGTGTATGTATGTGGGGATGTGTGTGCATGGGGGGGTTACATTGACACCATCACACAGGCCACAACTGAGTTGTATTTTCGAGTCCTTTGGTGTAACTCATTAGGGTATTTTTCTTGCCTTCTAGATCTAATCACAGCCAGCAATGCAGGTTGAAGCATTTCAAGTGGTTTTTGTTTTTTTTTTCTTTCTTTCGTCTTATCCGGCTGCCCTTTTACCGTTGTTATTGAACGCCGGGGCTCATGTTGATTTGCATGCCATTTTGCTTTTGATCTCCATGGCAACCGCTACCAAATGGCCTGAGAATAATAGAGGTGCTTTTTGGAGCTGTAAGCAGGCTCTGTGCAGAGCGCTGACGCCGGAGGTTTGCACCAAAATAAATAAATAAATTTAAAAAAAATGAAAATGAAGACGGCTATTGTAGCAAGGAGCCTCACGAGCCGGGCAGCGCGGTCCCCTCTCCCTGTCCGTCTCTGGTCATTCCATATGACAGATGGTTTTGACAGCCACTTAAAAGAAATAAATACCCGGGGAGAGGGATGTAGGGAGGGAGGAAGGAGCTCGGCAGCGGCTCCTGGCACAAGGCTGGCAGATGAGGCTGTTGTTTGGGACCGAATCAGTGTGCATATTGTAGGCAAGAGGGATGTTGGAAAAAAGATTGTCTGCGCCTTTCGAATAGTTTATGGCAGTGCCGTGCACCCCCCGAGCCCCTCTGGGCATGCCCGGTCCTCGCCTGGCTCTGTCCCAGTGGCAGCAGGAGAAGTTTGGGATCGCTTTCGTGCTCTCCTGTTCTGGGATATTTTCTGCTTCTTTGACCCGTTTTAGCAAGTCGCAGAGTTTGTCAGCGAGATCAGGATCTTGCTGGGCTGGGAAACGGGGCATCGAGCTGTGCGGTCTTGGGGAAACCCTTTATTTTCTCTCCTCCGTTAGACCCTGAGCCCGCCGTGCGGGTGGGCAGGTCGGGGATGGCCCATGGGAGAGAGCAGCCTCCAGCTCTGCCACCGCGCTTGCCCAGCGCCGCAGCACCCGGCCCACGCTCTCTCCAGACCCTGGAATGTCAGCAATAATAAAATCCTTCTCCTTATAGACCTGACCTAACACTTGTCAGCAAGGCACAACTGCTGGGTGTTGGTGTGTGAGGTCCTGTCTCGGTTTCACCCACGTTTTAAGGATGCTGATCGGAATGCCCTCCCCTGTCATGCCTCCTTTCCAACCCTGTTAGCGTTCAGAGGTGGCGTCGCGTCGTGGCACGGGAGGATTTGTACCCATTTCTTCAGGTTCTTGGGCAGGACCCAGCATCAACAAACCTCAGGGCAGAAACTCGGCGAGGCGCAGGAAACGAGGGAGCTGTAGGGCTTCGGGGCTGCGTTAGATCGCTCCAAAGCACGGCTTAAATTCAGGTTTGCAATTTCCTCCCTGCCACCTCCTCTGCCATAAGCCCCGTTGCCTGCCGCAGCCTCTTCGTCAAAACCGGAGCCGGGCTCATTTTATGAGCACTGGGCAGGCCACAGCGTCCAAGGCTCTGGGGGAAAGAGTGAGGGGCGAGCGGATGGACATAGGGAGGGGTAAGCACGGCCGCAAGGATCGACACGACAAAAGTTGGAGATCGTTTTGCTCAAAACCCGCTCCAACCTCCTTGTCTTGCTGCTGTCAAGCAGCTTGCGTGAACGGCAGAGCCCCGGCTGCTGCCGACAGAGGAGCTGCTGGAGGAGCCTGGCTTGGAGGATGCTGGAGGAGAAACAGCCCCTGGAGCAGCTTCCAGCTCCTGCAAGGTGACTTCCAGTCTTTCCAGAGCGTGCTGCTGGGATTCGGCACGGCAGAAGGTGGCCGAGGTCTCTTTCCATCAAAGGCAGCAAACCGCACAGCCGGGTGCCAGCCAAGGTGGCACGTCCCCGCCGCAGGAACACGGGAGCTGCAGGGTGGCCCGGGAGCCGCTGTGCCAGCCAGTCCCCCCTGCTCCTCCCTCCTCAATTAACACAGCCACCATAACTTTGTTATCCTGGGCATGAAATAAGGCTAATGAATCATGTCGCACTTTGAAGCCACGTTAGATCTGGAATTTGACACAAGCCTTTACATCTCTGTCACTCCGCCCCCTCCGCTCCCCCCAAACCCAGGCAGGCCATCTCACTGTTTACCTGTCAGTCAGCAGAGGAATTTGCATGTTAGTTAAGCTGTTAGCATGAGTAATTACTGAGTGGGTCAGTGACTCCTCCCAGCAAGCCGGTCTGAAATGCTTTGCCTAGCAAGCGACGTCTCTATCGCTGGAGGACTGGCAGCTCGCAGTTGGGGAAATGAATGCAAAAGATGACTCAGGGCTAATTGCACGCTTTCACTATCGCTTGGGTGTACGCTACGGGCTTAATTAGAAAACAGATTGGTCCCTCAAAGTGTGGATGGAAAGCTGGAAGATCAGTGTGTCTGGGACAGGGGTGGAGGGAGAGGGCGAAGGGGAGCCTTGCCCCTTGGCAGCGGGGTGACCCGCAGCGGTGAGCTGCAGGGAGCGAGGTGGGACATCTACAAAGAGGGGCAACAGTCTGCCTCCAAGCTTTTGTTTTCCACCAGCAACGAGCAGGAGAAATCAAGTGGCTCTTTGCCACCTTCTCCAGTAGGAAGGGCCATCCCTGCCTGAGCAGGGACCTGCAGATGTCATGGTGTCCATAGAGCTCACCTGCAGTGGCTTATTTCCGGAATCTTTCTTAGGATTCACCGTCCCCCAGACTATCTTGCCACCTTTAGTGCATCACTCTTCTCCGTATCTCTGTTAGAAAGGGGGTGCTGTTCCCAAAGAGAGTGGGTGACACATCACAACATCAGTTGACATTACGGAGGTGGACATCACAGGAGAGGAGTGGGTGGGTGACCCTGTCTCAGCCATGATGGAACTGCTGGAAGATATTTTTTTTCCGAACACCCATGTGTCATTGCACCGGTGAAACCCCAGAAGAGCCTGTGACCTATTCTGGAGCATCTCGGTCCACGCCAAGGTGCATCTGATTGTCAACCATTTGAAATTGCAGGTTTGTCCTGGAGAACATCAATCCCCATCTCCCTGGAGTTCACATTAGCAGAGCGGGCAGGGAAACTTTGGTTCTTGACGCCGTCTCCTGCTGCCGATGTGCAGAGGAGGCATCTCAGCAGCAGAATAAATTCTCAGGTCATCCTGGGATCAAAAGGGAATGATAAAAACTAATTGGGGAGGAAACTGCCCCGGTGACCGGCAGTGGGAAAACAGCAGGTGGGACTCCAGAAGTGGAAATGTTGTGTGGAAGTTTCCCATTGCGGGAGATGTTGTGTGAGTTTGTGATGGGGCTGGGCTGGAGAAGGACCACGGGTAACTGAGCTGTAAGAGCCACATCCCGCAGCCGCACATAGGGTCTAGCACCGGCTGGAGGAGCTTTGCACAAATGCCAGCAATATGTCACAAGGAAAAATTTGTTCCCCTTCTTTTCAAGTTTGTGTTGTTTTGGCATAGTCAAAAAACATGTTGGTTTTTTTTGGTTTTGTTCTTTTTTCCAGAAATATCCCTTTGACTTTTCAGTGAAAATAGTGTGCAAAAATGGTATGAAACAGAACATAATTTTAGAAACTTGTGACATTTTGTGATTGTTAACTTCACAGAGAGCCACCGAATATTTTTTTAATATATATTTGTATCAGGACAGTGCACTGAGCAACCTCTGGGTTATCACAGTATGGCCTAAAACTAGCTATTTTATTAATGTTATTGTTCAGTCGTTTATGGGATGCTGGTGTTTAGTACGACTTGAAATATCTGCGTCTCTAGGTCACGTTTTCTCAGCTGTGCTACAGCGAGTTTGGTGTTTTCTTTCATTCCACTGAATTTTCATGTTTTCTTTCACCTGCAAGTTTTCATTACGTCATAAATGGGAATTGCTGTGAATTAGATAATGTTTTAATCAGGGCTGAGTAACAGATGATCTGACCGATTTAAAAATAAAAATACTACAGGGTTTCAAGTCTTACCTTGTAACGTGTCATTAAACCATACCGCTTGCTGCCACTACTTAAATGCTAAGTACTAATGTAAAATTGTAATAGAAGAATGGTAAAATATATTTTAAAAAAATCTCGCCTCAAAATTTGAACTCTTTTGATAGTTTTGTTAAACTAAGGATTTTTCAGAGGGAATGTTTTGTAGGATTTTTTTTTTTCAACTATTGAATGGGTTCAGATTCCAATTTTTTTCCAAACATCAGCACTCGGTGTAAACCACAAACCCGGTGTTTTGACTGGCTTTGGTGTTGACTGTACTTACCAGAAGCCCATGCAGCAAAGTCCATCCCTTTCACAATTCGCGGTGGCTACAGAATAAATCTTTTTTAAGGTAATGTTTGTTCTGAGCATAAATCGCAGTTGTTTGGAATGCTTAAACTTTCAAAAGGACCTGCTCTAAAAGCCCAATTTTTAAACAATTGGATCGTGAGTGTAATATGAATGTAGTTAAGATGATAAATGCAGCTAATTTTCTCCCTCTATTAGCCCCTTTCACATGCTACTTACAAATGCCAGTCAAACTCGGCAATCCTTTCATTTTATTATGCAGTGACGAGGCGGTTGGATTAAAAATACATGATGGCATTTTCTAACTTGGATTTATAAGTACCACTACCGTATCTAATTTTGGGCTGACATTTGCTAGGCGCAGGGGGAAGCGTGGTTTGTTGGTGCGCGCTGGGGGAGAGCTGCCTTCTCCTCGGGGGGCCACCGCAGAGTCTCCCTGCAGGACCCTGCCTGAGTCGCTTCATCTTCCCGGCCCCCGGTGCGGCGGCAGGGATGGGACGAGGCCTCTCTAATCGCTGCCCACGGAGCAATTAAAGCCACTTCTGCAGGAGGTGCGGCATGTTGTTGTTGTGGGGCTTGTCCCGCTGTTCCCTGGTCTCGCGGTGAATCCTGCTCAGCTGTTACCCTGATATCGCAAGAAGCTTAATTTCTTGGGCATCCTCTCCAATACGTGTTCTCAACCTTATCTTAGGACAGCAGTTCTCATCTGCTCATCTAATCTCCAAGGCCATCTCTCTCGGCCGATCCTTCCAGCTGGAGATGTTTCCCTTTTTGATCTGAAGTGGTACGGAATGTTGTATGGGTTGTATGTATGAGGCTGTATCCAGCCTTTCTGGTGGCCACAGCAGATCTTACCCTCCCCAGAAGCTCCATCCTTCACCCATCTCTTCTTCGTCATCCTGAAGCTGTATTTCTCCAAGGTCTGTCTTGGTGTAGCATCATCCAGGTGCCGAATGTTAACAAAAGCCCAGCTGTGGGGGGATTTCTGGTGTGTTGGTCTGCTTTTTCTTTTTCGTCTTCCTCTCCGTCTTGCCTTCCCTTATTATTATTATTTATTATTATTATTGTTGTTGTTGTTGTTGTTATTAGTATTATTTATTATTATTTCCATGCAAGCGAGGCACTTGCTATTCGGGGTTCATCCAATTACAGTTAGGTCTGTGACTCGGGTCCCAGAGGTGAAACGCCCTGTGTCCAAGCCATCAGCTCTCCAGATCAGCTATTGTTTCTTTAAACGAAAGGGACACTAAAGTCCAATTATCGCAATAGAATGGGCTGCTTCTTTAAACTGAAGAATTTGACTCAGCTCAAGGGATATTTGTGATTGCCTCTGGCTTCCCTGGAGCTAAAAAATTATATGCTTTCCCTCTTCACTAAATTAAAACATAGTTGGATTGGTAGTGGGACTGAAGGAAGTCCCTGCCTGAAACCCCAAGTGTCAGCCTGCTTTGCAAACTGTAAGCTAGTAATTGGTTTGGAAATACTGAGTGAATAGGTAAAAAGGCTTCTGAGCGATTTGAGCTGGATAATACAGACTGCCTGGAACAGCGGGGTTTGGCTTTCTTGCAAGATTTTGCAGCGTTGAGTTGTTAATTTCAGATTTTGATACATAAACACAATTAACATTTGTACTCTGTAAACACTAGATATAATTCTGTTTCAATTGCACCTTATCCTCATTTAAGTTCTCATTAAGCAATTCCTTTGTTTCTCAAATGTCAGACTCGAGCCGTGGGTCTGCCGTTCTCTCCTCTCACAACCTCCAAAACACCTCTTGCTGGCATCTAGGCTGGGACAGGGCAAAACTTGAAGGGAGAGTCCTTGTCATAGCTGAGAGGAGCTGCAGTGCTCATGGTGGGGTGATCACACTGGGGCCCAGGAAGCCCACCCCGTGTCTGCAGAGAGCTGGTGGTGGTGGGATCCCAGCTGGTGGTGGTGGGATCCCAGCTGGTGGTGGTGGGATCCCAGCTGGTCTCTGTCAGCAGCTGATGGTGAGCATCCATGGTCCTACAAATCTTGCTGTACACGTTTCCATGTGCACAACGATGAGGATATGGTTCTTTGAGCAACATCTATTTAAAACAAACAAAACCACCGTTATGAAAATGTTTGATCCCTGGCGTACTGGTAGAGCTCAAGCACCAGACTCCTGCTTGCAGCCAAGGGCAGGGGCATTTAGAAAAGGGGCAAGTTATCTGTGTGACCCCCTCTGGTTGGGCGTTTATGAAGCCAGGGCCAAAATAAAGGCTGGTCTCCTGCAAGTGGTGTTGATGGAGCCTTGTCTTTCCAGGAGTGAGTGTCTGGTGTGTGGTCACTGAAGTATATATTCAAAAATCATAATCCTACGGACAAACCAAAGTCATGGGGCCTATGATTTGGGAATATGATAAGGGACTGTAGGAAACGTGTTATCAGAAATGATGCTAAGCAATGCTTTGGGAGTCGCCTTTGAGAAAGGTGCAGCTGAGTCATTGCAGTCGTCTGGGCAAAAACCTGCCCATCCTCCAGAAAGCTCCAGGGCACCTTTCCCTCTGCTCAGGGCTCTCGCTTGGCTTAAGACATGGGCATATTTCATCCATGTCCGGCCAAGGTATGGGGGTTGGCTCCCAGAGCTGTATCATGAAACTGAAGTCTCAGAAGCTGTTTTAGATGCCTACAGAGACATGAAGGAAAGCTCTACATCCTGGTCTGCGAGACCTTGCACAGGAATGTTTCCACATGGAGTCTGAAACTTTTGCTCAGAGGGTTAAATGGCACCATTCATCTTAGCTGAAAAACCTGTTTCCCTGGAGAGGTCCTTCCCTACTTCAGCTCAGCTTTGAACACTACCCCACCATGGCCTAGCTCAGGTGGCATCATCAGGTGATTTGGGGAATAGAAGAGCTGGATTGACTTCCCCCCCAGTGCCGATGGTCTCTGCCTCATCCCCAACTGGGAGAGTCCCCCAAAGGGCAGAGGAAGATGCTTCAGGCAGGGCCAACACACTGGTTTGCAAATCCACTAGAGAGCAGGCGTGGAGAGCCCCACCGGCCGCAGTGCCGTGTCCTGCAAACACCCGGCTGCTCCAGGGCGCCCGGCGCCGCACCGAGCCTCTGGCTCATTGTACCATTTACTGAGGTTATAACATAATAGCTATGCAAAATAGTGTCTCCTTTTCTCTTTTTTTTTCTCTTTCGTAAGTGAAAGTAAGTCTTCCAAGCCAAGGTTAACAATATATATTTATGAGTTGTAGCCAGCTGCTTCTATGTTTGCACATGTGTTTGTTAATGAAGAGTAACCTAAGGGTCAGGTTATTATGTAAATAACCATTGTCAAGGGTAAAGGTGAAGAACCCAGTAATGAGTTGTGTCTCTCTGTCTCTCTCACGAGCCACTAATGAATATTGGATATTGCCATTTGCAGGGCTTTTTACCCTCATTTTATGAGGGGGGTGAGGGGCAGGGGTGGCAGGAGAGGAAAGAGAAAGAAGTAAATTTGTAATTAAGCCGAGACAAGTTCTTTTTGCCCCTCTCCCCAAAACAGCTAAAGCGAGTTATTTCTTCTGTAGGAATTGCACGTGTGTGTGTATATATATGTATATATTTGCACATATATAGAGATGTAAAACTGGCCTGGCCTGTGTTTGGGCAAAAATCTCCTTCCATCACCGGCTCCAGGCTGCATCATTTCTTTTGAGCCGCTGCAGCTCTCACTTTAGAAGATGCCCACAAATCAACAGTCTGCATCTTTGCAGATAATACTTAACTGAGGCAAAGCCAGCAAGCCATCGAACAGACTTTCCATTAGGAAGGTTAACAGCAAACCTGCCTGCACAGGATTACTGACAGAGTGTGAACAGAAGGTGCAGTCTCATTGCATATGCTTTTAATATCATGCCACAGCCAGGGAAGCCTTTGGCTTGCAGACACCTGACATCCGGCGCTGCTGTTAGGGTAAGAGTGCAAATAGGAGCGGAGAGTCTTTCTCGCTTCCCTGTGAAAGCACAGATGCCAAGGTAGCATAACACTGATTTTATTATCCGCTGTGCAGGGTACGGCCAAACAGACTCGCTCTGGGAAGTTAATAAGAGCCTTGCCCAAAAGCGATGTATCCCTGCAAGCCTCTGTTCCCCAAATTTTAAATTATAGGTGATTACTGCCTGCCTCTAACACATTGAGTCAAAGGATTTGATCTGCATGGTCCGGGGTAGGGATTATCTTTACTCTGTGCTTTGTGCGTAGCCAGAGAAGGGTCCCCCCTGCCCATGGCTGTACGCAGTGTGATCGCCACTGCATCCCGAGCACATCGCTGCCCTTGGAGAGAGGGACTGGGCACATCCCTGCCCTTGCAGAGGGACTGGGCACTTGACTGCCCTTGGAGAGAGGGACCAGGCGCATCCCTGCCCTTGCAGGGATGTTCAGAGGGACCGGGCATGTGACTGCCCTTGCAGAGAGGGAGCAGGGCGCCCAAAGCCAGAGTCACGAAGCAGATTTGCACATTATGTGCATATCTCCCACAAACTCTGCTGGGACCTGGGAGCCAGGCTGCTTATCTGGGCAAATCCCAGTGGGTTCCTCTCTTTCCTCCAGGCATCCTTTGACTCACAACTACTTGCTTAAACCTGGCCCTTATAAACCCCTGGGCCAGGGAAGGATGAGTGGCGTGTCCGTAATTCAGGCACGGATACATCCCATGGTGCCTTATAGTGCTGTTTGTGATGAATGTCAGCGAGGCAGGACCCCAGGGGGGAATCTGTCAAAAAATAAACAGTAAAAATAATAATAATAAGATGCAATGGTCAATAATTACCCACTAGACAACAGCAGCATTTGTTTTTAAATGAAGCTTTGCTCACCCTCCTTAAATGTCAAAGCCAGGAGTCGGCGGTAGTGGGGGGGGCTGGGGTGACGGGGGGAACAGAGGAGCCCCAAGTTGCATGGTGAGATCCATAAACGGCTGGAGGTGTCGGAGGAGGAGGCTGCGATGTCTGCACAAGCCTCATTTGGTGGTTTGAGTAATGTCATGTTGCCACTAGGGTGTCTCTGCAAACAAGATATTGCATCTCCAAAGAGTTCCTCGCGCAAATAAAAAGCTAAATAGAAATGATGGGCTGACTAGCTGAGCCTGTGCTTTTTACTTTTATGATTGAGAAATAGTTGTTGAAATTGTCAATAAAAATAAATAAAATTAAGTTTCCCTAGTTAGGTGAGGAAAGGCGAGCCTACCTTTCTTTGCTGACAGGCCTTTTTGTTCTGTGTTGGCTTTTATATATGTGAAAAAAACACCATTGAGAGCTTCCAGGGAGCTGCACTGGGGCGGTTATAGCCATTTTTACATCCTTTATATGGGCTTAAATCCATTTACAGATGTGCTGTAGACAGAGAGACATTTTTTACAAGTAATTGTCATGTATACAAGGGTCCTTATGTGTCACAAAAAGATCTCACTTAAGAGAAATAAATGTGCTTTTCATCTTTTGTTGGCAGGAGCAGTGGTGGTTGGGAAGAGGGTAATTGGTGATCTTTTCCAGTCTGATAACCAGGACAAATAAGGGGGAAGCAGAGAGTGGCTGTGGCGTTGCTCTCCTCCCCACTTCTCTCCTGATGGAGCACAGTTCGAAGGCACTTCTCTGACAGAGCTTTCAGTCTAAGCAATAGATACGATAAATCCCATCAGCTGAACCCCAGGGGTAGGTTAGAGGAGAGCCGCGCTGCCCTGGGTGACCTCGGCGATGCTCAGCGGCTCTTCTCTGGCATAACCGCAGCTCTCACCCGCGATGGGGATCGCTGACATCGCCTTTACCCCTTTGGAAGCTCATCAGGACGTCTCCGCTTGTTCTGAGGCCATGTTAGATGTGATGGAGATGCAGAGGTCTGCCTCTTTATTGCCTTTATTTGTAGGTTAGAATTTCCCTTTTGTAATAAGTCCCGTGTGGGGTTTTTTTTGAAGGTTATTGCACATCTCAGGGGCTGAGATTTAAAAGACTCCCTGGAGGCAGATGGAGCTTTGATAACATTATGCATCACCTGTACCCCAACCTCTTGGAGAGCCTGGGAGGCTGCAGATACCTCCCTCGGGGGCCACTTGTGTTGGGAAGGTGCTGGTGCTCCCAAGTGGAGGTGTGATGATCATCCCTGATTTTGCACGAGGCATTTCACGATATCTGCGTGTTTCCCCTGGGGACGCTATTCTGTGATATTGCTCCAGAGGAAGAAGTCAATAACACAACCGGGCGGTATGCAGGGAGCCCTGGTGAGCTCTCAGCGACTGGTTAGGCTAAGGAAATAACAGATGTAAGCAGGAGGGTTAAAGCAGGCCACAACTCAGGCCACGTAGCAAAAGGCAGGTCTTTTATTGCATAGATTTACTTACAAATAGTTTTTCAGTCAATAGAAGTCAAAGCAGGAGTGGGACTGGGGACCTGAGTTTGCGAAATGCAAGATGTTTAAAATGATACTGACTCCCCGTCTACAGCACAAGCTTCGTTTTTGCAGTTTATGATTTCTATTTAATAAAAGCTTTATGCAGTAGGTGCTTCACAGCACACCTGTGGGCTTGAAGGTGCGTGTAGGTTTGAGATGTAGGCTGGAGCATGGCCTTGAAATCAGGGACAGGTGAACAGGAAAGGCGGCTTGATAAATAATGGATGAATCGCGCTTGGTTTTGCTGATGATGTAGTGACCTTTTGGGAGGCAAGAAACAAAGAAACAGCAAATGACCAGCAATACTGATGAACAGGCTAAGTGAACTGGACACATCATTAACACCAGCATACCAAAATAATTACATGCAACTGGGAGTCACGCGGTCAGCAAAAACAGAAACAAGGAAAGGGTTCTGAGTAAATTTGAGCTTTCCATCTCTCAGCAGGTAGGAGGGTTTCAGGGCGATATGGTTTTGGGGGTGGTTGGTGCAACTGAACTTTGGCGTGACTCGCTGTCGAGCGTTTGACGTTTGCACCAGGGCAGACATGTGGCACATGGACTTGCAGAAGTCCCATAGACCAAACTGATTTGACGAGGTATTAAGGAGAAGCACCCATAGAGCGGGAGTTATCCTATACTGTAGGGAGAAATTGGCAACACCCGGGAGGGGCCAAAAATCCCAAAGTGCTATGTGGCTGGATAACACACATTGTAAAAAGAAGGGCATTCTTTTTTTTTGTTGTCTTGTCTTTGTAAAGACAACAGGTCAACCCCAGAGTAGCCACCTCTGTATTTCAGACAGGCATTTAGATAGTTCTGGTAAGACAGTAAAGCTAGAGTCTGTGAATGGCCAAATATTTGGCTGAATCAAGAGTCTGCTGGCTTTTCTCTGTTGGAGAACATTATTGTGAATGGGGATCCGTTGGCAAGAAAGTGGGGAGAGACGCTGCTTTTCACATGCTCATCTGTTTTCACATGAAAACAAGAGTATTCATTATTGGTTATTCATTATTCTCCCATCTAATAAACTTTCTGCCATTCAGGCAGCGAGCGGAAACAGCAACATGCTGCCTTGTGTAGCCCATCACGCATCCGGAGTAACAGATAATGAATAGGCGAATCAAACATGTTTCCCAAAAACTCCGTCTGAAAATTATTCAAACCAGCAAAGGCTCCTGAATAGCAAATACATCCGCAGAAATTAAGCTTGGTTACAGTGAACTTACAAACAGAAGACAGACGTGAATTTGCAATGAGTGATTGAAGTAGCGCTGCTTGGCAGTTTCACTTAAGCAGAAATAATGACAATTTTCACTTTGTTTAGCACCTTCCATCTGAAGGTCTCCAAACGCTTTACAAACTCAATTAATTAGTTGTGGGAAGACCCCTCCCCTGCTAATTTTGGCAATGCAAACACCCGTTTAATGCGGAAGTTTAGAGTGAATTTCATATATTTGCACACAGCAAAGCACTGCCGGAGCTGCGGGCAAAACCCAGCTCTCCTCCCTCCCCAGCCCTCCCAGACCCTCCTTCTTCCCTGTTGTTTGAACCAACCTAAAACTTCCTGATAATTTTAAAATGATATCCAATACGCACCTATTAGTGCCCCACTAAGCCTACCGCAAAAAGAATGCAAAATCTTTATTATTTGTGCTAAATGGGCAAAACTGAAAGGGAAAATGTAGCAACTTTTAAAAAGCAAACTGTTTTGCATGAAAACAGCAATAATTTCAGGTTGTTTTGTTGGTTGTTTTTTTTTTTTTTTTTTTTTTTTTTTCTTTTCTGCATGTAAAACGAATGAAACTCATATAANNNGGTCTTTTTCTTTTTTTTTTTTTTTTTTTTTTTTTTTTTTGTGAGCTTTCCGAATTAAAACGAAGTCAAGCAATTAATACTTTTGGTTGAAAAAGCCCAGAAATTTGCTGTGGAAAATCTGCTTAGATTTCTTCTGAGTCTTCTGTGTATTTAACAGCTGTGCTTAAAAGCAAAGCACAACAGCAGAATTAGCACATATTGCTGGGCTCCTCTCCCTGATCTGAACAAAACCTCTGGTTTGCGTTATGCCTGATCCCCGCCGTACCTGACGCCGCTCCTCTACAGAAGCAAAGAGCATTTACCTGCTGGGGACGGGGCTGTTGCGAGGCTGCCTGCGTTTGAGTTGGGATGTTTGAACAACCAGCACTGGCCGCGTTGCAAGAAGAGTTAATCCACTGCCATCTGTCTTTATTATGCTTCTGTTGTTGGACACCACAGCCTGGAAATCCAGCAATGAAACCCAGTTGTTCCTTGCCATTCATCATAGTTATTGCTGGAGTTGCGTAATGAAGAGGGGAAGTGCTGTTTATTGCTCTCCCCTCTTTAGAAACTATCCTTAGGGGTAGTTATGGATGGTTATTGGATTGAAGCGCAGGACTCTGGGAGGTCCTCCCTTCTCTCTGTTTATGTGTTGAACCATGAGGTTTAATGGGGTTTTATGTCTACTTTTGCTTTGAGCCTGGTTTTCTGCCTGCTTTTGTTCTCAGTGGCGTGAAGTTTGGTTACCTCATTTCTGACATGAAGGTGACTTGAAGCAGAGCAGGGCTATTAATATGGCAAAAAGGCAGTAGGTGCGTGCCCTCTGAGGCAGGCATGGCTCTGCCACACATAAAAGCAGCGAGCGTGGACCTCAGGCAGAGTTTAGGCATTGGCATGGTCAGGAATGGAGCTCTTCGAACCTTTGAAAATAGGTAATCAGAAATATCGGTGCTTTAAGTTACGGCTCTTAGGTGATTTCTGGAGGCTGAAAAGTCAGAGCAGACACCAGCCGTGTGGGTGAGGGATGGAGGGGGATTAGGGAACGGTGCGGGAGGTGCAAGACCCAAACATACCTCTCACTGGGCAGTGCAACATGTCCCACGGGGGGTTACAAGGATGATAATTTGGAGGCATTCAAATAAATCTGTAATGAGATCCTTCCATAAGTTGGGTAGTCAGCATGCTTGCTATGCAGTAGTCTGAGAATTCCGAGGATTTGGGGTGAAATATTGCAGCCTCCGGCTTTTATGAGGCAGTTCCTAGATTAGTGGATGATTGAACCAGTTGAGATCGTGTATTAAAGGACCTGAGCTTCCATTCAAAACTCAAAATGACCTTATGCAAAGTTTAAACAATGACTAGCTCTTGTTTTTTAATAGTTTTAACTGGTTCTTGCAGTTACTCTCAGAAACACAGGAGAGGGGTAGGTGCACTGAACCTCAGAAAGGCACCACTTCCCCCAGCTGCTTTACTGTTTTTGGTCACCAGCGCAGTGTCACTGGATGGCTGTGACAGACCTTCGGTGGTGCAAGGAGGGTACCACCCGCGCAGGCGGCTGCTCGCTCGAGTTGACAAAGGCAGTGGACTTCAGGGAAGTTTGCAGAGGCCCAAAGCTGACCGACCAAAACTGAATGAAAACAGGGTTCTGTGCAAGTAGTAAGACATTTGGGAGATGCCTGGTATGCAGAGGGAATCAGCAGCAATTTATTTGTGCCAGCAATGAGGGAAGGGTATAAGGATCCTCTGGGATAATAAGCTATGGAGGAAAAGAGCTGCCTATCCAGGCATGGGAGCCCATACTCTGGCAGTGCTTCTGGGCATGATATGTAATGGGTATGAGACAAGCTTCAAGGGCTAAAGACATGGAAGGAGTTAGAGATCTCAGTTGTGTTTCCAGATAACGTATAGCCTGTGCCTGTCAAAGCTACTGCTGATAAGGGGATTCTGCAGAAAGTAATTAAAACTCAAGGCCCTGGTATTTATTTAAAGGGGAAACTCTTGGGACTTGATGGGATTTTGTTGAAATGGACCAGGAAGCTGATTCTTAACGTGCTACGGAAAAGTTCAGAGAATTAAATCCAAAAAGAAAGGCCAAGCAAGTTTCACACTGCCCTCACACAATCAGTAACGCTGCAGAAGCTGTTAAGGTCTCGGTTACATGCTGAAAATGCAGGATAAGTCAAGCAAAAAACCCTCCTGGTGACATGGGAAAAATTTGTTCCTAGAGAAAAGTGTAGATCTGTGTGTGTTGACTTGGAAAGAAACCTGTGCTGTGATTTTGGACTCCAGTTCTCTTTTCCCTAAGGTAGCTATACCGGAAGACAGATAGATCTAAACAGACAGCTTTGCATATTAAGTACCTTTTTGCTAGACGCTGGTTGTCTGAGAGACTAATTTGTGACAATAGACTATAGTTTAGTAGACATTATCTTAAACAGTTTGCAGTGAAGTGTGGGTTCAGCAATATAACCCTACTGCCTGTTAAGTCTCATTGGGGGGGCGGTGGAAAATTATGCCCAAGTAATAGAGTACTCATTGACGGGGTTTGCAGACTCCAAGCCTGATATATTGCTGGCTCTTTCAATTATAGAACAGCACCAATGAAGCATGGATTGTTATCTGCTGACATCTTGTACAGCAGAAAAATGAAAAGCAGGAATTCCTATGTCAGAGTCACTTGAGACATGGAGAAGTATAAAGAAACAGATGAGGCAAAACAAAACAAAAAAATGAGCATGGCTTAGGTCCCAAGAGCTGCCATCACCTTATAGTTTTCCATAGAGTCCCAGCACTGGGAAGCAACAGTTTTAAAGAGAAAGTGGTGTCGCATGAAGTTTCCCACAGTCGTGTGGGTTGTGGCCCCTCTGGCAGACTTAGGAAGAGTGTTGGGTGATGCTGTCACCAGATCCCAGGTGGGAAGAGAAGTCAATGGTGCGAACAGCCAGAAGTGGCCTCTGGGCTTCTCCCTGACAGTCCTAACACTTGTGTTAGCAGGGTCAGCACAAAGCCAAGCAACAGCCCAGCCGATGTCAGAAGCTCATCGGCAAGTGTTACATGAGTGATTTCTTCTCAAGCGCTTCTGGCGTTGAATTTTGGAGCCGAAGATGACGTTGGAATCTGAGCTTCCCAAGCAATGGGTGGCCACGATGCTTAGGATATAGCAGCATAATCTCGTTTGGCTGCAGGCACAGAAGAAAAAAGCCCTTTGCGAGAGCTCTTTAAGCGTCTCGAAGTTGCTGAACTTCCTGGGAAAGGCTCTTTTTTGAAGGAGAGTGCCTGTAGGAAGGTGAGACGTCACAGATGCAGCTTGACTCCAAGCTGGGGAATTTTTGCATTTTATTTCTGTAGCACCCTAACGCTTCACAATTTCATTCTGAACATCATCTCCCAGGAAAAAGTCCCAAGTCTTCCTAATAAGGCCCCAGTCATGGAGCAATTTAGGTGCGTATTCATCTTCAAGTCCACAATAATCCTTTTAAACTTATGAGACAAGTTGTGCTTTAGGTTGTAGCAAGACTCAGGCCTAGATTGCTTTTCTTTTGAGTCATTCTTCCAGTTTGCTATGAAATTAAAGAAATCTTATGGGAATTTTTTTTTTTTAGGAGGTACCCAGGCAATCTGAGAATTATTTTAATATAAGCTATATAATTACTGTAAATTCAGAAAGCTTATTTGAAAGAAGCCGCTGGCCTACAGCTTCCCCTCACCTTAATTAATAGTAAAATATATCTTTGCATGTACATGCACAACTATTCTTGATACTTGCAAGAAACATCCCTGTGTGGCGGTGCTAGAGACAGCAGCTCTACCCTGATGCCTTCTTGACAAAAGAAGCTTGTTTTTTGTTAAGATAATGGTCCAAACTACCCTTTTCAGGAGAAAATCATGGCATAATCAGCTACAGATATGGGAAGGGAAAGGCAGTGATTTTTGTAAGACAGCAGAGATGGGGTCTCTGGACCCTGCGACCTACTTTGCCACCGGGTAACTGTTCCTCCATCATTCTGCTGTTTGATCTCACCTCTCCTCAGCTTATTCATCTGGAAGATTCACTTAATTATATTAGTCAACTTCACGGAGGTTTCTTGAAGCTTAATTAAGGTCTGGAAAGCCCATCAAGAGCCGCTGGCAGAATGTACTGAAGAAGTGGTTGATATGACACATGGAGATGGGGAAGGAAAATATGGCATGATGGGTTTAGGCATATAGAATAGCATAGAATAGGATAGGATAGGATAGGATAGAATAGAATAGAATAGAATAGAATAGAATAGAATAGAATAGAATAGAATAGAATAGAATAGAATAGAATAGAATAGAACGGAGCTATCGTGTCACTGTGACTGTCACAGACTGTGTTTTCAGGTTATGCTATGAATTCTTGGGAAATCCCAGGCATGCTGATGAGTTACCAGCATAAACTTTCATTTTCCCGTTTTATGGAACATAAGCGTGTGTTATCCTTATTTATTTTCCATATAGCTAATTTTGAGAGGCGACCGCATACACCAACGCTGTGCGTGGAAATGTAACAAACACAGCTTTGTTTTTTCCCAACTCTTAGCAAAATCGGCCGATGCGTGAAAGTTGGTCAGGGTACCTGTGGCCGGTTGCTGTCAGCTCTTTTTTCACTCTCGGGAGGATTTTCGCCTGACGCACCCCAAGGGGTGAATTGACATTCATCGCTCCTCCAGGGGAAGAAACATATGGAGGCTCCACCGGGACAAACTCCGTGATCGGAATTGCCAATCAGTGCGTGTCTGAGCCTCAGCTGGGAAAACCTTGCTGCTAACAAGCCTTCATGCTCCCCCAGATCTCATTGCAATCTGTCAGCTGCTAAGTACGGTTTCAGCAGCGCCCAAGCCAGTGAGCAACCTACGGCACAGCTTATTACGCAGAGGTGGTAGCCTCTGCATATTTTAGGTGCCAGCAGTTTCTGTTATCAAGACCTACTAGGTCTTCCCTATCACTTGGTAAAATTGGATGGCCTTAAAAATGAAATACTTAGTTGGAAAGTAAAAGAGAACGCTTTCTGCTTAGTTTGAGGAAAATTTCTCAGATTGTTGCATTTGGGGCATTTCAATACTTCACTTTCTTTTGAAGCTCTGAATTTTGTCTGTTTGTTTACGCTCCTTTTGCTGGGAAATGGCATGCTATTGTTTCCTTATAGTTTCCGCGGAGCTTGAAATTGCTGGCTATGCAGGAGGAAATTAGTTTGTAATTAAAGCCAAGTTAATAGCGATTCCCATTGAGTCTGCTTGGTCCTCTTGCTTGGAGCGAGGCGCCGTGCCTTTGTGGTTGCTGTGAGGGTGGTCAGGCTCGGCTGCCCGGCCGGCAGGGAGGTGTCGGAGGGATGGTTGTCACGCTGCGGTAACCGCTCAGCACACGTGCAGGCAGGACTTAATGTCTTTCAAGCCCTTGTGCCCCACCAATTAGAGAGGATGGCATTATATCGAAACAAGACGAGGAGGAACGGGAGCAGTTCTCAACCTGCAGCTAGGAGATTATTTTTGAGAGGGGCAGAAAAGGTAACCGAGCAAAGAAAGCTTCGGGCTTAAACTTGCCATATGCGAGTCTGTGCCTTTACCAGAGGTGGTATTTTTTTTTTTTTAAGGGGACATTAAAGTTGGAAAATGCTTGGAAACTCATTTGTTGCAATGTGCTGCCCTGTTGGTATGGACCGAGTTTGTGTGCCACTGATGTCTGCCACCGTGGCGGGGACCAAGGGGCTGCGGTCCCTGTGGTGCAGGTGTTGTATCTGCTGAGAAGTGTGCGGAGCGTTGCCTCTTGCCTTGCTCTGTCTCTGAGACTCGGTATGGCCCCACGTCCAGACATCCATGTGCACCACGGTACCTGGAGGAGCCCGTACACGGGTTACATCATACCTTGCATCCCTGTGGCGGTTCCATTTTGTGTCCCACTGGATTGGAAAGAGCTGAGCTGCCCTGAATGTGGCAGCAGGGAGTTATCCAGCTCCCACCTCTGAGATTCTGGGCTTCATAGTCCAAAAGGAAAGATGGTGAGGAAGTGATGGAAGAAGGTGATTGCCTGAGACCCTATGCTGCATTGTCTGAGTCAGAAATTAAGTTCAAGATCTCAGTTCCTCCCGCCGTCCCTGGGCGTATTTAAAAAGACGTGTAGATGTGGTGCTGAGGGACATGGTTTAGTGGTAACTTGGCGGTGCTTGGTTAACGGTTGGACTTGATGATCTTAAAGGTCTCTTCCAAGCAAAACGATTCTACGACTCTATGATTCTATGGTGTCCAAGGCACAGGGCTGTCTGTGTGCAATCAGACTCCTTGGCTAGTTGACTGCTGTTTGAAGGAATACGGGTGGGATGTGTCTTGGGTTTGTATAGTTGGAGACACCCTGAGCACTTGCTAAAGGGTGTCCCTGGAGTTTCCAGTGTGACTTGCTCATATTTTTGAGACAGATTTTAATTCCCCTTTTACACTTAAAGGTTTTCCTGCTTTCAGATGCTGAGGATGAAGTCATGAGGCGAGCTAGAAAGTTTTCTGAATGTTTTGACTGAGCACCTTGTTTCTCAAGGAAACAAGCTTAGAGAGTCACGTTTCTCGTGCATGTTTGCCTGTTTCTCTTACGAACTCCAAAATCTGGTGCTCATTTTCTAGGCACTGAGGTGGTGGACGTCAAATATATGAGTTCCCTGTGTAGGGATGCCCAGCAAACTCCCTTCCTGGTGTGCAGATACCATGGGCACAGTTTAATGAGAGGGAGGAAGGGGTGCATATGTCTGCTCTGAGCTCTGGACTGCAGTGAAAAAAAGTTAAACATCTCAACAGAAATCCCACTTTCACGAGTGACCTCAGCACTTGGCCAGAAGCACCATGGGGCTTAGTTCCAGCTCTGGTGTAAGCATTTAATCTCATCCTGGAATCAGTGTATATTAGGCACATGAAGTAGCATTACACACTTGCATGCTTTTGCATATCTGGGCCTGAAAGCCCGTGTCTAAGTGGTATTTAGTTTCCCGACTGTCTAAGTCACATTTTGAGAATGGGATGTGGGCTAGATTCAAGTGGGCTTAGAAATCTGAATATAAATGCTGATACTGAAGGCTTTCGCCCAGCTCCTGCCATACCCTAAAGGCACCCAGCTCCATAGGTATCTCTTCTTTTTGTCTTAAAGCTTCCCAGAGATGCTGGCCCAGCAGTGCTGATGGGCTGGATGTTACCAGGAGCAAAGCGTGCCCCCACTAGCACCTTGGGCATAGGGATGTCCATACCAGGTGTGAAGATATTGACATGGACAGTTTTTCATTTTTCATAGAATGATGAAAGGGCTGGGGTTGGGAGGGACCTCTGGAGGTCATCTTGGTCATCTTGCCATCTCTGGTCTTTTCCTTTTGACCTGGTGTAGCTTGTGTTCTTCATTTGGAGGAAGGGAGAGTTTGCCCACCCCAGAAGAGCTTGCAGCAAGCCTATGGAGATGGGTTTGACCCACCCTTGAGCTGGATCTCTGCCTTGGTGAGCCCTCGGAGAACCCTGCTCTGTTCTGTAGAAGGAAAGGCACAGGGCTCTCTCACCACCATCTATTCCCTTTAACAGCCCTTTTGCCATACCTGGAGGACTGTCTGCCGCAATGGGGAGAAAAGACCAAAAGACACCGGGCAGAAGTGAAAACTTGGGAAATTCCTCAAATGGTTAAAATAAACT